>OZ024780.1:14173777-14625713 GCA_964017025.1 Stenichneumon culpator | reverse complement strand
GAGAGAGGGTAACAGAGAGAGAGAAAGAGCAATATGAGGCTAACCACAGATGAGGTAGCGTGTGCGAGGTTCTCCCCGCGGGGAGAGCAAAGAACGGTCTGCGGGCGGTAACGATCCATCACATAGGTGTCAGTCTCCCTCCTTCGCGAGAAACAACTAGCTATGACATTCTGTCTCGCTCGCTCCGTTCGACTGTCGAGAACGCGTTACGCCACTTCGTAACACACAAGCACTTACATACTATATCCCCCCCCCCGCGCGGCGTTATAGTTCCTCCTTGGTTATTTCGCAGGATTTTCGCCTCCTCTCTGTTTTACCGACTGTCGATACGCGCCGATCTTGAAACCGATTTTTTAAATCGTATCCACATCGTGATCAACAATGAAAATATACCAGTCAGCATATCAATTAAGCGTCGCGAGCCAACGACAGCGAATACTATGCTAACGATGCGGATGAGAGTGAGAGATAGGCCTGTGACAAGAAGGTGTGCGCGGATATCAATCATATCGCGCGCTCCCGGCGTGTGAACTGTAAAACAGCTCGTTCGATCTGACACGATTGAGATCTCTCATGTCGGATTTCGTCTGTTGCGGCTTGTGCTTTCGCTGTGGGTGTCAACCGCCTGTAACGGATATACTGTGGAGATAGAGAGAGAGAGAGAGAACTCGGCATTCTCCGTCTTCTTTATCAGTGTTATTATAACGATACCCACGATAAAGTGCCATTTCTGGTCGGTGAATGTGATTTAACTATTGATTTCGATAAGCCGACGTGTCGATAGTGTTTCACCGGTGTACCCCATTCAAATTTATCACGCGTCAATTCTTAATAAAAGAAATATTATATTTTAATGTTTATTTATCGCAGTTATCATAATTATCGTATGTCAATTGTGAATTTTTTTAAATAATTTTTTAGTGTCCCTATTACCGATTTCCAGCACTGATCCTTTTGACCAATATTTTATGCCTTCAATAAAGTGCCATTTCTGTTCTGTGAATATGATTTAACTTTTAATTTCAATAAGCCGACTTCTCGATAGTGTTTCACCGGTGTACCCTATTAACATTGATCACAGGTCAATTCTTAGTATAGAAAAAATTGCATTTTAATGTTTATTTATCACATGACAATTGTAATTTTTCAGTAATATTCTAATGCTCCAATTACCGATTACCAGTAGTTGTCCTTTTGACCAATATTTTGTACCATTAATAAAGTGCCATTTCTGTTCATTGAGTATGATTTAACTATTAATTTCAATAAGCCGACGTCTCGATAGCGTTTCACCGGTGTACCGGTGAAACATTGCCCTTTTAACCAATACTATGTGCCTCCGATAACGCGCTTCCGGTTCATATTCTCGCGTTAAACTGAGAGTTACTCTCAACTTTACCGATGAATTTGTAAACCCGTATTAGCCACTTTGAGATCGACAGGGAGTTTGAAATGCCAACATCTAGGAATACGGAACAGGGAAAGAAAAAAAAAATTGAGCCGCGAGTCGAGCCGGCTGTCGTCTGCTATTGAGAACATTATTCTCAGGCTCCGAGCGTAGTTCTCGCGGACATCTTGGCTGCTGTTGACAACGTGAACGGCAGTTGTGAAGTTTTCCGCCGTGGAACGTACGAGAAAGAGCCGCGTATAACCTACTCGTACGGGGCTAGGGTACAATTCTATTTGTTGGATGATTGTACTGCTGCGAAATCAAGTCTGACGAAGATCGATTGTCGGCGTTTCAGGCGTCAACACACAGAGAACAGCCGGGTCTAGGCTGGAGGCACGTCCCTCCCGAGGTCGGAATACGACAGCCCGCCCCGTTCCCGGTTAACATCCCCATTCCCGTCCGACGCTACTTTCATGTCTCTTCTCATTCCGCCTCGGCCTCGTCGCAGATGCTGCCAATCTTCCAGCAAAGTTTCCGCGAAGACATTTTCTCTGATAGAAGTGTCTCGAAAATTACACGACACGCCTACGAATTCAAAGCACATATAGCGTTGCAATTGCAATTTCTGTTTAGAGGGCAAATGTATAAACTTTTATATACGTCGTAAATATTCTGATCGATGTTTATGTTTGTGTTTAATTTATTGACAAGACATGCACTTTTAGATGATAAGTGTACAATTGAGTGCAAGATTGGGAGCGATACAATCAGTGCAGTGCAGAGGGTGAATAAGTGAACGGTAGAGAAATCACAAACCATGTAATACAGTTCAATAATACCGATGATAAAATTAAATGTCTTAGGACTGCGAAAATATCCGTAGGACTGATGCACAAAAGTTAAATAATGCAGATGTGTTCACTTAAATATAAATAGTTCAGTATTAATGCCTTAAAGATAAAAAATTGAGTTCCGCCGTGTTTACGGTGCTATTTAACAAGGTTTCCGTGATCACGAGCACATCGTAGTTCTGTGCTAGCGACGCAGCAGATGCACATATGTTAATTCGTGCATAGATGTTAATTCGTAACCTTCGTATCTCAATTCCCGAAGTATCGTATGTTGATGTTCGTTTATGTAGCTTTTCGACGGATCGTATGGTGTGTTGTGTCGGAGTGAAGAACGATTGTAGAGGGAGGTCGATTAGAGGAAAGGTTTTTGATTGATCGATAACCAAAAATCTCACATTGTTCCTCGTAACTCAGTTGATATTGAGACTTTAACAACGTACCTTTCTGGCGCGTCGAGCTCTCGCAAAATCTGTGCGTCTGATATTTACCTCGAGATCTTTTAGCGTTAGGTCGAACAGCTGAGTCTGGATGAGGCCGATAGAAGAGTAGATTGTACTATAGAGATCCTGACTCGCTTCGCCACACTTTTTGACTTCCGGTTGCGCTACAGTAGTTAATACTGTACGGATCCTGGTTCACTTCGCCGCACTTTTTTTTAGTTCTGTTTGCGCACTATCCGGATGTCTGCCGGCAAAACTGTACCAGTTGTTCGCTGCTGCCATCCATTGGATGTCGGTAATTTCGTATCGATGACGCCAGCGAACGAAGACAAGCCGGAAACTACTTTACCGGCTGAGGAAAAATCGAAACGGGAGATTGTCTCGGCGAAAAAATTCGGGAAATGGCATCGGACACGCTGTTTACGCATGCGCGTTACGGGCTTACCAATATCCGCTAGATGACGCCATCGAACAATCAGTACTATTTTACCGATAGGTAGAGCCCTAGATGAGCAAATGGCTTGATGGGACAGAGTGACTCCCAAAGCCCTATATTATTTTTGTACGTTGGTACTTTTCAATAAAAAAAAAAAAAAAAAAAAAAAAAAAAAAAATTACCGATAGACGTAACATCCACTAGATGGAGCCATCGAACGACTGGTACCGTTTTACCGACACACAACCGGATGCGGCGCAAGCGGAAGTGGAAAAGCGCGGCAAAGTGAAACCGACCGGCGCAGTATATAATCTACTGTGAAAGTCCCCGCATCAGCCGCTCGCGTCGCCATTGTCTGCTGTGTTGTCCCGACTTTCGTGAGACCACGCGTGTTCATTGAAACCCATGGTTGAATCAAACTTCGTAAACGATACAGCGAGGCATGGCCTGCCGATAATTTCATTACAATTGCAGTTGAGTAAATATTAATACGAGTGTTCGTTGTAAAGTTATAATAACCGAACAAAGATGGATTTCATATCTTCCGAAACCGAAAGCAAAATGTTTGCGTATCTACGAGAGATCGGCTGCTGCACGAGTTGTTGCCTGCGGTTCGTAGGTACGCGGAGTTTGGAGACTTTTCGCGAACCGGCAGACAGTGCAGTAAAGGTAAATAGATGAATTTTTAATGCCGCAGTCACCGAAACGATAAGACGGGTTTCAACGTGTGAATCGATCTTCATTAGGTTTCCCTTTGCTTTGTAGCTCAAGTACATTGCCGAAGGCGAAAAGATCGTCGACGACGATGCATCGCCGTGCACCGCTTGTTTGGGAATTCTGCAGGCAGTTACGCAGAAATCTGCTGTCGAGAAAGTGCGTTAGTAAGAAAAAAACGTTTATTTTGAGAATGGAAAAGAGCAAAAAGTTTTGTTGTTTTTAAGATGATAAGCGCCATAGAGGAAGGAGCTTACGACGATAGCAACTTCAATTGCGCTCTGACGCTGCCTGTTTGTCTGGCTTTGAGAGAGCGATCTGTACAAACGGCCCTGAGCATGCACTTTCAATTGTCCGACACTCAGCAAGCTTCGCTCAGGCTCAGAACTCAGAACATCAAAGAAATATGGAAATCTAAGGTATTGGGACGAGTGGAGAAAGTGGTGGGAAAACACTTACTCGCTGCACCGAATCCTTCGCCGCTTCTTGTAGAAATTTCTTTTATCTACAAGAACGACAACAGCGAGACCGCTTCGTTGTGAGTATCCGACTGGGAACGTTCGACAAATATTTCTTGTCAACAAAGAACCACAATTCTTATTTTTTTTATTTTACAATTTTTATAGTTACAAAAATAATTATAGTTATTTAGAAAATAGCTAAATTGTACAATTAAGGAGAAACAAATTTGTTTGGACATTTATGGATAAGGAATTTTAGTTAAATGTACCAACATTCTTTTGTGGGTAGTTAATTGATTTTAACACAATGTTTTTGCTGATCAAGCTAGTTTATCAGTTCCAGACCAAATGGGAAGAAAAATCAGTCACCCAAATTCAGTAGAAAGACAATGGAAAATACCCTGCTTGGTATGACGAACGATGCATTCCAGGAATGTTACAAGTCTCCTCCAGCTAGACCCGAGAACTTTGTCGTAGTGGAAAAGGCTACTTGTGTTCATGCAAGCATATTTATAGGAGGTTCGTCAACTTTCCACCCCACATTTGTTGGTTCCTTGTAATGCATCGAAATTTTATTGAGGACAACTAGGAAATATTTCTTTAAACGCTTGGAGAGTGTTCTTTTCACTAAACTTGTAGATTTCAGGCCGATACGCCAAGTTTTCTAGAGAGCTGAGTCAAACACCTTGGTTCATAAACGGCGAAAAGAAGATGGAAACATCAGTGCAGGATCTGATTTGCGGACCGATGATCAAACTTACGAAAGCCGACTGTGAGTCCGAACAGAAGTTAACCCTGGAATACCATAAGTGAGCCTGGTAGAACCGAGTTTCAAGAAAATCTTGATTAAAAAAAGAAAATCGACTTCACTTTCTTTCCGAAGCGTGTGCTCAAACAGCCAAACGTAGCTTACATATTTTTGTTCCGATTTCGCTAAAATTAAACTGAACCGAGTTTCAAGAAAATCTTCAAAAACAAAAAATGTATTGAATTCCATGGAACTTTCATGGAACTTAAATTTTTCCGTTTCTATTTTACTAAATTTACTCTGAATTCATTAAATGTTTTAATCAATGTAGAACAACGAAGACGTGTGCGCCAGATTCATGTGTGGTGTTAAAGAGGTGCAGGAATTAATATGGGTTATTCTAGGATGAATTCCTAGAACGAATAGAAATAGAAAATACGCTCTATTCGTTTCTCTACAGCCGTAAAGTTTCTGTCCTCCGGACGCGAGGACGTCGATGTTAGGAGTATACGTGGCGGAAGGCCTTTCGCGGTCGAGCTCGTGAATCCAAAAAATACAATTATATCCGCCGAGCAGCTGGACGACATAGTCACAGAGATCAATGACGAAACGGACTTGGTGAAGATAACGGTGAAACTGAAGATCCTCACCACGTAAGTTTCGAATACAAAACCACAGTCACAACGTTTCGAGAGAGCGCCGAGAGATAACGCGTCTTAAATCCGTTCGCTTTCAGATTGGATCTTAAAAAACTTAAGGAGGGCGAGAACGAAAAGACAAAGGTGTATCGTGCACTGTGTACTTTGAAGAACGCATCGAGGGACCTCGTGAAGCTCGATAAATTGAAGGATATGAAAGACGTGGAGATCGTGCAAAAGACACCGATGAGAGTGCTTCACAGACGCCCGCTCATGCCGCGAGTCCGTGTCATCCACGCGATGAGATCGAGGTGGCTAAGGGACGAGGAACTCGCCAAGATACGGGAACGCGCTGCAAAGTCGGGCGCATCCGATACCTCGCACATCGACGATCTATTCGTTCTCGACGTCAAGACCCAGGCGGGCACTTACGTCAAAGAGTTCGTGCACGGCGATTTCGGTAGAACTAAGCCAAGTCTGTGCGACATTCTCGGTGCCGATTTCGATATCGTAGCGCTTGATGTGACTGCTATAAATCTGGAGTGGCCATGATGATTTCGCGTTTTTAATTCAGCCCACTCGTTCCCAAGAAACATTTTTCAGGCATTTATTTTATCGAACATCCGATATATTACAACGTCCATATCGATATGTCGTATCGTAACGTTGACGAAGCGCGTTGATCAAACTCGCCCGCTTTTTTTTCGAACGGTAAACGTTTTATTGCGATAACGCGTGACTCGATTGTTATGCTCGTTTTGAGCTTCATCCTTTGCCCTTGACAGAATAAACTACCGTTTAAGGTGAAGTGAAACACGTTCTCTGTCGCTCTCCCTCTCTCCACCGCGAGACCAATGGCGCTTTCTCTCTCACACTCCTGGCTCCGTCACGTGACTTTCACTTCACCTTAAGGTACACGTTTTCGTATCGATACAAATTAATCCGTCATTTCACGCTCGGATGTATGGATCGTAGACAGCTCGACAGGTATAGTTGTTTTTGCTTCGTTGATGGTTTTTTTTCGTAGTTTTCTCGACATGAGTCGCGTTTTCGTGTTCCATGATTTCTCTCGACTCGTTCTACTATGCAGCTCGATGATATCCCTTCATTCACTCTTCCTGCAGATGTTACCTGTTGGGCCGTTGTTCCTCCACCAGTCCTATCAATCTCTGGCGCGTCTTCTTGTTGTTTTGGCACGCGCAGGAAATGAGACCCACCAGGTGTTTCACCGAATATTCCTGCGAGCCATAAATGGCGCTACAGTCTTCCGATACATAATTGGCAGATTATAACGGTAGAAAGCTCGAATCGAATTTGTACTTACCTTGTGTTCTTTGACCCATTCTTCCAAAGTGTTCTCGGGTATATAATACGCCTTTATATACAATTCCACGTACTCGCTGTGAGGCATCGGTCTGACGCAAGCGATTTTTTCGAACTTCGACTTCAATTGAGTAAAATCGAGTTGCATGAGGCCTCGCCCGCCGTTCGAGCATTTTTTAGCGCCGGAGAATCTGCGGCGAGAGAAAAAGTCGGTGTGAACAGATAAACTTACTTTTGGATTTTTGTAAAATTTGTTACTACTTAACGTCGCATCAGCTGCAATGGTTATTAGCGACGTGACCAACCATTTTTTTCCTTTAGTGGAAACCGCACCACTTTGGGGTTTATGGAGTATGCGAGAACGTTAACTGTACTTTTTGGATGTCGGTAACAGTCGGTCTTCTCGGTTTGCTTCACGGCGCCGGAGCTACGTCAAGTCGATTGCTTGCTATAAACATTGGACGTCCACTGACATGTATCGACTATCGCACGACAGATGCCAGCTTCGTCAGGTCACAATATTGTTCCGCCAGCAAGACTACGGCACCGGGATTCAAACCCGAGACCTCCCGATACTTCGTTTTCGAAGCCAGCACTCTAATCACGAGACCAAAGTGATCGATACCTTTGTTATTAATTTAATAAATAGCGTATTTTTAAAATACACACCCTTCGACCAAAGTATGCGTTATGAGATGAGCGACGTTTTCCCAGATCGCCGCTCGAACTTGAGGCGATAAGGGGACTACGTTTGCGATTTCCTCCATTCTACTGTGCATAGTTTGCATCTCCTGCAATGGCCATTTCGAGTTATAAGACAATAAACTTCTGGGTGGTAAAGTATTTTTCGACTATATCGGACTCGATGTTTTACCATCATGAGGGCATCGATGTAACTACTGTGCTGCGACATTACGTCCCGCACTTCCCAGTTGACTTTGTTCATGAGATTCAAAACGGCTGCGACGTCGAACGCCTGAGCGGCCACCGCCATGAAAACGGGCTTGCGGAGTTCGACCGCCGAGGCGATAGTCTGCGTGTAGAACTGATGCAGAAATCCCTGCTCCTGTTGACTATTGGCCGACGTCAGATGCTCCAAGTAAGGTCTCAGGCACTCGTACTGATGTCCGAGAAATATGAGAGACTCGACACCGACGACTCGCTCCGTCAAGCCGAAGAGCTTCGACGACTGGGTCAAGTCCACTATCGACGATAACTGCGGTTGTCGTACTTTGTATCTCTCGCTTACCGGGTTGTCGCTCATCGAGCTTTCGTTCACTATGAGAGTTTCTCTGACCCTCGCGAGACACAGTTTGAGCTTCGGACTGTACAGCGAATCGCTGTTTATTTGCTGAGACAAAAGTGAAAAAAGTGTATTTTAGTCGAGTGTATTTCAGTGAAACGCGGCGATAAGATTTCTCACGCGAATCGTTACATGCTACTCACGAGATCGGACGTAAAAAATGCATGTATGGCGTAGAAGCAAAGCTCGAAGAACTGGATCATGTTTTGAATAACTGTTATGGCTATCGAACGAAGAAGCCTCGACATCTGCAGGTACCTTCCGCACACTCTCAGTACACTGAGAGTCGTGTTCGTGACCATTGGACCGTGCTGAGTTCTCGATCTGAGCTTCCGTTTCGACGATCTCGTTTGATCGGGCTCATCGACGAATTCCCGTTTCAATTCCTCCGGCATGTCGTCCTCCGAATCATCGGAGATGTACCCTGACGCCTCGTCCTGCGACACACGTTTCGTTATGGATGCATCACACACACATTCCCAACCCAAAGTTTAATTCGATGAAAATTTCAGTACATCGCGATATCCCAAAAATCTGAAAAAATCAGCCGTATTAATTATGTCAAGAACTTTGATTTTGCATAATAATAATAATGATGCCAAAAAGTTATTGATCCATTACTATTTTTTAATCAGAAAACCTTGTCTCATTTTGAATGAATTTCTTGATTTTTTAAAAGCCATGTGAATTTTTTCAAAATTTCCTTCCATTTCAAAATTTGAAAAATCGATGTAGAGGCACGAATTTCGAATATATCTCCGTATCACGATTCTGCAGTACACACAAAAAGTTCCCAGACGATCGCGCGAACAGTTCCGTAGTGATTGCCTCAAAAATATGTCGAAAACGGAAAATTCAAAATGTAAGAAAATTCTGAAATACTTTATGTGGTTTCTAGAAAATCAATGAATTCATTTGAAAAAAGAAAAAAAAAACTTTCACTCATTATTTGTTAAGCAATTTTTTTTTAGAAATTAGTTAATAACTTCTTGACATTATTATTATGCAAAATTAACGTTCTTGTCACCTTTAATAAGACAGTTGATTTTTTCAGATTTTTATACCATTAGGAAGTGTTCAAATTCTCACTGAATCTTACTTTTGGCTGGGAATGTACGTGTGAAGCATCCTTAAGCTGATGTAAAAAGTTTTACCGGCAATAAGAATTTTTTTTTATTTACCGCTATACTTGACAAGATATCTTCGTCCATAGTCTCATCGGCCGCTACGTCGAACGGCGATGTACCGTTCTCGAAATAATAATTCAACCATCCACCGCCGACGACGGAATTTTCGTGCTCGCTCGCGAAACACGAACCGTCGGCACTGCTCGTACCACTCCTGCAGTTATTCAACGCCGGTCTCAGACACTTGAACTCCTCCAGTTGACTCGCGACGAAGGTCGATTTCACCGGACACAACTCCCATCCGTCGTGCTCGAGAAATATCCTCAACTCGTCCAAGCGCGACGCGTGGTAGTGAGAGAAATACGACAGACACTGTTTCCTCATAGATTCTTGAAGTATCTCGGATTTACTGCTGCACAGTTCGTCGCCGACTTGAGTCAATCTGCAACAAAATTACGATAAGCCGCTCATGATAAGAAATCAGCCTCTTATTTAAAAAATTATTTTTTACGTTAAAAAAATCGTACCTAGTTTTTTAAATTATTAAAACAATTTTATTTATTATTTATAATTTTTCAAATAATTTAAAAAATGAGAAAGCCTTACCTATTGACCGTTCCGAGAACTTCGACGAATTGTTCGAACTTGAACAGTGTAAGGTCCGTGCCGATGAGAAAGGTCGAGATTTTAATTTCCACATCGTGCCACATTCTCACCATACCGCTCTCCAATTTCTGCTTGACGTACTGCTCATTGAAATTCATTTCCGGGTCTCTGTCGATGATCGCCGAGGCATCCCCGGTCGCTTGGCTCCTCTCCTCCTCCTTCGCGTTGTGCCAATTCAAAACCTGATAGTAGGAGCTCAATATACGCCACAGAGATTTGCACAGCTCGAGGAGGCACACTATAAAATTCTCTCGGCTTATCGACTGGCAGAGTTGCTTGTACTGTCTCTTGGTATCGCCACCGGCGTACGTGTGGACGACGGTGAACGCGCTGTTGTGTATAGCGGCGGTGAAGTGCATGTGCAACTGGTCCATCGCAGTTTGGGTCTTTCCCAACAGTTTGTAGGCCTCCTGGACCGACGAGTACGTTCGGGTGTCGAACTGTCCGCACATCTTCGAGAGCGTCACGTCCAGAGTCTCCTCGACCTGGTCCAGAGTGTCCTGGAGCTTACCGTTCAACGCCGCGACGCAATGAAAGTGCTTGTATGTCTGGGCGGCGCTCTGGCACTCGAGGAGCAGAGATATCGCGCCGGGATAGTTCTCCTCGTTCAGGAGCTCCTGGAGACGATCCTCGGTGCGTTGCTGTAAAAACAAAAATTAAACCTTCGGACTGGGTCGTGAGATAAAATGCACTGATGATAAAAACTTAATCAATTGTTTCGTAATTGACTATGAAATCGTTAAATAAGCGTTTTAAAGTCGGTAAACAATTTTTGTACATTTCGCAACATTTAACCGTGGAAATATGCTCTGTGCGATAGAGTTGTAGACGGGTGAAATGCGTTACCAATGGATGCAGCAGAAGCACACATTAAATCGACTCAAAAGCAACATTGATACATATATTTTTACGTGACACATTGTAGCCTGTAGAAAAAATAACAGAAGTACAATGCTCAATTAATGTAAATAATGTAAGCGAATTTCAAATTACTGTATATTAAATTTACAATTTGTTTTTACAGTGTACAGAAGCTGATCAATAAATGGAAACTAGATGTCTGTAATCAAACTAAACTACCACAATTTTCCTTTTGTTTTAATTTCGCAATTTTCAATTTTTCGGTAATTCAACAATACTTTTTTAAATTAAGAATACAGTTTTGCTGATTAAAAAAACGATAAAATAAACGAGACAAAAACTGTGGACTTTTGTGGACCTTATTTAAGTGTGCGATGCATATCGGCAATATATTTACCAGGGTTTTGACCGTGTTCAGATTATTCAATAGCTCCTGTACGATTTGTCTCTTTCTGTAATTGGCCAATATACCCAAACTTGCAGTGGTAAATTGTTTCTTAGCCAAATTGAGATTCGACCTTCCCGTTCTACATATTTGTAGCATGTCGCCGAGTTGCTCCTCGGTCTTCAGTATACGCTGAAATTCTTCCTGACAGGAGCTCTGTTTTTGGAGTATTAACTGGAGAACCTTTTTCGAAACTACTTGTTGCTGCTGTCTCAGCCTCTTGTAATATCTCTCTATCTCTTTGGAGTCCAATATTTCTGGTAACTTTTCTAGCTCATGCCTGCACGAATCGAAGCTCTCGTCACTACGATAGTAGACGGATTCTATCGCCTCCAATATATCCTGATCTGTGATGGCTTCGCTCTCCGTGGACTGGCCCGCCTCAGATCCGACCTCTTCGCTTCTCTGAGATTCCGTTGGATTCAGCAGATCCGGATTGAGACCCATTGACGGGATCTTCGCTTGACTCTAAAAATTCCCCGTCAAACTTAAAAAATGCAACCTCAGCTATTTTTTTCTCAATTTTGTCCTTGGAATACATTCATTCTTTGCGCAATGAACACTATACCTATTAACTCAATTAATTTTAAATTGACGCTTAACTTTGTCCTCACCTGCTTGTTTATGAGACCCAGGAATTTGCATTTTAGGTCCTCCATCATAATCGAGTTCTTGACTGACAGTCCCAATTTATTTCGATCCATTTGTATTTTTTAAAAATTATTATTATTATTATTATTATTATTATTATTATTTTATGTATTGTTATTATTAGTAGTCACAAGCTTTTATGACGTTATGATCGAAGGGTTTATCCGACAAGGCGCAACAACAGTGTGCTCCAATAAGTATTTGTAACGGCATAAAACTGTCATCCTGTTCTTCCGCACGGTAGCCTGCTACGACACCTCGATTTCACCACTACCAGTAAACACAATTGTCATGTATATGCTTCGTACGTGCCGTACGTGCATTCGCATAAATATCAAATTAGCCCCTCCGAACAATTCTGTATGCTCGGCGTTCACCGCCCACTGTGTTGCATCCTTATTTCTCACTGCTGTCAGTTGCCGTCAACTATCGACGCATTGGCTGGCGGAAAGGTCCAATAACGTGGGAGAGCTCGGGAACGATAGCCAATAGAGTTGCAGGATTTCTCGTCGAACCGTTGCTCGGCTCTAGCCTGAAATTTTACCGGAATCGGATTGAGGTTATATTCCGAAATCGTTTCCGGTAAGTAACTGACAGTACTGCACTGGCGTTTCGAAATCCCCCAGTGTGCCAGTGCCTATGTATGACGCGTATGGTACGATCAGTGATTCCAGTAAAACGTCGGGACTTGGAAACGATTTCGGAATATACCCTGAGAGTGCAGATCCGAAGTAACAAGAGTAGTAAAACAGTCAATGACTGAGGATTCTTGCGTATAAGAAAAAAGTTAATATCTCGCGTCCGGTACTCGATTAAAAATACTGATAAAAAAACGATTATTGATATCCGAACGAAGATTCAGGCGTGGCGGCGATTCTTTTATAAGAATACTATAACGATGCTTCTATAAGGATACTTCCATAAGGATATTTTTATAAGGATACTTCCATAAGGATATTTTTATAAGGATACTTCCATAAGAATATTTCTATAAGGATATTTCTATAAGGATACTTCTATAAGGATAATTCCATAAGGAGACTTCTATAAGAATACTATAGTGATACTTCTATTATGACTTTTCGTCTCCGTAAGGTGTGGCGAAAGTGGCGCTTTATAGCAAGGCGCATTATAAAGGCGCTGCGCATGTGCGCATTGGCCCGATTTACTTCTCATGCCTTACAGGCACGAAAAGTGGCACATCACCTGTATCTGTTGCACAAAGCATTCTATTCACCGCCCATAGAACGTTTTCCGATCGTATGCAAGGCCGGTTTGATCCTTTTTACCAGCAGAAACTCCCGTAAGTATATAAATATAAAATGAGATAATAATGTATTCGGATAGGTCAAGGCCTAAGGATGGTTGCTATAACCGATGTTTTATCGTCGATCAATTAAGTCTTCGACCTTTAATCCTCGCAGCAATCTCTACAGATAACCGATCTTTGTATGTTTTTGAAATACTTGAGATAGTTGAGCTTGTATCGTCGGGCAATTACCGAGCCCAGTTGGTTAATCAGAACAACCGAGAGATCGAGCAGAAAATGACTTGTCTCGCGATCGGTGTGGCCAATTTTATTGCCTTCACGCTTCGAATTAACCGTCTGGTAGTTTCAACGTCGAAGGTTGGCTGCGAAACAAAAAAGAAAAAAAAAAGAAAAACTTCTAAAATACTGAACCAGTATGAACAACTGCGATTGATTCTTCCTATACACCGTATTGATGACTCATCTCCCGAACAGTCATTGCGTGTATGCAGTGCGTAACCCGACCTCGCGATACATATACACATACACATAAAAAAATAAAAAGATCGTACTCATCGAGGGAAAAAAAAAATTGCGACAAGTGTCCCGAGTATACCGCTGGGTACGTCGTTAGATCCGTGGTAACGGCGCAAGCGCGCGGTGCATGTTTTCTTTCACCGCGTAGAGGCTAAAGTCACGGTAGTCGAGAGGGAGTCGAAACAGGCACCTCCTGCCATTCTGGCATTACGTCAATGGTAGAGATCGCTCGTTCGCTCGTCTGGGAGGAGGTACCGCGCGACCGCCATTGTTTCGTCACTTTCGTACATTTTTCGGTACGTGTAACAACCGTGTGATCAACGGGATAGACGGATCGTCGACAGTCACAGTTTGGGCAAAGCGAGCCGCCGTTATCGACGAACTTAATATACGCGAAGTGAAGAAAAACGCGGCATCAGTCAGACGCCTCAGCAGCGTAGCATGTCCACAATGAATCCCGAATAGTGAGTAAACGTTGACTTCTTTTTTTCTTTTTTTTTTTTCTTGTCTTTATCATTCTTGCGCAGGCACATACGTATCGTCCTGCGATCACGGCTGGCACCGTTCGCCTTCCACCGCCATATCTCCCGCTACATTGCCCTCCTATTTTTCTCGAACATTTCCCCGTCGACTCTCGCCGTGGCAACAAAGGCTCCCCGCCTGCAGGACGCACGAAAAACTCACGAGATAACGCACGCATTGACGGTTGCCAATTCGTCGTCAAACACGTATCTCGTGACGTGCCAGCATCGTGTTCGTCCCACACAAGCGTAAAGTGAAAATGACTCGTCGCCCATGTACTACTGACAGATTTCACTCTGTTTCTCTTCGCATACTACGTTCCCTCTCTCTCTCTCTCTCACTCTCCCTCTTTTTCTCGGTCGCTCGCACGCTCGGTAACTCCGCCGCTCCTGTCTCCTCGGCGAAATCTTTTTTTTTTTTCCTTTTCCTTCTCGCTCGCGTGAGCTGAGCCATCGCGCCCGCGCGCACCCTCCCTCGCGCCCGTTCACGCATAGGTACACGCACACGCCCCTCCACGTCTCAAGCTCGTTGTCAGAACAACCAGCTGCTCGTGCATTTCCGGACTTTACGCTCTCCTCTCCTGTTTCAAACGAACGCCATATTTTCGTTTTATCCTTTGTTTCTTATTCTCTTTTGCTTCCTTTTTGCTTCCTCTTTTTTTCCACTTTTTTCTTTAACTCGCTGACAGTTCAATGTCCAGTCGTCATTAGCCTCTGTTAATTCCAGTTGGGACGCTCCATCGATTGTATTTTTGGAATTGACGCTTTCCTGTTTGGAACGAACTTTGTATTTTCGTTCTACGTTTGTTTCCTATTCTTTCTCCTTTCTGTCTTCCCTACTTTTTTTTTTGTCGACGATAGTTTGACGTAGGGTTATCCTTGTATACCGTCAATTCCAGTCGGCGCGCTCCATTGATTGTATTTTTGGACTTTATGTCTTCTCCTGTTTCGAACGAACGCCATATTTTTGTTTTATCTTTGAGTCCTCTTCTTTTTTTTCTTTCCCTCCCTCTTTACATTCCTCTTTGTAAGTTCGCCGTTGAGTCATCTGTACTTTCTGTCAATTCCAGTTAACCAGCACCATCAATTGCTTTTGGACTTTATGCCCTCTCGTTTGAAACAAATGCCATTTTTTCGTTTTATCTTTCTTACTCTTTTTTTCCTTTCTTTTTTTCCCCCTTCTCATTTCGTTGTTAACTGTCTCACTGTTGAATCATCCTTACTTTCCGCTAATCCCAGTTGGCCCGCTCCAACCATTCCTCACAATCTTCATTGTGCCCTTGGCACGTCTCTGCCATTTTTTTGTATGATTGTTCACTACTGTACGATATATATGTATTTATGGGTATTTATGATTTTTTTCTTATTTACAGCGACTATTTATTCAAGCTCCTGCTCATCGGTGACTCCGGAGTTGGTAAATCATGCCTTCTTTTACGTTTCGCGGACGACACTTACACGGAAAGTTACATCAGCACCATAGGCGTTGACTTCAAAATAAGAACCATCGAGCTAGACAAGAAAACCATAAAGCTACAGATCTGGGACACCGCGGGACAGGAAAGATTCAGAACTATAACGAGCTCTTACTACAGAGGAGCTCACGGTATAATAGTCGTTTACGATTGTACGGATCAGGATTCGTTCAACAATGTCAAGCAGTGGCTCGAGGAGATAGACCGTTACGCCTGTGATAACGTTAACAAGTTACTGGTCGGCAACAAGTGCGATCTCACCGCCAAAAAAGTCGTCGAATATCCGGTCGCTAAGGTATCGTTATCGCCTTCGATTTATAATCGTCGGAGCCGGACGATCAATCGTCCTTTTATTCGTGCGAACAAAGTGATTGTAATTTTTTTGTTTATTCGTTGCGTAATTTTAGGAGTACGCGGATCAATTGGCCATTCCGTTCCTCGAGACATCGGCGAAAAATGCGATGAACGTGGAGCAGGCCTTTATGACGATGGCCGCAGAAATAAAAGCCCGAGTCGGTTCACCGTCCGGTGCGGGAGTCGAGACAGCGAACAATCTGAAAATTACCCAAGGACGCGACGTTGACGCCCCTAAAACCGGATGCTGCTGAAACCGTTCTCTAGCAGCTAACCAAGTGAGTCCAATTTATAACCGCGTGTCAGCTAAATTAAATATCGATTGTATCTACCGCCATAGACAATCGAGAGTTGCTAGAGTGGCTGGACGACGAGTATTTAAAAATAAGAATTAAAAAAATAAAAAATTATGAGACGCAATCGTTTACTTGCACTCCAATAGTAACATTTTTTTATTCTCATCTTTATTTATTTATTTACTGATCAACGGGCAATGCCCTTTTACACATATAAATAGTCTTTATAATAAAATACAAAATTCAATAGAAATACATATTAAAATAAAAATCAACATGTGGACGTAAAGTCTTACGTTGATCACGCGTTAAGGTGATGCGGTGTAACCCCACTTCCAGTTGGTAACAAACACTGTAACGAATGCCGTTTTTAGACTGCATTCCACCGAGAAAAAAGAAAATTGTCTTTCCCTGCGTCTGCCGATTCAGCAGGGAACGGCAATTTTCTTTTTTTCCTAACACATCCACGTAAAATCCCGCTTTCCGTTTCTGTGAAGTGAGTGCAGAAAGGCACTTTTTCGCATCGCGTGTGAGAAAAATACTGCACATGCGTAGAATCGCAATATGGCCTGGTTTCTCTCCCTAGTGCGAGAAAGTGCCATTCTGCGTACACTTCCCAAAACTGAACGACGTAATTTTCGTGAATGTGAAAGGAAAAATGACGTGAATGGCAAGGGGCGTAGAAAGGGGAGTCCTGACTCGTGTGTATGCTACATTTTCACACACTTCAAGAATTCCCTTTCTACGCCCTTGCCACACAAATAACATACAAACAACATCACCTTAACAGTGATGACGAATTCACTACAGTCGTTCGCTACAGCGATGAACCGTATTGACTTGGTCGGCAACTCCGATAACTCGAGGTAACGGCGGAAAACCGAGCCGGAGCTAAATTTTTGTTGCACAATTGTCGCTCCAGAAAGCTCGAAAATAATTATCGGCAAAACTTTAGATATTGACCGCAACGGTGTTTTATGAATATTGCAGAATAACATCATCATGCAACATACCTTGGCTGCGCGTCCGATCGCGGCGTACGGGAAAAACTATAACAATTGCAGATGTCTCTTTGGTTTGATGTACGACGAAGAATATGGAGCGAGGAGCAATGCCCCCCACCCCCACCCCTACAAGGACCATCAACTCTGTTACCGGGTTGTACAAAATTCTTCAGTTGCCGTTTAAGATGCAAATGAAAGGAGGGACGAGAGATACAGTTGATTAAGAGCGAAAGAGGGTACGGTGAGAAAGAGTTATAATCGTGAACGAAAGAGAGAGAGAGAGAGAGGAGTAAATAATTATTCAATTTGCAATTAAGTAGCATCGGAATCGGTGGTTAGAACGATTCATTGCATTAGCCTCGAAAAACAAAAGAAAAAAATATTCGATCGTGTATAACAAAGGTGCGATTGAGTGATTCGAGTTTGATAAGTAAAATAAAATAACGTCGTGTATGATTGTGGAAAAAAAAAATAACAATAACAACAAAATAAGCACCTTTATTTCTAGCCTAATTGTAATATGTATAGATAGCTATACTGGCTGAGTATGCCTCCCCGAAGAAAACACTCCCCCCTCGTCGCAGCTTTTTGTTCGACGCTCAACGCTGCGAATCATATGTTCATCTGAATATAGACAATTTCTCTGCTCTCCCTGTTTTCTTTTTGTTTTTTTTTTAATTTTGTTATTCCATCGTACCCGATGATCGACGAGCTTCGGAAATGTCGTTGATAGCTTTTTTTTGTTTGTTTTCGATTACACAGCTCACGCATTGCAGTGAAAGTTTTATTAATAACTACGACACGCGCTCGTTTTTCCATGGGTGCTTAGCGAGGAAAACTCGGTTTAAAGATACTTGTACTTCCGCTAGCCCACTTCCCGTCGTTCCCTGCCACGTCTGAATCTTCGTACACCCTCGCCGATCGGATATTAATTATTAATGATCAATGTTTTTTTTTCGTCAATGCTTTTTTAGCGGATCACGGGGGCGAGACGTTGAATTTCGAATTTTTCGATTTCGAGTTGTTTAAGGCCCTAATTCTAAAGAGGTCGTCGATTTCACACTCCACGAGCGAAGGGATTCAAGCCCGACACTCGAGCTATGCTTTCCCGTCGTGTGCTTCTTCGCAATACGCTATTAGAAAAAAAAGAAAAAATAAAACTTGTTCCCGATCGAGGAACCGGGCGATTACGTCGAGCAACTGTCGACGCGCGTCCGAAACGACCGGCTGGTTTGATAGTTGTTAAAATAACAGGAAAATAAAAAAATAATAACCTCGTGATGAAACACAACGAGGCGTTTTGTACACAGCTCGGATCTATAGTTTGTACTAAACAAATAAAAAAGAAAAGGAAAAAAAGAAAAGAAAAAAAAAATCTTTTAAAAAAGCATACTATTTTATATGAAAGATACGTGAACTATCGTTGTCGCGAGTGGTAGACACTATCAATGCTACGGAAAAATCTGTGAGAATGTAACAATGATTTGCCTCCATCCGATGTCGAGAGACACTATTGCTTTCGAGAGCCGTCATCGTCATCTTTCTATTGCGCACTGCTATTGTGTTGTACGAGGTATAATATAATATATATTTAAATATATATATATATATATAGGGTCTTTCACGATGAATTATATGTATAATAACTGTAGTTAGTATACATGCCCAATAAAAGAAAAAAACATAAGAACAAAAAAAAAATGGACAAAAAGAAACATAAAAATTAGGAGTCGGAATGTTGAAGCGTTTACAAAGAATTGTGTTACGTAAGCTCGAAGGATCTTAATTATCTTTGTAGGAAAGAAAAAGAAGAAAGAAAGAACGGCGCTACTACATCGTTTCTCTCCGCCGCGCGTAGGGTTCGTCCTCTCACTCGAAACTCGTTTGATAACGAATAAATATTTTTTACTAACATGCCTCGTCGCGTCTGTCGCGCGCGCGCCGGAGTGAAATAATTTTTTTTTTTCATTTCCGCGCGCGTGTAAAAAATCGCAATATTACATTACGACATAATTAAAATAGAATAAGCCTCGGAGACGGCAGTATTTTCAACTCTCAGTGTGTAACTACTGTAGTTGATATACGAATTATGATAAATAAAACATTGAATGTAAATTGATGCCTGCGATATTATCTGAATTTTTATCGTTGAGTGCACAATAGCTCGGCCGCTAATGGTTTCTATCCGCGGATCCGCATGCGACGAAGTCACATTTGTGTTGGTAAATATTGTTACGAATATGTTGCTGACTATTCGTTGAGGCATACGATATTAGTTAGGTTTCACAAGAGACGAACGAACGGACGATCGATACAAGATCGATCGTCATGTAAAACAGTCTTGATCGGACTTTCAGAGTAAACAGACGTTTGACAGTTCGTGTTTGAGATATTTAGCTGCCATTGCACATAATAATATCCGCCCGAAAACCTAATACGCGCGTTATTCATTCCCTTGGACGTGACAATATTATAACGATTAAAAGACAACGTAGCTTCTCCCTCGCCGCCCCGCAGCTTTTTCTTTATCATCTTTCTCTTTCACTATGTTTTTCCTATTCGATTACGTACAATTTGTCCGTTTAAAAGCAGGTGAAATACCACGGTCGGTAGCAAAAACTGTAATCAATTTTTTTCACGGATGGTGGTACGGTAAAAAGAAAAGTGTTATCGAAGACGGATTGCATGTGAACATTCGATGACTTTTTTCTTTCGACCGTTGAATGCATCCGTGAAAAATGTTGGTTACAGTTTTTGATATCACCTGTGGTCGGCTGGGGAGGAAGGGCTTTTACCTGCATTTAAGAGCATGTGAAACACGCTCTCAGCGTGTCTCTCTCGCTCCGTCGAGCGCGCCAATGATACTATCTTTCTCGCACTCCACAGTGTTGCACTCCATAGTGCAACACCACGGTGGGGGTAATAAAAACTAATAAACTTTTCTCACGGATTCTGGCATGTACGGTCAAAAGAAAGTTCTCATTGGAAGCCGAGATGATAGCCGCTTCCAATAAGACTTTTCTTTTGATCGCGTGTGCATAAAATTGATTACGTTTTTTGATATCGACTGAACCCGGGATGTTTGAGAAGAGAGGTGTTTCATATGGTCTTAAGGGGAAGTGAAAGTCACGTGACGGGGCCATGAGTGTGAGAGAGATAGTTGCAATTTTCAAATTAACTTTATTCAATGGTGTTAATTTTTTTGAGAAAAAAATGAATTCGGGCTGGATGCGAAATTACCGTGTGTATCGGGCTCGAATTTGCTATTTCGTCAAAAAATTAGCACCCTTGAGAAAAGTTCATTACAGTTTTCATTACCGACCGCGATACTTCACTTCCCCTTAAAAACGACTTTGATTGCGCTATTACTATCTGTCGGTAACAAATGCACGCGAGCGCAGGAATTTGCTATCGCTGCCTGTTGTAGAAATCGAGATCAAAGAATTCTACCTTGTAGCGGTCGAGATCGAAGCATTCTACCTTGCAGCGGTCAAGATCAAAGAATTCTACCTCGACTCAAGTTGTCCAACTATCTGACACTTGAGGGTTCTCGATTCACTCAGCAGATGGCCGAAGTCGTTCGACCCGACAGGTGACGCCCTCTAGCGAGAGAATTGAGACCAAATTGCTCTGTAAACTGCTATCATTCCATATGTCGTATCCACAAATAATAATAATAATAATAATAATAATAATAATAATAATAATAATAACAATAATAATAATAATAATAATAATAATAATAATAATAATAATAATAATAATAATAATAATAATTTTTTATTCACTTTAGGTTCTTGTGAAAATATACATTTTTGATATTTTCACGTATACTAAAAAATACTAAAAAAATATTAAATATGAAAATTTTTTTTTTTCGCTGCGGAATGTTCACAACTAACTAATAATAACTAATTGTTATTCAATCGTCGCATACGAAGTCAAAATTACTAAGTACAGCAACTCCAGCTTTGATCGGGGATGCGCAGCGATTTTTACGTTTTAACGAACAACTCAGAAGGAATCATTAGCTCCACCGTTCGATCATCGTGTACTTCTGATTCCAGCTCATGAAAAAGGTTCAAACTAATTTGCGCATTGTTTCCTCACGTAGAAAGCTTATGCTAGCAATATGAAAATCGATGAAAAAGCACCGATTAAAAAAAAATCGCTGACTCAAATTTTCGTAATTCCTCATTCTGAGGCCAATCGAGCTACGAACGTGTGCTTTCCCATTGAAGTTCCGCAGTAAATAAAAAATAAAATAAAAAATCAAAAAGGAAAACAAAAAAATTAATAAAGAAAAAACACAGAAAAATAATGAAGCCCGAAGAACTGGAGAAAGTGTAAGACGAGAGATTGAAAAGAGCCACACCCCCTCGCAAATCACGAGGATTCCCTTTGTTTCCAGAGCCAGAATGAAAGCCGTGCGGATAGGTGGCCATCGCTAGACGTCCATTAGACTGCGAGGACGCTTTCCAGCGGGCCCTTCGACGTCCCGGAACGGGTCGAACGAGATTCGAGAGCGAGGGAAAGAGAGGAGTCCGACGGAGATACGTTCCGGGCCCTCCGTTGCTGCGAGAGTAGCAACGGGAGGAGCGGACGAGGAGAGCTCGGAATGAGAGAAGCCGGGTGGGTCAGAACGCGCAGGCGCATTTAGCCCGAGGTCGTCCCGGTCCCGAGCGCGCAGACCATTAACAAGGAGCGCAGCAATTTATGGACGGGCTCGCTCATTTCCACTTTATTATTATTTTCTCATCTCATAGACTCGTCTATATACGCCCGCCGAACGGGCGCTGTGCCGGAACGTCTCGCTTTCTCTCACTCACGAAATTAATACGACCGAGCGAGAGCCGAGAAGGAGCGTCTCAACGGGGTACCGTCTCGCGGCTGGTATGAGAATACGAGAGGCCCGCGGAGACTTCGATTGAGACCGGTACTCGCTCGGGCGGCCCACCGAACGGCGAAAAATACATTTAATGATCGAGGTTTAAGGAGAGTACATAAAAGTCGAGGGACAGCAATTTTTCGATGGACGATGACGCGAGTTGCACCATTTTTTATCGGCGGTTTTAACTTCGGCCCAATTATCTCTTTATTCGTGGTCTTGAGGTACAACAGTTGTTGAGGGATTATTAAGGAATTCAGCTAATTATTTGTTATTCTGATTTTTAAAGGATTATTTTATTGCTCCCTCTATTTTAGGAATTTTATGTTTCATTGTGACTTTTCGGGAAGAGAACGTTTTTGAGAAATCTGATACTCTAATGGTCTGACTATTTTGCGAGGTCGATGGACAGCAATTTTTCGATGGACGATGACGCGAGTTGCACCATTTTTTATCGGCGGTTTTAACTTCGGCCCAATTATCTCTTTATTCGTGGCTTGAGGTACAACAGTTATTGAGGGATTATTAAGGAATTCAGCCAATTTGTTGTTAATCAGATTGAAAAAAAATAATTTTATCGCTCCCTCTATTTTTGGGATTTTATGTTTCATTGTGACTTTTTGGGAAGAGAACGTTTTTGAAAAATCTGATACTCATGTGAACTGACCGTTTTACGAGGTCGAAGGAGTAGACAATCGACGCGAAACTGTGGCGTTCAACCAGTGAGATCTTTCCATTTTTGTTTTTATTTTTTTTAATCCTCTCAACACCGTTCATGCTGTTCTCTTTTTGTTTTTCGCTCGCCGCGCTGGGCCACGCTATTGGCGCAAGGGCTGTTGTTAAAAGAAAATTAGCATGAAGCGATCGGCCGAGGCTCGAACGAGCCTGGTAATCGTTTTGCGAGGAACCATCACGATTGGGTAGCTGTCTCGGGGATTCCGAGCGGGCAAGCCCTGTACCCGCCAATATCATGCGGAACCCTGCAAAGCCTAGCGTCCAATTGGATCGACGATTTGTACACATTTCACAAGTCTATTTACCCTTCCTTATATATGTATAGCAATATCGATATTATAGACATTATAGATATTTATTTATTTATTTATTTATTTATTTATTTATTTATTTGTCGAGGGGGGTGACTCAATACTTGGATGGGTGACCGCGGTCACCCATCTAAGTACTGATTTATTTGTTTATTTATTTATCTACGGGATAAACACTTTTACAAAGATAATATATAGCCTGAGATATTATAGATATTAATAGGTATATATTTTTTTTTTTGTGAATTTTGAGACATGTCGTTCGTCAGATTTCATCGTGTTATTAGCGATCGTTATATCTTAAAACACATAAGAAAAATTGAATGCATCGAACAGTTTAACGTTTGACACGACCCAAAGTGACAGCGGTCTCTTGTACGACACCAGGACTCCACGCGAGTTTTGAAGGATCAATCGGTGACCGGAGAGTCCGATTTTGTGTCCTTAATCGAAACCGGCAAATCTGCCTTTTAAAAGCCGCGCAATATAACTTGTAGAAAAAAGTGCATTTTAAATAAGAATGGGGCAAAATGAAACGGATTCCTCCATTTGAGAGGAGACATTCTTTTGACCCTCTGCAAAAATCGGCAAAAGTCCATTTTGCCCCATCCGTCTTGCCCCACTCTCCCCCACCTTATGCGGTACAGTTACGTAATATCATAGTCGTATTATGCAAGAACGATATAAAAATAGCCATAAATACCATTTTAGAAAAGAACGGGGCGAAACGGACCCGTTTTCTCTATTTCAAAAGAGACATTCTATTGACACCCGCCGAAATTGGTAAAGGTCCATTTTGCCCCATCCGTCGTGCCTTCCCTCCCCCCACCTCACGCGCTGCAGTTACGTAATATCATAGTAGCATTATGCAAGACCGGCATCGAAATAGCCGAAGATCGAGATAACTTCGCAAGTCAAACTAGAGAGAGTCAAGAGGTCCATGTCAATGACGTTACAAATCCCGTTGGTCGGTTGTCAGTCCGATTTAGGATCTACGGGTCCCGAACCGACCGGGTGATTAACCCGTGTCTGATCCGATCCTCGTCGGAGGCCTCGATCAGCCAGCGTCATCACGAATATAAAAGACTCAAAAAAAATGCAGATGTTTTTTTTACGGACTCTAAAATCTCGACTTCCGCCAGCCGATCTAAGCGCGTCAGCGGTCGATGTACCGGCAAACTATCAGCATTTCTTTCGTCCGCAAAATTAATGTACCCTACCCAAAAAGTCATATGTATAGACATCAATACGGCACAGTGTTAGTCCGAGGTCCCGTACCAACCGAGTGATTAACCCGTGTCTGATTCGATCCTCTTCCATCGGCCAGCGTCATCACAAATATAAAAGGCACGAAAAAAATAAATAGAGATTTTTTTTTACGGTCTCTAAATTTTCGACTTTGGCCAATCGATCTAAGCGCGTCAGCGATCGATGTGGGGGTAAGCTTTCTACATTTCTTTAATGTGCAAAATTAATATACCCTTGCGCATGGTGTCTGATGATTGTGGAAATCGTGGAAATCGTGGAAACCTGGAAATCTCATGGAATCTCATTGATTCTTGAAAAATCCTTGAAATTTCATGGAATTTCATCGATGACTCGGAATTAAAACAGAAAAAGAAAATTCTTATTGACAAGTGTTGGGTTTCATTTAAGATGGATGGCCCAAATGGTAACTTCAAATTCATTAAAGTTTTCCAAGCCGATATCGAGAATGACGTCAGCGTTCCGGGTAAGCAGTGACTCAATTTGGGTTCTTGTGGTCTGCATACCGTTCACGGTGCATTAAAGAATTCGACTCGAGCTCTTCAGTGGGATATTGTCGAGTTATTAAGGGCATTGTATAATTTCTTTAACCCTTCACGTATGGGATCTTTGTTTAACGAAGACGTAGAATCTGCCAAGACGCAACCTTCGAACGATTCGAGTAACATGTTGATCTGCTAAAAAAAAATCTGTAAAAATTCACAGACCTACCTTGAAGTGTTGTTTTTTTGATAAAGCAGAAGAACATTTATTACGAACACCCGCATCGTCAGTCAGGACTTGAGATCAAACTTAAGCCCGGACTTGAGATCAAACTTAAGTCCCGACTTGAGATCAAACTTAAGCCCGGACTTGAGATAAAACTTAAGTCAGGACTTGAGATCAAAATTAAGTCCGAACTTCAGATCAAACTTAAGCACGCAATGAAGCTCGGGCCAAACTTCAATCTTAACTTTGATCTCACGAGCGATCTCAAGTCCAACCTAATGTCAACCATTAGTTTGAACTTGAGATTGGTTTTGAGATCGAACTTAAGATTTAAGTTTTTGCCCGAACTTCATTGCGTGATTAAGATCTATTTTAATTTCCAATTTAAGATGAACCCTCATTTTGAACCTTGATTTCATGGTTAAGTTTGATCTTAAGTTAGAACTTAGGTCTGAACTCAAATTCGATTGTAGTTCGCGTTCGATCTTAAGTTCGAACTTAAGTGTGAACTCAAATTCGATTGTAGATCGAGTTTGAACTTAAGATCGAATTGATGATCGAATTTACGATCGAACTAAAGTTCGAACTCAGGTTAGATCTTAAGTTCAAATGAAGTTCAGGCCAATCTTCGACATTAAGTTCGATTTCAAGACCGATCTTAAGTTCGAACTAACGTCTTAAAATTCGACCCTAAGCGCATCAGCGATCGACCTAGCGGTGAACTTTCGTCATTTCTTTCGTCCTCAAAATTAATATACCCTTCCCAAAAAAAAAAAAATCGTATACATACACACTAATAAGGTACAGTGTTTATTCCGCGCGAAATGAAGAGAAGTCGAAAGTGAGGAGGCGCAGAGGGGGCCAAGCGAGGCATCGCGGTGCCCCGCGGTGAAGGCGCGCCGATCGGATCGGTGAGCAAGATTGATCGTTTCTTAATAACCGAGAAAAACCGGCAAAACGATCACCTCCTTCGTCGCCGCAGGTGGTACGAAGCTCTCCGCGCGCCCGCGCTTCGATTCTCCCGGATATTCTCTCGTGTCTTTCATTCTCGTTTCTCGCACCGATCGTCTACCCGCTGCCCCCCGCCCTCGACACAGTTTTTCATGGACATTCGGCCCAGCGAGATCGGGCACTCGATTTCTCATATACTTTTTTTTAAACCTCTCCCTTCGCACTTTATGTTCGCTATTCCTCGAAATTTATTTCGCCATCTCATCGGCAAGAAATCGCCAAAGGGGGGCAATTGGGCGCCGATTTTATGACGTCCCTCCATACTCCAGATCGGTCCCGAATCTCATGCCTTTCGTCGCTCGGAATAAACGGAATAAACGTCGCTCGGAAGCGAGTCGGCCGGGCGGGGGGGGGGGGGGAGGAGGAGGAGGGACGAGAAATAAAAGATGGAGACTTTAGAAGGGGCCCGGTGAGGAAGGAGAAGCGCAAGGTCAGTTTGGTTCTTGTCACATTCTTGTCAACGGGAACAGCGTACCACGTCAATCTCCTCGACGCTGTGGGTTCCCTGCCACTCGTTGATTCCTCGCCCATCGTTTTCTTTCTCTCCTCCGCCGCTCTGCCCGCTCTTCGATCCCCCCCCCCCCCCCCGCCCCCTCGACCTTACCCTCCCCCGCGCGCCCCGCGATGGACTCGCGGAACCCGCGGCGGACGGATGGATGGACAGACAGCTCCGACAGCCGGAGGGGGGATGCGTCAAAGAGAAATATAACCGGGGGTCCGACGCCCTTACGGCCCCCCCTTAGGCCCTGGCGCGGGCAAACGGGAGCGCGGAGACTGCCTCATTAGCTCCCGGGTTCCTATCGGCGAATGTTACTCTTTCGCTGCGGAGATCCTCCCGGGTTTGTTCGCGACGGCGAACGGGAATCGAGGAGGGAAAGAAAGAAGGAAAGATAGAGACGCGGTGAGGAGAAAGAGATTTCTGTCAACGTTCGCCAAACGTTCGTCAATCACCGCGTCCGCGGAGCCGGAGTCGGCACCTACTCTTATTCTCACCACGATATCCGTCTGTAAATCGTCGGGAATTAGGAACAAGCCTTTGACACGATTCTCGTAGGTGATTCTTGTTCTTTCTCTGGTTCTTTTCTCCTTTGTCAATCAATTTGAGGAACGAAATGAGGGTTTTTTTTATTCGGACGGTTAGAAAGGCGTTTGGAGGTTTGGAGAGGATTTCTTTTGGCTCGCAATCTTTGAGGATGGTTTCTTGGTGACTTTAGCAATTCTTTTTTATTGAGGAAAGTAGGGTTTGTTGAGGGGAATGAGAGGATTGTGAAATCGACGTGAGAGAGGTGTGGGTGATAAATGTTTGTTGAATGTGAAGATTTTTTTTTATGGAGTAGCCCTTCGTTTGTTAGGGAAGAGATTTTTCAAGCAGCAACTGTAGGGTGAAAGTCGCGTATATGGCCCGGTTCATTTATCATTGATTTAGATGCTAATCGAACTGGGCCTTATTCCCCACTTTTATTCTATATATGTAATATACATATATATAGGGTCTAGGGTATTCCCCACTTTTAACTTATCTCTCTACACCGAGAAAAGGATATAAAGTACAATTAATATGCACAAACTATAATAACGAACTATCTTAGCTATAGGTTTATATCTCCATCTGTAGTTTGTAAGAGGGGAATATTTATAGGGGGAGCGATGTAAAAACCCACACGGGTATATACGAAATAAAGATTACTTACTTACTTACTTATTTACTATTTAAAATTAAACTATATTACAACCGAAAAAAATACAAATTGAACTGAAGTAACAAAAAAGAAAGATCTAAAATAACGAAAATAATTAGAATAGCACTAATATAGGGTAAAGTGTAGGGTAGGGCCTACACTGATAAAAAATACGGTTGAATCAACTAAGAATCGGGCAGGGTCGCTCAACTAAATATTTTGTTGGTACAGCTAAAAAAATTGGTTGATTCAACAATTTCTTGGGTGATTTCACGAAAATATTTTCGAGTCATTAAAATATTTTATTCGACTAATTAAATATTTATTTGAACGTCCCTGCCCGAATCTTAGTTGATTCAACTGAACTATTTATGTATTTATTAAAAATGTCTCAATAGCCGATTACTTTGTTGGAGACCTTGGCTACAAGCGCGTCCCAGCATTCGCGCACATATTCGTCCGTCCGCTCAGGCCGATATAGTCGTCGAAGAGTTTTGCGAATTTATGTACGAGGACTCGTATAAATCACAGGTTGCTTCCGCCTCGACAGGGTCGAGAAGGCATGTATCGGTAGCACTTGCCGCCGGCTGCTGTTGCCACCGGAGCTCGAAGAAGATCACCCGTTTGCCTCCCGGCGCTTCACCGCGAATCCTCCGGCGCTTTTCACTCTTTTGCCGGCTCTTTCCTTCCAACTCGGTCCCGTGCACTTTGGCGCGGTGCTATATGCGGTGAGCACACACACGCACACGCACTAAAAATTCTTCGTATTATGTGTACCTTGAAAGCCGTATTCTTGGCCTTGCAGATAGAGACGCCGTGACCGGTTGGCCCGTCGGGGCTTTCGACTTCTTCTCCCATACCTACTCTTTGCCTTTTGCGACTTTCTAAACGCTCGTTAATCTTTGCCACTTCCGACAGTAGCCGAGGAAGTTAATCGGCCGGACAGCCGACAGCACGCATGCCTCATACAAGAAATAACAAGCAACCCTTCCATTTAACTCATAGTATAAATTCCAAAAAGGATTGAAAAAAAAATGCTTAGGCCAGAATACAAAAAAATTGTAGGAGTTCCATTTTTCAAATATTTTCTAAAAAAAGGACTCCTAGAATTTGTTACGCTCGAACCTACACTGTAAAAAAATTGGTTTGAAAATTAATAAACGACATTGGAAGCTTTTTTATATAAACCGTTTCTAAAATTTCAAATACATGTGCGTTGCGATTTTACAGTAATATTTTAATTTTTACTAAAATTTTTTATAAATTTCGGGCAAAAAATTTGTAATTTTCATATCTGGTATTTTAATTCTACAAAAAAAGTAGATTAAAGTTCAATTAATGTAAGTAATGTAAGCTAATTTTCATTTCCAGTACATTAAATTTACAATTTATATTTACAGTGTAGGCATTTTATTACATCGCCAAAACACCATTATATCCAACCATTCGCTTGGAATTCTTGACCCAATTTTTGTGACCAGAGACAAAAATTGAACACTTTTTAGTGTCTGAAATCGATGAAATCATTTAAGCAGCCAATAGGGTGTTCGCTTTCTGTCCCATTAAATGTCTAAACCTTTTTTGCCATGTACGACCTTTCTACGTGCAAAGAATCAAGAAGATATTCTTAAAAGAAAAAAAATGAAAGTCACCGATGCGAGGGTGAAAGATGGGTCAATGAAAATGGAAAGCGGTAGCGCATGCGAGACCCGGCAAATAACGATCTCCCGGTCCATCCATCAATCTCCTCTCCGATCCTCGTCTCTTCCACTCGTGTTTCGCTTTCCGGTCCCGCGGACTCGGAGACTCGGTACTTTAATACCCAGCCGTGAGGGCTATTACAATGCTATAAGAATCCCGAGGGCCGTGTACGACGAGAGGGACATTAATTGACACGGGCAAGAAACGAGCAGTACGAAACATCGGTCCGAGCCTCCCAGCCGAGGGTTTCTAGCCTCGGTAATACACCGAGTACACATAATTCCACTTTTTACTTGTGTACTTTCGAGAATCTCTCGAAGCCAACAGTAACTGTGGATTAAAATATAGGCAGCAAAGAGAGCCAAACGGAGCGAGCGGTGAAGCCGCAGAGAGCAGCACAAGAAGAAGAAGAAGAACAAGCTGGAAGAAGAAGAGGAAGAAGAGGCCGAAGAAGACGGATTCGAGAGTGTTGGACCGTAGGCGGAGCTGGACTTTGCGTCCGTCGTTTGCCGCTCCAGTCGCCATTGGTTGTCTCTTCTCCGTCCGAGGCCGCATCTCAGCCATCCGGGAGGCTGCAGTTTTCGCGAGACCAAGTGCAGATCTCGGGCGAAAGCTCCCGAGGACATTGGGAGAGGAGTTTGGGTTGTTCTTCGCAACGATCAGCTTCCGCAGCGCGTCGGTGCCACGGTCTTATAGACAGGTCTTGACACTCGCCGGGCAAAAGCGTGCCAGAATTGAAGCCAACATGGCGGCGAGTTCAGGCCTGTTCTATCTACACGCATGCGCACCGCGCGCTCGTTTCTCCACTCAAAGGTTACAACCGAATCTACCAATCTATCGATTTATTATTTCATCAAATAAAAAAAGAAATAAAATTAATTACTAAATTCGACGTTTGACGGTAGGCTTAAAAAAGACGCAACACCATTCAATGTCTAAATGAATATATTATTTCAATGAATTATGTGCTCTTTCTTTTTAACAGCACTCTGCTTTTTTTTACATTTTAGTTTATTTACTGTGAATATTGTCGCATTCTCATTCGTAAATAACATTTGATGGCAAAAGATTACTACATGACACTCCGAGTTTCAACGTTTTGGGCATGCGCGGACAGAATCATAATCATAATTCGACCTGAATTGACCGCCATATTGGCTTCATTTTCGGCACAACTGACTACATGTGGACGATCACGGTCTTATAGACAGATCTGGACACTCCTATTCCGTCTCCATGTAGTCAGTTGTGTTCAAAATAAAGCCAATACGGCAGTCAATTTAGGCCGAATTATGATTATTTTTCTGTCCGCGCATGCCCAAAATGTTGAAACTCGGAGTGTCATGTAATAATCGTATTCCATCAAATGTTATTTACGAATGAGAACGCGACAATATTCACTGCTAATAAACCAAAATGTGAAAAAGCAGAGCACTGTTAAAAAGAAACAGGCCAAGTTTTATACCACATAACTCATTGGAATAATATATTCATTTAGACATTGAATAGTGTTGCGTCATTTTTAAGCCTACTTTTAAACTCCGAATTTAGTAATTATAATTTTATTTTATTTTATGGAATAAAAAATCGATGAGTTAATAATTCGGTTGTAATAGTTGAGTGGAGAAACGAGCGCGCGTTGCGCATGCGTGTAGATAAAACAGGCCTGAACTGGCAGCCATGTTGGCTTTAATTTTGGCACGGTTTGCCCGGCGAGCTTCCAGACCTGTCCTACTTCTTCCTTCAGTAGTTTTACGCTGCTAGGCCAAGTACCAGAGACCTGTCTACAGGACCGCGGCCGTCACACAACTCGTACATCGCGCGGCCGCTAGAGGCGCGCGGGGCGCTCCGTAGCGAGAGGAAGGACGAGGAATAGAGCGGCGGGCGAGCGTTTCGCTTCGTAGCTACCGGCGACGGCCTCGGCGGTGTTTCTCTATATGCCATCCCGCGGTACACCTACCTGCCTCTTTGCCTTCCGTGCAAAACCCGCGCGAGAGCGCAGCGTACATGCGAGAGTCCGGCTCGCGCTCTCTCCTCCTCCGTCTTCGCTTTTGCATCTCTCGCACGAGTCTCATTCGGCTTCTGGCTCCCGCTGTAGCACCGAGAGTCGGACGATTTATGCCCTTGCCAGTTGAGACGTTTGCGCCCGTGAGATTGAATACGACGATATAAAGGAGGCTACCGTGCCACGCATACGCGCGCCCAAGCGCATCGGTGCATGCACGACGCCGCTTAGAAGACGCTTGAGACGTAGACGCGATGATACATATTAGTATCGCGTATTACAGATTAACATCGCGGCGAAGTGGGTTTGTCTGTAGAAAAGAATTTGTTTACGATAAATTTGGAGGATTTTTTGTTTCCACGAGTTACCATAATGGTCCGTTAGGTTCGATATATATTAGTATCGCGTATTACCAATTAATATAGTGGAGATCGGGGTTTGTCTGATAACCTGTAGAATTTTTTAAAAATAAATTTGGAGGATGTTTAGTTCTAATGGGTTATGATAATGGTCCATTAGATCCGAGGGTTGCAAATGAATTTCACTTGATTGAAAAAAAGGAAACAAATCAGTTCTACGTGGTACAATAGCCTTGTAACAATTTTTTTTTTTCTAACGAAAGTCCATTATTTTGAAATGTTTCCAAACTTTTAACTCCCGACTGCCTTCCGGGCAAAAGACGGGAGTTATGCATTTTACTGCGATGACCCACTTTGGCGTCTTTTACCTTAGCAAATTTGGGATATTTATTCTTTGTGCAATGATCTATGTTTGTGACCATAAAAATGTAAGCTAATGTGTAAAGGTAAATAAAGGATATTCCGATAAACAAGTTAACAGCTCGCAATGTCATATCGATGAGCCAATCAGAAAAATCAAGATACAAGAATCCTTTTTTTATTGGCTGTGGTACATCAATATAGAACATAAAAATAGTATATAAAAAAATATATACACAGTGTCATTGTTCGTTATATTATAATTATTTCATTCTTTATTATTATATTTGTTTCAAGTAGTTTATGCAGTAGCCTAAAATTGATAGTGTGCTAATACTGCGTTCGAAGATATGTCAACCTCGTACTGTGCCGGTTGTCAGCAAAGTTATTTGTTAGTTAGTTAATATTTATAATATAAAAATGATATTTATAACATTAGTATAAGAAAACAACTGTCCTTATACCAATGTTATACCTAATGATAATTCTACACCTTGGCAAAGAGCCAACGGCCCGAGTCCTTCAACCCTATTATTAATATTTTTAATAAAACCACAGTTTTATTAAAATAAAAAAATTATAAAATCCTATGAAAAAAAAAAAAAAAAAATGGTGAGCCTTTATGGACAAGAACTATTCGTCAAGTCTACCAACCCTCTACTTTTTGCTCCGCAGTACTGCATATCGCGAGACCCTCGCCGGACCGCGATCTCCGGAAAGACCTATCACTCTCCCGGCGCTCGCGGATAAGTCGAGATTCGTGAGAGATTGACGTTCGTCAATCGGAATCGGACTCCGAGCGCTTGGTCGCTCGGTAGTCTTCATTCCCCGGTATCTCGTCACGTGTCTCCATACCACCACCCCCCCCCCCCCCCTCCGTCCGCTCGCATCCGGCGGTCCGCGAAGCCGGCGCGAAACGAGACTTGAGATCGTAATTATAGCCGTGGAACACGACGATTAAATCGAGTATTCGATCGTACAGTTGCGATAAGATTCCACTGGACTGTCCTCGCTCTTACCTCACTGTGTTTTTTCTCCCGCGAATTAAGCGCATGCTTAAAATGAAGAGACACATAAAAAGAGAAGAACTAATAAAAATAAAGCAAAAAAATAAAAAATAAAAAATAAAAATAAAAAATAAATGAAAAAACAAATCGTAAAAAAATCATCCAAGAAATAATAAAGCGAGAATCGGAGAGGGACGATTCTTGGATCGGGAATAATAAGAAGCTGCGCGAAGCCCGGGCATATCTCGGCGGATAAACGCTCGCAGCGTCTTCGGAGCGCCGGTGCTCGCTCGGTTATTAATTCGCTCGGTCCTTTTAATTTCCTCTCGCGATGGCTACGAGCGTTGTAACCCGCTGATGGTGCTCGGGGCCCACCGCGGAGCGTCCCGTCATCGCCAATCAATATGCTAACGAGCGGATTTCGGTCCCAGCGTGGAGGAGAGCGAGCGAGCCCCCTCGAGCTTGAGAAAGAGGAGTCCGCGATAACTGTCGAGATGGGGAGTGGCCGGGCGGACGTAGCAGGGATCGCGAGGGTAAGGGAATGAAGGTAAAAGTCGTGGATGATCGTCGATCGAATAGCCGGCAGCGAAACCGCGGTGAAATCTCCGCCGTTCTTTCTCCGAGAGCCTCGCGAATCTTATTTCTTCTTGTTACGTTCGTCCTGTTTATCTCTTTTATTCTTTGGATCCTCATACCGCGTACCCGCCCCGGGTATCTCTTTTGAATGTGCGCCGGCCAATTAAAATAATTAGCGACGAAGCCCGAACGACCGGAGAGAAAGACGGGACGGAGAGAGAGGCGAGGGAAGGGAATAAGTATAAGAGGAAGAGGAGGAGGGACGAAGCACACAGCCCTCTCGGAGCGCACCGCGATTATAGATACTGCCGATGCGCCAGTTCAAAGAACATTTGTATATGTATATATTTATATGTATGTGTGTATATAGATATATAGATATGTGTTATATGGTTGTACTATAATATATGTACTAAGGAGACGAAGACGGTTATCAGCGAATGGGGGAAGATCCGAGTATCGTATTTACGACGGGTGTTGAAATAAGAATCGTGTGTGGCAGAGTCGGCTACCGAAAGTATATTCACTACCAATTCGTACCCGAATCATCGATGTCGCGATTTATCGTAGTGTCTTAAATAGTGTTTTGAATATGTCATAATACTGATATTAATATTTGTAATTAATAATATCATTATTAGATTTATTATATAATAAATGTTTCGGGACAGTCGTTTGCTAAAAGTGTTGCACACAGCCCTCTCGGAGCCACCGCGTTTATAGATACTGCCGATGCGCCAGTTCAAAGAATCGTGTGTGGCAGAGTCGGCTACCGAAAGTATATTCACTACCAATTCGTACCCGAATTATCGAAGTCGCGATTTATCGTACTGTCTTAAATATGTATAATATGTTATAATACAGATATTAATATTTTTTCATTAATAATAGTGGTATGGTTATTAGATTTATTATATATAAAATATTTGGTGAAGTAGTTTGCTAGAAGCAGTTTCCATCTGGAGCGAATTATCGAAAATGGGGGTTTTACCTGTTTTCCTGCTTTCCCCTATTCCACGGTACTTCAATGAATCTTTGATAAAATCAAATTTATCGCACACTATCCATTATCTTCGTAATAAAAAAAAATCTTTGCGGGACCAGCTTCACGGTCCCGAAAAGCGTGATTTGGAGATCAACGTTGGTCATATTCATTTGAAACGTAAACAAAGTGGATCCTCGACGCTTTAACGCCTCGTCAGTTTCCAAGGATCCTCCAAGCATCAATGAACTCGCTGTAATGATTTCGAGTCCGGTCATCGATACTCCGGCTCTCCCATCGGTACTTCGAGCCGTACCGTATTGCCGCCTCGTCTAGAGCTGTACAGATAGGCCGGCCTAGCCGACTAAAATATCTTATCCGGCTAATGGATTTTATAGTTTGGCTGGCTAAGAAGTCTTAGACGGCTAATCCGTTTTAGCCGGCCAAGTGCATAAAATCGTGCATAATTTCGTGCATAAAATCGAGCCCCTTTATGTGCCATCATACTTTGGGCCAAAAAGGCTGGCGGATTCGTGTTCAGCGCGCCGGAATATGTCGGAATACGTGGCAGTTAATTAAAAGAAAAGAAAATAAAATTCGTTCAAAAATTGCAAGGCCTTTGGAATCCACTTTTTGCGTTTTTCAACGTCTTCAAACGACACGATAAAACGATTCTAAAACTTCGGACAAGGCCCTATATCGTGTATATTTTCCAGTACAACACGATGGGCACCTCGGATTTTCCCTACCTCCATTGGGAGTCGAGATATCGACGTTTGAAAATCGCGAAAATCGACGTTCTTCCAAAAGTGGTTCTAACATTGAAAAATCGTTGTTCATTCGATTTTTTTTGTTTCAAAGTTATATTCAATGTATTTTTTCCCGCTGATCACGAATATAATAATTATTTTACTCCCAACCCAATATTTTCCATTTAAATCCCAAAATTAAGATTTTTCGTGCACAAAATCGAGCCCCTTAATGTAGCATTGAACTTTAGGCCAAAAAGGCCGGGAGATTCATGTTCAGCGGGCAAAAATACTTCGGAATACGTTGCAGGTAACATTAGAAAAAAAAATAATAATAAAAATTCGTAAAAAAACCTCCTACATTGTATTAGCTTATCCGGCTAATATAGCTTGGCCGGCTAAAACGAATTACCCGGCTAAAATAGTTTAGCCGGCTAAGACGGCTTAGCCGACCAAACTATAAAATCCATTAGCCGGATAAGATATTTTAGCCGGCTAGGCAGGCGTATCTGTACAGCCCTAGCCTCGTCCGCCCGACACAATGCCCGCTGTACAAGAGATCGAGGGAGGGTTCGGATCGTCATCCTGTGTTATAGACTGCCCGAAGACCGCGCCTCGGAGGACTCCTCCGTGGTGCAGGGAGTAAGACAAGCTTGTGGCAAGACGCCGAGTGAAAAATGTCCGCGCTGTTGGCGTTCGTTAGCGTGCTTCCGACTTATCAAAGGTAGGCTTCGTTCGGTGGGCTCGCTGCGGGCTCGCCTGCCTCGGTCGCTCTCCCGGCGACGCGAGGGCCCCTCGCTCGCGCGACCAGCTCGAAACGATACAATGGGGCTCGGAATATCCACGGGCAGAGTTTGCTCCGCGCGTGAAAGATGGCCCCGACGTATCGTAAATTCAACGGGCTGGCGGAGGACCCGCGCCGGTTGCGGCCCCCGTTACTACTTCGGACGTCGCTCTCTGCCTCTTCCCGTGTACGTCTCGGCGCACGTTTCTCCCTCGCCCCCTCGCGCCTCTATGCAGAAAAGATAGCTGCGGACACACCGCATCCCTCTTGCGCCTAGTACCCCGAGGAGATCCCGGCCGAAGTAGATACAGACGCGATTTCGTCGCGGACCGAACAACCGCGATTGATTGACGGCCCTCCCGATGATAGGGGGACGCTTTCGGCGTGCCAATGAGACCCGATGCACTTTGCACATTCAGTCGCGATCTGCAGCGTTCTCCTCTATTTTATTATTTTCTATATTGTGTGTTACAATTATTTTCAATTATTTTCAATTATTTTCAATTATTTTCAATTATTTTCAATTATTTTCAATTATTTTCAATTATTTTCAATTATTTTCAATTATTTTCAATTATTTTCAATTATTTTCAATTATTTTCAATTATTTTCAATTATTTTCAATTATCTTTAATTGAATTCAATCATTGTATTTTTTCGACATGTGAGTATGGTTTCGTACTTGGACGGGGTCAATTTTCATCAACTTACAGGGTTATCATGCTCTAGACACTATAAACAATTATAAACAAAATTCAAATTAAGTTTCAACCGTGATGCTCAAAGTTATGTTTCGCATAATAAATTCCGCGTCGTTCTAGTTGTTTGCATGCGAGTAAATTGGTTTAAATATAGAGAATAATAATAAGAGAGAGAATAAGAAGCGCAACTGGACGGGGTTGCGAGTCCAACGAAGGGGAAACAAATGCTTCCGAAAATTCTTTCGCAATTGTCGATGGTTGGCTCCACAAGCGGCGACAGAATGACCAGCATCGAGGGACAGGCGTGTGTATGTCCGAGAGAATAAATACTATGAGCCCCGTGCTGGTCACGCTCGATTCTGTCTCGTCCATGTCGTCGTTTATTTAGAACCGTCCGAGTCCTAAACATCGTCGTCGTCCTGGTCGTTCTGTTGAGAGACTGGCTGCAGGCGCGCACTCGCGGCTCTCCGAGCGGAGAACCGAACAATCCGCCGTGCGTCCACCGCGGTCGACTGGGGTATTATACGGAAAGTCTGGTATGCTGGCGCGCGGCGCGTTTCATTTATTCAAAGTAAGTTATTGCGATCGGTCCAGCCACTATATTACGTGGAAGCGAAGAAGCCCCGTCAACGGGCGGACTTGGCAATAAGAGAACCACGGTGGAACGAGGGATCGACACTGAAAGGTAAGGGTTTTAGCGACTCGACTTCCACGGCTCGTGATTTTCTGGCAAGATATCAATCTAATTCTCATTCTCGTTCAGAGCTGACTTTCGACACAGCTGAACATTTTTTTTTACTTTCTTTCAACGATTTGTCGACTTAGGGCCATTTTTGAAAAGTGCCACTTCTATAGGTTTACCGATACCGGTATTTGTTAGGTATCGTTACTGCCGTCAATCAGCGGACTTTGCAATAAGGGAAGCACGGGGGAAAAAGGATCGAAACTGAAAGGGGTTTTAGCGACTTTGCGATCACACTGCTCTTGATTTTCTGGCAAGATATCAATCTAATTCTCATTCTTGAGTAGAGCTGACTTTCGACAGAGCTGGACATTTTTTTTTAACTAGAAAGTTGCCCCTAAATCCCCCTAAATCCCCCAAAATGCCCCTAAATCGACAAATTGTTGAAAGAATTCAACAATTTGTCGATGTAGGGGCATTTCTGAAGAGTGCAACTTCTATAGATTTACCGGTACCGATTAAGTGCCGGTACGGCACCTTGACACGTAGTTTATTCCGGATAGGATGGTTATACAGTAAAAAAAATATTTCTAAGATTAACTCTTTATAAGTCACAGCGCCCGAAACCGTACGGAAACGGGACAAACGGCCGCGGAGTGGGGTAACGCCTTGCTACCCTATCGCCTAAGAGTGGGGATAGAGGTGTGACTTATAAAGGGTTAACAACCGTTCCTTGTAGCAACGACTGAAAAAATGTCTTCCATTTTACATCATACTTTATTAACTATTAGTCGTATCTTTAACTAAAACAACGCATAAAGTTAACGATATTTTTTATTTCTCAGTACGGTCGACTCCGTAACGAGACAACTATCTCGTCGACTTTGTGGCCCCCCGTGCTTCCGAATCCTTCTTGAGCATGTATCCCTATTCCTAGCGGAAGCTATAGTGTCATGCGCGGCCCGGACCTCAGCGCGGGGAAAAGCCTCGGTACCCCTTGGGAAATTTCTCCGTTCGGTCTCTCGGTGTGAAAGCCGTTCGGGAATAATTTGCAAGCTCGTGACGAACGTCGTTGTCCTTTCGGTCGCACTGCCGTAGGATTCTTCGGAGGATCTTCCCTCCGGTTTTCCCTGACCCGAGCGATGCAGCCACACCAAGCTCGTAACATTCCGCGCCGGAATGTTTCCTCTTCCTTCCGGCTTTCCACCCCCCCCCCCCCCTCCTCCTCTCAACCCCCTTACCGCGCATGGTAAACGGTAAACGGTTATTCCGGACACGCGTCGCTTTCCTCCGTGACGTGTGGTACGTGTACCGCAGATACGTAACGGGGAGACACGAAACACCTTACCCGAATCTACAGCGGGGACGAGCGGCCTCTTCACGAGTGGTGACGCGCGCGCGCGTTCCCCGAAGAAGCGAACGCTTCCACGGAATCCTGGAATTTCGTTGTCCACCCCGCGCGCACCCCTGCAACGAATTCCACTTCCATCTTGGTCTGCTCTGTTATACATGTTAGGCCCTGGACTGCGGCTAGGAGAGATATTACTTCGACTCGCTGCCTTTCGACGCGGCTGGAGAACGTCGCGTTGTTCCAGAGAACAATAACTGCGATGAGAATTCTATATTAATTCGACTCCAGCGTGGGCAAAGCTCACCGCTTCTATCTACGTGATTCATACATTGTGAGACAAATTTGACGGAAAAAATGATAATATTTTAGTATCTAGTGTCTTTAGGGTAAAAGTGGTGAATATGGCCCACCTCGATTAACACATAAATCAATGATATATGGACCGGGCAATATTCCCCACTTTTACCCTATGTGCATGTATACTAGAGTGTTAAAAAAAAAAAAACATTAAAACAAATTCTCCTCCGTTTTTTTTAAGTATAGATTTGTATCTCAAATTGAACCTCGCGAAAGGCGAATCTAGTAAAAATCCAATGAGGTGCCGCATTCGTTTTAAAAATCTTGTAGTATTTTTTTTAATAACAATATCCTGCATAGAATAATGTACGTGCGTCTCGCGTTTCTATGCAAGATTCTAGAATGACTCCTGTACAGAATCGATTAAGACTCTCGCAAAGACTCTTCCGGATTTGTAGGCAGACTCTCAAAAGACTCTTTTCGAGGATTTCGCTCGAACATGAACTTCCCTTCGCAGGATATTTTTATAGAAAAAAAGACTTCTCGAATAGGGGGACGCTCAGAATTACATTGTGGAGTTGTCGAATTCTTTTTGAGTACAAACGCCGAAACGCCGAATTTTTTAGTACAAACACCTCTTCGGATTTTTTGCTTGGCACCGCCTTTTGTGAGGTTCAATTTAAGATCGAAACTTGTACTTTAAAAGGGTGGGAGGAAAATGAAAAAATGTCATTTTTCGGAACACCCTCATGTATATCCTGTCTGGTATTTACAGTTCTCCTATTACACTCGTCTTACGCATTCCAAGGTTTCATTCTTTTACATATTTCGTGTCATTCCATACATTTTCTCAAACCCTCTTATAAAATTACAAACTGCTAAGACAGTTTTGTCCCTCAGACTAGATTCAATTTTATGTTCTAGTTCACAAGCATCGCCTCCAGCTATCCAATTATCTAAATTATTTACGATCACTGTTCAAATTCCTTTTCTTCCTTACAATAATAATAATTATTATTAATATTATACAATTCTTATTTTCTTGTAATTCGTCCCATTAATCGATCACTTTAGTTTGCGAAATATTGCAGGTCGATCAGAGTTACGAATAAAATAACGATCTCGCGAGCCGTATAATCGGTCATTTGTTTCGCGGTTGATCTATATGCGCGTTAAATTAACTGCAAATGGGCGCTCGTATCTCAAGTGCACAAAACATTGTTGCGCTTCTCCGGATATATGGGAAGAAGGAATGATCGAACGTGCAACGACGAGAAGACCAAAAAAAAAAAAAAAAAAAAAATGGTTGTAAATATAATTGAAGGCGAAGGGTTCCGAAGGCATCTTTGGGATTGCGATGGGTATCGATCTCTCGGTTGTCGATCAGCATTCGAGGAGTCCGACGAGTGGATAAAGAGAGCGGGATATCGGGCCGATTCCTCGACGCTTTTAAAAACTGGTCCCACCGAATCAGCGTTCGGGAAGCTGCTCGCTTCGCCGGAGCGCAGAGCGCGGGCACGAGCCTCCGAGTTTTTCTCATTGGGCGAATCCCGCGGGGGAAATGAAGTCACAAACTCGCGGTCTCTCGCTCTCGCTCGTCGTTCGCGGATTATCGAAAAACTCAGCTAATAAAATGTTATGTCCTCGCGGACGATGGACAGAGAGGGGGGGGGGGGGGGCGAGTCGTTTTATCGGTCTTTGATGCGAGACGCGCGCGCGTCCAGGTCGTAAAGGGATCGCCGAGTCCCGGCGTCGTCCGGTTTGACATCACTGCTGCATGCGAGCGTACACTCGTCGCGATCGAGTTGCTTCCTGATGCGCCGCATCGCGATTTAAAACTGTCCGACGATTCACTTAACAAATTGAACGACCAGGCCGAATGGGAATTCCTCGTTCCTCGAGTTATAAAAATCGTGGGCCACTGCCCGGTCGGTAAAGCAGACTGGAATCGGGGATATTAAATCTTTATACCCATCGGCGTTCTTGTTGCGGCGAAGTATATCGGCTAATGAAAATTTTTATGCACTTTCGTCCCTTCGAGTCTTCCAATGAATTTATCGAAGTAAATGAGTAACAATTTTTTAAATAAAATAATAAAATAAGTAATAAAGTTATAAAGTATAGAATAGGAGTTGTCGTATGGAAGTCCGGGGTGAGATGGGCTAGTGGAAAATCAGGCCGACGCGGGGCGTAATGGGCCATCCTAAAATTATAAAAAAAATTTAATAAAAATTTGAAAGGAAATGCTTAGACATATAAGCATAATCAAGAACTTTATCGTTGATAGGTGGAAGTAGGAAAACTTAAGATGTATGGATACAGGCGTGGGCTAAAAAAAGTGAAGAATTTAAGGGTAGACCGTTTCGCCCCAGACAATTTTTTTTCGGACGCGTTATAAAACCTGGGAAAATATAATTGTTGGATGGCAAACAATAAATTGGAGCGAATCTCTCGCCGGTCTCCCCTATTACAGTATAGTATTACACTAGTTATAGTATTGAAACTTCTGACAAGAGCGGTTATAAAAAATATCAGCGAGAGCGTATTCATAAATTAATTAAGTAATCATTACTTGTTTCGTATGATACTTGTGCAATCACACCCAAACAGTGTATACTATTGTAAAAAGGGTTCGTCCCGTGAATCAAATAAGAAAAGAATAAAATAAAAATAAAGAAAAATATAATTGTTTATTGCATACGAGGGAACAAGACTCCGTTTGGGAGGAAGGCGCCTCTTACAAATGCGTACAGAGAGCAGATAAAAATACAAGTTATAAGCAATTCAGACTTAGAGTAGAAAGTAGAATCAATTTCAATTCACAGTTCAGTCATTTAACAAAATAAAACAACGCTTTGGCAGCAGTGGCTCGAAATTGATCGGTATCACTGCATACAATAAGTCTGGTGTGCTGAAACGGCCGAGACAGACGTTTCTAAACATGCCATGCGATGGACATTCGAAAAAGAAATGCGAACTGGTCTCGTTTGCCTGATCACAAATTTTACATAAATCTTCTGCAATAAGCTTGGAAAAGGAGTTATTACACATTGGCCTGCACACATAGATGTTTGATAGCCCGATAAAGTAACAAAGTAATAAACAATTATTGTTAACTATTTTTTATCGATTTAAAAAAATATTATTGATTATTTTTTCAACCCCAATTTCGACCAATGAGAGCGCGGTATTTGACATCACGTGGTACAACTAGGTCTAAATTATATCGATAATTTTTCGAAAATTTTCCGGCTAGGTTGCTAGGCGATAAACATTAATTTTTCTGTCACTTGTAACCTATGCGAATGATTAAACGTCAAATTGCCATTCACGAGCATGGACATGAGTGAGCGAAGAAAGCGATTTGGTGATGAATCTCTAGAGAGCATCTCTAAAAAAATCAAACAGAATGTCCCGGCTAATACAGAGAAGAGCAAGAAGTCGATTTGGCCCCAATTTACTGGATTTTGTACAGAGAAAAAATATGTGCTGGATGCAACAACCTCAGATGAAACCCTAAATATAAAAATATTCTAGAAATTCGAAATAAAACCTTGTCAGGAAAATGTTAAATACCACAATCTCATTGGTCGAAATTGAGGTTGAAAAAATAATCGGTTCTAATACCCCGAGAGCTTAAAAATTATCGGGTATTTCCCGATTGTTTCGTTGCGTAGCAACGAGCGAGATAAGTTTTGCTTAAAAAAATCCCGAGCGCGCAGCGCGAGGGATTTTTGAGCAAAACTTATCTCGATCGATGCTACGCAGGGAAACAAGAGGGAAATACCCGATTAATTTTTAAGCTTGAGGGGTACTCGGCTGATTATTTTTTCAACCTCAATTTCGACCAATGAGATTGTGGTATTTAACATTTTCCTGACAAGGTTTTATTTCGAATTTCTAGAATATTTTTATATTTAGGGTTTCATCTGAGGTTGTTGCATCCAGCACATATTTTTTCTCTGTACAAAATCCAGTAAATTGGGCCCAAATCGACTTCTTGCTCTTCTCTGTATTAGCCGGGACATTCTGTTTGATTTTTTTAGAGATGCTCTCTAGAGATTCATCACCAAATCGCTTTCTTCGCTCACTCATGTCCATGCTCGTGAATGGCAATTTGACGTTTAATCATTCGCATAGGTTACAAGTGACAGAAAAATTAATGTTTATCGCCTAGCAACCTAGCCGGAAAATTTTCGAAAAATTATCGATATAATTTAGACCTAGTTGTACCACGTGATGTCAAATACCGCGCTCTCATTGGTCGAAATTGGGGTTGAAAAAATAATCAGCCGAATACCCCTCAAGCTTAAAAATTAATCGGGTATTTCCCTCTTGTTTCCCTGCGTAGCATCGATCGAGATAAGTTTTGCTCAAAAATCCCTCGCGCTGCGCGCTCGGGATTTTTTTAAGCAAAACTTATCTCGCTCGTTGCTACGCAACGAAACAATCGGGAAATACCCGATAATTTTTAAGCTCTCGGGGTATTAGAACCGATAATAATTATTTTTTAAATGATAAATATCTTAATTGATTAAAAATAATTAATAAAAATAATAATCATTATTTTTATCAATTAGTAATTATTTTTTATTCGTGTTATTTATTAATTTTTACGGCGTCACTTAGGAAGTAACGAATTGTGTTAAAAAATGCATAGCGCCGAAAGGCAACGATTGATGCAAATTGGGCGTAAGTGAGTCGCGTTTGTCCTCTGCACTTTTCCCATTCACCCTGCGGGTGAGATTCGGGCCGGTGGGATCGAGCGGCGACGCTGTCGCGTCTCGAAAGAAACGTTCTAATATCGAGCGATTCGCCTTTCCTCGTCCTCGTCGTCGTCGTGGCTCGCCGGCTCGCGCGCCATGCATCACGGAAGAATTCGCGCGACCGTAGCCGCCGCCGCCGACGTTCGCCGCCGCCGCGGTGTGTACAGCGCGGCCACGGCGGACCGTTTCGGGTCACATAAATCTCATTTTTTCACGACCCACTTTCCGGACGGACGCGTATTTATTGCCCCTCGTTTCGCAGCCGGTGCGGCTCGCGGGCGGACTGCCTAGAAGTAGACGTACACCTCTATGTATGGCCGTGTACACAGCTTTTTTTCGCTTAAAAAAAACAGACAATCTAGCATCGCGTTTCAAGTGAGACGATAAGTCTCCGCAGGGACACAAGAACTGACTCGGGGTGATTGAGAGACAATCAGACGAATCAATGGTCCAAAGAAAAAAAAATAAATACAATTTTTTTAAACCGAGAATATTATCGTCCGAACTTTGCCCGAACGGATGTTGAATAAAAAGGTGGAGGATGGTCGAAGTCGCCACGAACGCCGCCAGTTTGTTGAGTCAAACTGAACGAAGACCTCCATGTATGGCCATGTAGGGGAGAGCGGGGCAAAACAGGGCAGTGGGGAAAACGGGACAATAGGCCAAAATGTAATTTTCCAATAAAAATTTGGGCGACCCATTTTGCCCCATCGATACATCTGGATTTTCTGCCCCGTTTCGACCCACAGTACCATGTAAAAATTATTGGACAATTGTGTTTTGCCCCACTGTCCCGTTTTGCCCCGCTGGCCGATTTTGCTCCGCTTTTCCCTACATATTTATTTATTTATTTATTTATTTATTTATTTATTTATTTATTTATTTATTACGCCGACCAGCCCCTCTAAATTAATCAATTTTTTCATTTTTACTTTCCAATGATGAAAAAACCATCTAAACTCGCGTTCCAAGTGAGACTATAAGGCTCTATAGCGACCGAAGAACTGACTCGTGGCCATTAAGAGACAATCAGACGAACCAATAGTCCAACAAAAAAAAAAATCCCTCTGAACTTTGCGCGAACGGATGTGGAAAAAAATAATGTAAAGAAAATATGGAGGACGGAAAATATTGACTAAGGCGTGGAGGTCACCAGCGTCGTGAGTTTGTCGAGTTCGAAGTAGACCTTAACCTATGTATGGCCATTTCCACAGTTTTCTTTTTTCACTAATCAAAAAAAGTCCATCTAGCTTCGCGTTCCGATCGAACCGATAAGTCTCGGTAGGAACACAAGAAGTGATCCGCGGTGATTGAGAGACAATCAGACGAATCAATAGTGCAAAGAAAAAAAAAACAAAAAAAATCTTGCAAATTTTTCCCTCTGAACTTTACCCGAATGGATGTCGAAAAAAAAGGTAATGGAAAAAAAAATGGAGAAGATGGGTCGAAGAGGTCACGAACGCCGCGAGTTTGTCTGCGGCCCGGTCAGCGCGCGGGGTTCGCGAAGCCGCACCTGGGAGAGTACACAGGGAGCGGAGATAATGAAGTCTACCTGGGCGTTGGTAGAAAGTCGAGGGAATAACCCTTCTGCGTTTAAGATGGCGATCTGGCTGGGTTGTGAGCGGCTCGTTTTCGCATATAGGCAGTGCCGTGTATAGAGAAGAGGGCTTCGGCTCTCTCTCCGTGTACACGATGGTTGAGCGATAAACGGTTGGCGTTGCCGCTCGTAACCGGACGAGACGAAATGAGAAGCCGCTAGAGCGAGGCAAAACCGTGAGCGGCGGCTCTTTCCCTTCCTCTCTCGCTCTCTCGGGACAATCCCCCCAAGAACGTATGTACTCGCGATGGCCGATGAGGTGGTTCACCAGGAGCCGCGAGCCGAGAGGTATCGATCACGCGGCCCAGTCACGCAAACTCGCGCTCACGTCCAGAGCAAAGCGAAAGGGGTACAGAGAACTCGGAGAGAAACACGAATGGAAGATAGAGGGAATGTAGGATGGTGTGAGAAGCCCGGGAGAGGGAACAGTGGAAACTACCCCTTTTGGAGTGTAGCTCGCGATTGCATCGCGCCACTACCCTTTCTGGCGATACCGGCGAGTTTGTAATTCGCGATTCGAAGACCACGTTTTTTTTCTCCTATTCAAGCGAAATCCATTGCCCTAAATGCGAATGAAATTACCGTTCATTGGGAACTTTTGAGTTCGGCGGACTTTAAAGTTCCCAATGAAATGGGGAAAGAGTGAAAACCACCCCTTTTGGGTGCTACCTCGTGATTGCATAGTGCGACGACCCTTTCTGGCGATACTGGCGAGATTCGCTGTAATTCGCGATTCGAAGACCACGCTTTTTTCTCCTGTTCAAGCGAAATCCGTGACCCCTAAACGCGATTGAAATTACCTTTCATTGGGAACTTTTGAGGTCAGCGAACTTTAAAGTTCTTAATGAATTGAGGGAAGAGTGAAAACTACCCTTTTTGGGTTCTACCTTGCAAGCGCATCGCGCCACTACCCTTTCTGGCGATACCGGCGAGTTTGTAATTCGCGATTCGAAGACCACGTTTTTTTTCTATTTAAGCGAAATCCATTGCCCTAAACGCGATTGAAATTACCTTTCATTGGGAATTTTTGAGTTCAGCGGACTTCAAAGTTCCCAATGAAATGGGGAAAGAGTGAAAACCACCCCTTTTGGGTTGTACCTTATGATTGCATAGTCCGACGACCCTTTCTGGCAATACCGGCGAGTTTGTAATTCGCGATTAGAAGACCACGTTTTTTTTTCCTATTCAAGCGAAATCCATGGCCCTAAACGCGATTGAAATTACCTTTCATTGGGAACTTTTGAGTTCAGCGAACTTTAAAGTTCCCAATGAAATGGGGGAAGTGTGAAAACTACCCCTGTTGGGTTCTACCTCGTGATCACATAGTGCGCCGACCCTTTCTGGCAATACCGGCGAGTTTCACTATAATTCGCGATTTGGAGATTATCGTTACTTTCTCTTCTTTTCAAGGGAAATTTGCGAATAAACGCATCGAAACGATCAAAATTGTTTTGTCGCCGTGGGGCTGAGGACCTTTCATTGGGAACTTTCAAACTATTTTCACGAAACATCGTATGCAGATTTCACGAAATTATTTTTTACTCTGTATCCCTTGAATACACGAATACGATACGTTTGTGAGACGGTAAGAAAAACATCGTTTAGTCGACGAGGATGGAAACGTCCCGATTTTTCCAAAGCCCTTTCCGCTCGCCGCTGAGTATACGTGGAGTCGGCGCGATATCCGCGATCTCCGGCCATGCTGCAACCACCATCAGGCATAGCGCGTGCCCGGCTCGTCCGCCGCGCAGCGAGTGTAAGTAACGAGTTCGGGATTTCATTAGCGAAGGGCGGCGAGATTATTTTAAAGAGATACGGAATTACCTGATTAGGATGAGGGAAAAAGTCATTAACTCGGGCGAAACTAATTAACGCTAGGCACGCCGAGCGCGGAGGGTGAAATCGGATGGCCGAGGAGGGGGGGAGTGGGGTGGGGGGGGGGGTTGAGACGGAAAGCGCTGCAGGAAGAACCAGCTTCCGTGTCGGCGAATATTCTTACGATCTTTCCTCTTTCTAATTTATTTTTTTATTTACTTTTTTTTTGCAAGGGTTGGATGAAATACGGAAAGGACAAGGAGAGTTCCGCGCTGTAAACAATATAAGAGTTTGAATGGGGCGCGTTCGGCGAGGGTCGCTAATCTGGTTACCGCGTTATCAATTACGCGGCCCTTTGGGCTTTCAAGCAGTTTTGTGAAATCGCGTTTCGGTTCGCGAAAAAAGGAAACATCTTCTCGCACCCTTGCGTTGCTGTGAGTAATGGAGGGGAAAGTTTGACGGGAACATTTTGCGGGATGCCTCCGGATACCTGAAACACCGACGTGTCTACATTTCGCTTGTTTTTCATTCTTTATATCTTCAAATTTTTTGAAATTCTTATCTCGGTCATTATTTTCCTCCGCTCCCATCGAGACGACGGAGCACCCCTTTTTTAACTCCACTTTATCGCTTTGCCTTTTTTTTGTTACTTCTTTTATTTTAATATAGCGAGGAGCGTCTTGAGAATCCCGGTGAACAGTCGCAACGAACAAAGTTTCGATTGCTCGTTGGTTCGACCCTAAGAACGAAGAAAATATTCATTTTTCTCAACGGCTCGACGCTCCATTGAAAAATGTTGGCGAAATGTTTGAAAGAGTTCGCTTTTGGAAAAATATGCTGTAGCTCATTTTTAGGTTCGAATAAAAAAAACGTATCATGAAAAACTATCAACATAACTGTTATTAGCTTACCATCGTAATTTTTTATTTATTTTTTATAAAAAGCTAATAACAGTTACAAAAAAAAATAATTTACCGAACCAAACAAGCTAATGACAAATGTTATCAGCTTACCATCGCGAAGCTCTTAACATTAGCTGCCAACAATTTTTAATCGTAAAACGCTTTTATGTATTTTCCAGTCGACATCCCAAACTTTGTATCCAAACATTTTTTTTTTATCGAAAATTCTCACTAAATTTCATGGCGAAATAAAAACAAATGTGATCATAACCAGCTATCAACATAACTGCTATTATCTTATCATCATGAATTAAAAAATATGTATTTTCTATAAAAAGCTAATAGTTTAAAAAAAAAACACAATTAAAGGACTGACCAAGCTAATAACATGACTGTTATCAGCTTATCATCACAAAGCTCGTCACATTAGCTGCCAACAATCCAAAACCCTAAAACGCTTTTATAAATTTCCCCGTCGACATCCCAAACTTTCTATCCATGAGAATTTCGGTTTTTACATCGAAACTTCTCATCAACTCTGATATTAAAGTTTTCCCTTCGGTGGCGCGCATGCGCCGTTTCTTCCACCTAACAGTAACAGCTGTAGTAAAATTCGCGCGATAGTGAAACACGCGAGCATCGAGAGCCTCAGCCACAGATCATCCGCCTCGAGCCACCGCATTAAAATACACGTATACATAGTTGCTGTATAATATTCCCTATATATAGTTATAACACGACGGAGTAACAAACGGTCGGTTCGTTATGCGAGAAATTTTAAGGTTTCGCATAAAGCTGGTTGTGCGAGGCCGACCGGCTGCGCTGCTGCCGGGACCGCGAAACCCGGCGACAAAAATCCCTCGAGTTATGGCACAGTATAGCACTCGGGCGACGGCGAAGCTTCGAGCGTGCAGGCACGCCAGGTATACGAGTTTCCCTCCCGCGGACGGGGACGAGAAGGATAAGGACGACCGAGAAAGACTGCCAAGGGTTCTCGTACTCCAACGTGTAATTCCCATGCATATTTGCCCTCTTCTTTACGACGATCATTTTTTTTTTTCATTTTTTTTTTGCAATCTTGTACCTTCTTTACTCGGCCGGAGAACTCTCTTTCTCCCTGTTTTTTTTTCTCTCCTCGCTCTCGTCACGCTCGTGCAGATATTTGGCGAGAAATGCAACGCGGTATGGCGTGTCATGGACGAAGTTTTTCCGCACTCTGTTTTCTAAGCGGGACGTTCAGCTGGACGGTAATAAAGAGACGAAAGGTGGGCATAAGTCGAATCGGGGAAGGGATGAGTCATGCAGAAAATCGAGCGGCGATTCGTGGCTCCGCGGCACCGGGATTGAGAGGTTTGGGGCCAATATGGCCCACCCTGATCAGCGGGCAAATCAATTATATATGGACTTCGTCGTGTTCGGTACGTTTAAAAAATGTACTGTACGTTCGATATTTGGTCACTAAAGTCCATGATTTTCGTCCTTGTTAATTTTTCGACAGTTTCCATCAATTTTAATCTCGAAATATAGTAAAGGAAAAATTCACCAACAGTGATAATGCATTCTGGAGAAAATTTCGGATACAATCATCTTATCGTAACATTCTTTTGTTAATTGTGTGTTTAATGAATGTATATATTTTTTTTACATTTCCATTCAGGAAAGTGCGCCGAGCATTTATAAAGAATTTGTTTGTTTCTTCGGCACGAAAGAGACCTCGGTCTCGGCAGATTGGTTAAAAATAAACCGTATTTTTGTGGAAAAAAATAAAATTCCAAAATACATTTTTTTAGCTACAATAAAATTGTATAATAAAATATAATCGGGGTGAGGGAGGAGGGAGGTAAGGTATGTAAAAGGGGAAGGACCCGGTGAAATAGATATACATATATATATTATATGCATATATATATAAAAATTATTATCTCTACAACTTTATAATACGAATAAATTAAATTTTAAAAAATCTTTGTGGGCGAGAAGTCTTTGTTATGTGTGACGGAATTTTTTACACCGGAAGTGCGCCGCTGTGATGGTAGCCCTCCTCGACGCGAGAGAAGCCAACACTCGGACGACGTCACTGTCAACGTCTAATGAACAATATAGGGAGTAGGCTTCGTATATATCCGAAAGGGGCGAGCGGGGTTGTGAGCGCGAAAGCTCGTCCTAGAAGTCACCCGAGACGACTAAGAATCCAACATGGCTGACCCGGTATCCCGAAGGATATTCCCGAGGGAATCCTATGATTACATTCCTGACTATCCCGCCTTGCCGCCCTCCCTATCAACCCGTCTTCGCCGACATTGCATCGTCCATATCTCGGCTCTCTCAGCCGCTCCGCGATTCCTCTGCAATGTCCTCGGCGGCGGTACTCGGTGCACTCTACGAGCTTATCGCCGGTATCATCGGATTGTGCAGCATCGAGGATAGTTCCCGAAAGCCCCGACAGAACGGCCAAGTAATCGCTTATTAAATTTTCCTGGCACTCGCGGGATATTATTCAACATAATGGAATGCCAGAACTGGTCCATTCTGATGTTCAAATACTTTATAAATTACCATCTACTCCGGTATTATATTTTTTTTATTAAAAAAAATAATCATTTTTTTAAGAGTCATTTTGCTTATTACTTAATTTTCGTTTACATTTAATTCCGGCTATGCTTCAATTGACTGCTAAATCATTGTAGATGTCGAGTTGGATTTTTGTTCCATGTTTCGTGCCTTCGCCGGAAATTAACAAACGTAATTGAATGCCGAAGTTGGACCAGTCTGAAGCCGCAAGATTTCATGAATCATCAGCGGCTCTGGTATTACATAAAAAAAAAATTAAAAAAGCATTTTTTTAAGAATCATTTTTATAATTATTTTTAGAAAATATTTATTATTTTTTATATGATTTCAACTCTGAATCAAGTGTATCAAAGATGCCAAAATGATTAATTTTGCATAATAATAATCCCAAAATGTTATCAACAAATTGATAAAAAGTGTAATTGTTCAACAAACGAATAATTTTCATTAAAAAAAAAGTTATGTTTCTGAGAGATTTGTTGAGCAATTAAATTTTTCATCAATTTGTTAATAACATTTTGGAATTATTATTATGCAAAATAAATCTTTTCGGCATCTTTAATAAGCTTGATTTTTTCCAGATTTTTTTACTATCGAGTGTTTACAATTCCCTCTCAATTCTCTGAAACTTATGCGAAATCAACACCATACGCAGCGACTACCTTAACGCCTTTGGAACTCACTCGCGCACGCAACGTCCGAAGTGCATTGCGTCGAGAGTCACGCGCGCATGCGTACTTCACCGGTGTACTTACACCGGTGGGTTACAAAATGCGTTTATGTACTTATGTATGTACCCGCGGCTCTCTCGATCCGCATGCCGTTTTCAAAGCTCCACACCTCGCCGTGTATGGCTATTGGATACATAGCTCTGGCCGGACTTCGTGTGCGCGGAAATATGCGCGCGCGCGCATGCGCGGTGTACTTCACGAGAAACCCGGCGCGCCCGTGAATAATCGCCCTCGACGAGCGACCATTGTCTTTTTTAATTAAAAAAAAGATTTCGTTACGACCAATTTGCCGGACAATTGGCGGGATAGAAATGGACACCGGTCTCGATGTCGGCTTCGTTCTGAACACGTACCCGGGTTGTTTTTTTTTTGTTGGCGAGCATATCGATTTTTTTCGACGAAATGCATGATCGATCGATGAACACTTTCTTTTAGAGCTCTCAGCATCGCATGGTTGGCGCTTTATAATCTGGAGTTGTGAATTGACTGCTTATAAAAAAACGAAATTCGTAATATTTGTATATAGTATACGAAATAAAAAGTTGCATTTCGGGGAGAAATGGATTACTTCTGAACCCGAGGGCTCCAACGCGCTGATTAAAAAATGCAGTTGAATCAACTAAAGATTCGGGCAGGGATGTTCAAATAAATATTTCGTTGGTCGGACAAAATATTTTAACGTCTCAAAAATATTTTGGTGAAATCATCAAAATAATTGTTAAAGTAACCGATCTTATAGCCGTACGAACAAAATATTTATTTTAACGTCCCTGCCCGAATCTGTAGTTGATTCAACTTTATTTTTTATCAGTGCGAGAACCAATCTTTTTTAATTCATCCCGATTTAGAAGATATCCTGATGTGACTCCCGGGTTATTTTATCCGGGTTGCAATCATTTTTCCGTACATTTTTTTTGGTATTCCGTTTTGCCCCATATCAACAGTTAACCGTGTCCCATTTCGCCCCAGTCTCCTGTGTATTCATTTGTGGTTTTTTTTTTAATACACGAATGTCCGCTCGTTGAATTGCAATTCTCCTCGCAAACACACACATGGCGACTGGCGTCTTGGTTATCTACCCCAAACTTTCGTAATCGTCGACGTACAATCGAGAGTCGTGGAGCAGCTGGACTCGGGACAATTCTTCTCGCGAGCGTACCGACGATGACCTGGATAATTCACTCGGCTTCCTTTTTTTGGGGGGTTTTTTTTTTTTTTGCTCGTACAGATTAAATTCGACTTTACGAGCGAGCTTACGCGAACTGCACATGGTAGGAAGGTAGAGCGAAGAACGGAATGAGGAAGAATGAGGGCGGGCACGCGGGCAATGGGCCGCCGTGGAAGTTCATCATCATCAAGTTCGCTCTTTTAGGTGTGTATACGTATATGCACAGAAATGTATATCTATATGCATATACATATATATATGTATATATGGTCGGTACAATATAAGGTCTGGAGTATATGGGACCGACGTAAAGCGAATTTTGTAAGTTTTTACGGCTAGCTGCTCATTAGGTGTATAATTGAACGAGCTAAGCGAGCCCCTACATTAATATAACTATAAAAGTAGAACGGCGTATACGTAATATCGCCGAATTGTGCACAGGCCGAAGCATGAATGGACTCTCAAGATTTACCACAATGTAAAAAAAAGAAGTAATTTTTCTACTTCATTTCACAATTTTTTTTCCGTTAAACGTATTTTCAACAACAAAAATGGTAATAATTATGTAGAAAAAGAAAAATCGAGCGAAATTCGGAAAACGTCCCTCTACGCGCGAAGCCTCAGCTGTTTTTCTTTCTGCTCGATCTTTGCAGGACTTTTAGGTTCGAATATTTTGTTATTTTTTGCTTCTCTTCTTTTCCCAAGCGGTATCGCCACTGCGGCTCCTCCTTATGCTCAAACACTCACGAAAGTAAAAGATTTACTGCACTGTAAAAAAAAAAATAATCATAATTTTTCGATTTAATATTACGATTTTTTTTAGTTCATACGGATTTTCAACAATAAAAAATTGTAAAATGATGTGGAAAAAGAAAAATCCTGCGAAATTCGCGCAACGTATCTGTACGCGCGAGACACCAGTTGGCTTTCTTTCTGCTCGATCTTTGCAGGACTTTTAGGTTCGAATATTTTGTTACTTTTTGTTATTTTTTGCTTCTCTTCTTTTCCCGAGCGGTATCGCCACCGCGGCTCCTCCGGCCGCTCAAACACACGCCCCTTTCTGTTCCCGGTTCGACGGTTCTGGTAGCTGCTGCTCGCCGCGGTAATTATTCCCCCCCTTCTTCTTCTTCGTCTTCTTCCACGGCGTTTGTTGCTGCAGCCTTCTTCTCTTCCATAGCTCCACCATAGCACCGCTCGCCACCGCAGACCGCCGCGCTTTAAATACAGTAATCTTTGAGTTTCTTCGCTGCCGCGCTGCGTTGTTTATGGTAATCCACCCTGCCGCTATAAATATTCTTGCAAATACAAAAATTGCACCCCTTCGTAACCCGGCGTCTTGCAGTACCGACAGGCCTCGCCGATCCCGGCGAATCCCGGCCCGAGACATCGGTGTACTTTACTTGCGACGCGAGAATCCTCGAGAGCGCAGCGATGGCTGCCGCTCACGCTAGGGTGAAATCGCTGCTGTGGATATAAAAAAATAAAAATAATTTTTTTTTATGAAAAGAGTAGAGGAGACCGGGGCAAAATGACACAGCGGGGCAAAACGGGGCAGTGAGGGCAAAACTCAATTTTCCAATAGTTTTTGGTTGCTCCATTTTGCCCCAACGATAAATCCGAATCTTTAAACCCGTTTTACCCCACGTACCACCATCGTCACCATCCAAAAGTTATTGGAGAATTGCGTTTTGTCTTATTATCCCGTTTTACCCCGGTGTGCCATTTTGCCCCGCTCTCCCCTAAGGAAATGGGATAAACGGAATAAAGCGTCTGAGAAACGACAAAAGAAAACAGCGATAGAGGGAAGAGACAATATCATCGGGAGTCCTGAGACTGGTGGTGAAGTATACGAGTCAAGCTGCAATAAAAGGGGATGGGAGTTGGTAAATAACCGGTTAAATCGCACGGTAAAGAACTGGTTAATTAACCCCGGCTGCCAAATATATTTTACCGATGGATATTTATCTGCGAAGTAAATAATAAATTGTCGCATTTAGGTATTATTTTTTTTGTTATTAGCAATGTCGTTCTGATAGAGTTGATCCAAAAACGAAATTTTCCTATATGGTTACTAAAAGTAAAAATAAATTTAAAAATTGAAAGAGTAAAGAAAAGAGAACACCTATAGAGGAAAGAGTCGATACCATTGCGAGTCCTGAGACTGGAGGCGAAAAATATGAGCCAAGTTGCAGTTAAAGGCGATGGGAGTTGGTAAATAACCAGTTTAATCGCACGGTAAATAACTGGTTAAATCGCACAGTAAATAACTGGTTAAATCGCACGGTAATCAACTGGTTAATTAACCCCGGCTGCCAAATATATTTTACCGATGGATAAATATCTCCGAAATAAATAATAAATAATGAATTCAGGTATTATCTTTAAATTGTATTAACAATATCGTTTGCTCGGAGTTGATCCAAAAACGAAGTTTTCTTATCGGCTTGTTACAGTGTACATCAAATTTAAGTTAACAGTGTTCGCGGTCGTTGAAATGATACAATTTATCGGTAAATTTATAATAATAAATTTACACAATTATTGATCCTTCCATTGAATTGGTTTCAAGTAATCCTCACGAAATCCTCCTTTAAACGGAAGGTCAAGTTCGTTTGGGCAGTGAAATTAAATCTATCGCTTTCACTCGTTCCCTTCCAGGGAATAAAAATGATAGAAATTAGTCTCGGATAATTGGAAAATCAATTGAGGGATCGAGGCAGAGTGGATGAGTGAGTCCGGACTTCGGACAACAATCGTCGGTTGGTCAGAGGCCAGGAGCGGCAGTCGAGAATAAAAGTGGTCGTAATTCGAGATCGGTGAATCATCGTGACAGGGAAAGATGGCCATGATACAACGGCTCCGAAGAAGTATATATAGAATATACTATACATATACACAAATATATACAATACACATATATACATATATACAATACACATATATACATATATACAATACATATATATACATATATGCAATACATATATATACATATATACAATACGCGTACGTTCCAATATACATATATAGAAGTAGGGTCGCATGGGGAGTCTCTACTGTATACACAGACTCACATTATAGTGCATACAATATTGCCCAGAAAAGAATGATGAATTATGGCTCGCGACACAATGGCGACCTAATCGATTTATAATCGATCGGTCAGGTTTCAAGAGTTTCTCTCCCGCACGGGCGTATGTGAGGGGGGGGGGGTGGGAGGGAGGGGTGGTACGTAGTTCACCGATAACGATTCGGCCCCCGGTTGTACAAAGGTACCACGGAAGGGCAGAGGTAATGAACTCGATTGGCGTGTCGTTGGCCCCTCCGAGCTGTGTGTTCTTCTCGCCTTCGTTTATTCATACCGCCGGTGAAACCTTTTTCTTCTCCATCAGCTCCAAAGATCCGACCCGCTTAAATTTTCATCGACCTCCGGAAGTAGCCCCGGCGATCACGGGAGAGAAAACCGGTCAGACTCGTTGTCAGCGTCGTTGGATCGGTGAAAATTTAATCGCGACTCTTATTCCATCTCTTGTCGGCAAAGTTTTTCAACTTTGGTGCTTTTTTATTTAGGGTTTGCGGAAGGTGTGCGGTCAAAATGAAAAGAAAAGTGAACACTCTCATGAACGACTTCCGCGAAGGTCCATAACTCTTTCTCTGCTAATTTTAGACAGTGAGATGCGTAAGAAATTTTGAAAATTTACAAAGAAAAAATTTGAATCTGACATCTGTTTATATGAGATTTATGTGAAATAAATTATCAGACAAGTTTCTCCACCATAAACGCCTCTTAATCGTCAGACTGACGAGCGGATCCGTTGCTCGTTGAAAAACATAGCGGTTCAATTTCATTCAAGTTTACCCATTTTAGAAAAAATTATTCTCCACAATAGTTTTTTTGGCTCATCACAAAGTGAGTATAAAATCAACGGGAAGATAATTATTATCGCCGGGCAAGAAACCTTAGCAAAAATGTACAAATCTTTTACTTCACTCTGCAGTCTCAATGCTACAGCAGACATAGCTCGATACGGTGATGTTTTTCTTGGCTGTATTTTTTTATTTATTTATTTTTTCATGTGTGTATTTTTTTGAACGCATCATTTTACGAAAAATTTATTCTCCGCAACATTTTTCTTGTCCATCATAATACATTTAATTGTATCATCACAAAATGAGTATAAATACAACAGGACGAAAATTATTGTCACGGGACGAGAGACCTTGGCAAAAAAATCCACATAATTTTTTACTTCACCCTGCAGTCTCGATACTAAAGGAGACGCAGCTTGAGCCGGTGACGATTTTCTCGTCTGCATTTTTTTATTTTATTTTACATTCCGGTCCGTATTTTTTTAACGTATCCTAGAGGCATACCGATGAATCGTCGAGCGAGGAGAAGCGTCTCGAGTCCAGCCCCGCTGTCCTATTTATCATTACTTTTTCTGTTATTATAAAAAGGTTGAATAATTGCATTCTTCTTTTCGTACGTGTGTATTTTTTTTAACGAATCATTTTACAAAAAAAAAAAAATGTATTCTCCACAATACATTTTCTTGTCTCATCACAAAATGCGTATAAACTCAACAGGAAGAAAGTTCCTGTTGTTGGACAAGAAACCTCAGCAAAAATCCACATAATCTTGTACGTCACCCCGTGAGTCTCTACGTTAAAGGAGGTGCAGCTCGAGACGGTGACGATCTTCTCGTCCGTACTTTTTGATTTTATTTTCCATTCGACTCTATTTTTTCAACGTATCCCAGAGGCATATCGATGAATCGTCGAGCGAGGAGAAGCGTCTCGAGTCCAGCCCCGCTGTCTTCGGGCCCGGAACGAGCCAGCCCGTTCCTTCGATTCTCCCGCGTTAGATATATAGGTGTTTTTTTTTTTTTTGTGCGCGCGCTGGGTCGCCGAGGTGCGCGAGCCTCGAGGACCGGAGAGAGAACCGTGGCGAGAGTGTAATTATGAAGCGGTGCGATCCGCGCTCGAAGATAGCGGTGAGGGGTAGAAAGCCCGTGGAGGAGACGAACGAACAACAAAACAGCCCGGACCTCGGCCGGAGGAGAGGAGCGAGAAGGCAGGGTAAATAAGTCGGACCGCGAGAGGAGATAACCGTGCGCGCATGCGTGATGGATGTTTTCAGCGTCTGGAGCGCGTCTACTTCTGCTCCGCATTAACTGACTTACGAGACTGTCGAGTAGGCAAGGACAGCCGGGCGGCGAGAGATCAGGTACAGCGTGTCGTTCTTTCTGCCTTCCGCGCTGCACTTCTCTCCCTTTCGATGGGAGGCTCTTCGGTCCGGCGATGCGACTCTTGTCTCCACTCTTCTCGGCTCCTAATGCGGAGCCTCGGTGGCTCTCGCGGCCCATTCTATGCAAATCGCGTGAGAATAACGCGAGAACGAGGGAATGAGATCGAGACAAAGGGGACGAGGGAAGCGAGCCGGAGATGCGACGGAGAGCTCGACGTCCTCCGCAAGCGGCTCAGGGCTGAACGCGAATGGATGTCTGATCGGCGAGCGCCTTTTCCACTCGCGCTGACCAACTTTCGTTTTTCCTCTTTTCTTCGCTGTTAACGACATCGCGGCCGGGAAAAATTATCTCGGGTCGCCGGATATAAAAAAAAATTGTGGGAGTTCCATTTTTTGTTATGAAAATAAAAATATAGGAAATATATGTTTTAATATACATGATATGTTGTATTTTGCTTGGGCCTTAAGGGGAGGAATCTCAAACGATTTAACGCCTCGCGTCTGGCAGCGATCCTAGCTCGGAGATAGTAACGTTAATTTTCTAGCAATCTTACAAGCTCTTCACTTGAAAATTCAATTCAATTTTTAAAAAAATTGTACAATTTAAAAAATTCCATCTTGGTCGATAGTGAATATTTTCTTAATTGTAGATTATTTTAAAAAATAAATGAATCCATCAGTGCCCAAACTCGCGTCCGGCAGCGATCCAAGCCCGGTAACATATATTTTCAATCAATCGTACGATCTCTTCACTTCAAAATTCAATGAAATTTTATTTGAATTGTATAATTGAAAAAAAAATTCCATCATGGTCGATAGCGAATATGTTAATAACTGTATATATAAAAATAAACAAAAAATTATTCCATCTTTCTCCCGAGCTCGGTAAAATTAGCCATAGGAGCTGCAAGAAGATTCCTCGGAGTGCAGGCTCCACGTGTGGCCTCCTCGGTTCGAATCGAGCCGAGCGCCTATAATTCCAGGCTCACCTAACCGTGGCCCGAGTGTCGGTAAGGTAGTGCTGGTAGTCAGTAGAAACTCGTGTGTGCGTGAGCCGTCCGAGCGTGTAGTCCCGCCCAGCTCCGTTGGCCAATAGTCATTAGCCGGTACCATTAAACCCCGTTGCGTTGAACGCACTCGCGCGCACGCATATCTCATTCCCTCTCCGTCCCTCCCCCGTTTCCTTGGTCGCGTTCGCCCGGCAATTCTCTCGCTCCCCGGTTCGTTTACGACCTCGTCCGCGTCCCGCGACGACGCGAAGGTGGGCCTTGCCTTCCCGCGCGACCCGCTCTCTCGGTCCCCGTTGAAAACGGCCTCCAGAGCGGTTCCGTGCGGCCGTCCCGGCGCCGCGAAACGAGGCGTTCTCCAGGCCGCGCGTTCTCCAGAGCCGCTCATCGCCGGTCACTCCGACGGTCCAACGTTGACCCGCACCGCTTACCCGCCGCTCCGGTAATGAAGAGCCCGCCGTGTGCGTGCGTACCGTGGATAAGAACGGCGACGAAGACGACGAAGAGCCGCGGAGGTGGGAGAAGTCCGACAGGAGTCAGGGGCGGATCCGAGAGGCGGCTCGAACACCGCCTTCCCCGCGTTTTATTGCGGCTGATAGCGAACGGGTGCCTCCCGTCTGTACACAACTGTGACCCGGTGTGTGTAGGTGTTCCTCGCGGATACGCTCGAGCCATAGGCACAGGTACGATCGGCACTTGCCGTCGTGTCCCGAGATAACTGGCGCACCGGCACGACAATCGGCAGGACTGTTGTCCCCGATTACCGAGTTCGAGCCGATCGAGACCAAAGGATCGATCGTTTCTTCGTCTGATCATATGGTACTTTTTTTTTAACAATTATTACGCATCGCTTCTTCACAGCGTCGGCCCGGTGGGAATTCTACGCCGGACGAGTACTGGCCGACGTTGGGCCAGAACTGGCCGACTCTGGGCCAATACTGGCCCCACTGTGCGATTCCAACTGCACTGAGAAAAAAATAACATAGTAAAAGCAACAATACTGACTTTTTACCATAAAAAATGGTTGCCAGGCGGAACGTTTACAATTTATAGTTGCAACAATGACAAAAAATCATGGTTGCAACTATAAATATACTTTAACCAATTGGAATATGTACTATCAGAAACTATCTATGTAGACGCGTTTTCTACTATTGGCATAGTAGAAAATACTATCCTTTTTCTCAGAGTGGCGATTCACGACAAACTCACGAAGTTCAAACCCCAGCAGGGCTATCGTTTCTCTCCACAATGTCACGGATCGCGATGCACTTGGGGGTAAAAAACGTATGAAGAAAAATTCTAGTTTTATCCCGATTGCGATGATCTCCGAAGGACGAAAGTTCTTCTTCTCCGGAACCAGCAACATCGCCTTTCGGGAACGAGGGAACAACCGCGGGTCTCGTTCTCCACGCCTTTGCGAGACCATCAAACTTTCAGCTCTGCGCTGCCGATCTCCTTGGTCCAGCCGGATCGTCACGGGTCGCGGTGCACTTGGAGAAGAAACTATGAAGAAAAGTGATTGTCTTATCCCGATTGCGAAGATCCCCGGAGAACGAAAGTTCTTATTCTCGAGGAAGCAGCGACATCGCCTTTCGGGCACGGGGGAACAACTGCGGGCCTCGCGCCGTCCACGCAGGGGCCTCGCAAGACCATCAGCGTTTCAGCTTTGTGCTGCTGATGCTCTCGCCGCAGCCTCCTCGGTCCAGCGGGCCGGGCTGCCCGCTGCGATGCCGCGGCGATTATGTTTCTCCCATTAATATGCGCCCTGTGAGACTCCGAGACAAGAATCTATCCTCTCCGTCCACCCGACGAATCCCCGCGTAGCTCCGTGTTCTCCGGTACAATATAGCTTTGTGCGCCTGTATGCCGTCGCCGAGTCGTGTGGATGATAGACACGAGACTATCGGAGCGCGGAGGAAGAGGGCGCGAAAGCGCGGTGGAGACTCGGCCGAAGACAGTGGGTCGGTAGGTCTTCGGGTCCACGGCCGCTGAGAGCGCGAGAGCGCTCTTCTCTCCTTCCCGTTCTATCATTTATCACGGATTCACCGGCGCACCCTCGCAGCTTTGTCGGCGCTGGCTGGTGGGAAACGAAGGGGCGCATTTGGAGCCATTCAAAGCGCCGATGGACTCGAGTTACGCCCTTCTGGTTGTTGGGTGCACTGAGAGAAGGATCTAGTAAAAAGTACCGATCATCTGAGAAAAATTACCATAGCACATAGTGGTAGGGAACTAGGGCGCCACCTATAGCGGAAAGTGTCCGATGTTTCGAGAATTTTTAGCACTGTATGTAGGGTAATTCTTATAAATCCGGTACTTTCTGCCATAGGTGGCGCTCTAGTGCTCCACACGGAGAGAAGGATCAAGTAAATGTGACTATATCGTTTGAGAGATTTTACCATGGCGCATTGTAGTAGGGAACTGGGGCGCCACCTATGGTAGGAAGTACCGCAGGAAGTATGGCAGGAAGTACAGGATTTATAAAAAATTTTCGTAGATATTATGGTAAAAATTCTTGGAAAATCTGAGACTTTCCGCCATCGGTGGCGCTCTAAGTTCCCTACACTGAGAGAAGGTTCAAGTAAATATGACTATGACGCTTATGAGATATTACCATATCACATTGTAGCAGGAAACTGGGCCGTCATCACTCATGGTAGAAAGTACAGGATTTATAAGAATTTTTCGTAGATATTAGGGTAAAAATTCTCGAAAAATCTCAGACTTTTCATTTTTCATTAAAAATAAGCATTTTACTATGAAATTACACATGTGTTTGAAATTTTGGGAACAGTTTATGTAAAAAAAAGCTTCCAAACCGTTCATTAAATTTCGATCTAAATTTTTTTATAGTCTATCTATGCACTGTCAGGTCGTCGCGCGGGTTCATAAAACGAGCTCGTGCTGTATATTCCGTTGCACATCAACGCGCGGTGAGAAGCTGTTGAGGGTATGATAAAACCGGAGCCGAGAAGATCCACGAAGAGAGGTCTTCGGTGATTATTTAGCAACTCAGATTCTAGCATCTGAGTTATATATTTATTGCTTATATTATTATATATTTATTGCTTATATTATTATATATTTATTGCTTATATTATTATATATTTATTGCTTATATTATTATATATTTATTGCTTATATTATTATATATTTATTGCTTATATTATTATATATTTATTGCTTATATTATTGTAGCAATCTTGAAATGGGCGCCGCGCCCTTCTGTTTCTTCGCCAGACACACATGCAGACGCTGTTTATGCACCGGTTACAACATTACTGGCTCCCGGATATCATCATCCAATACCACTCCGTTTTCGCTGTGCCGAAAGCTTAAACTGCTCGTCGATTATTTCGGCGTATCTCGCGAAGCTTTGGCTCCGGATAGATCTTCCATCGAAACGTGCCGCGGACAGCCGACCGGCCAATTCGTGTCCCTGATTGGACCGAGCGGGAACTATTTCAGAATTATCCATCCCAACTTTTTTTAACCACGTTCAATTTTTTTTATTATTTTTTCACAAAAAATCTATCCGCTGTCAGGTAGTCTCTCGCGTCTATAAAACGAGCTCGAGCTCTATAATGATATTCCGTCGGATATTAAGCCACGGTGAGAGACTCTTGTATGATAGAAGCGGAGGCGCGAACGGGCACTGGAGAGAGGTTTTCGGGGCGAGTTTCTTCGGCTGATGATTTAGTAACTCGGATTCTTATATTATAGTATTCTTGAAATGGGCGCCGCGCTCTCGCCTTCGCTACGTCGATATATGTTAATCCACGCTACGGTTATAATAATAATCCCCCTGTTTGAGGCGGGAGGGGGGGGGGGGGAATTGAGGGAACTAAGGAGGATGAGGGTAACCCAGAGCGTATTGTACCATACGCCTCGCGAGGAGTGAGCTGGTCATTAAGAGGCCGAAAACACTCTGCGCGAGATGCGTGTAGTGTAGTTATGGTATATGCGCTCGGAAAGCCCAAACTCGCTCTCTCGAGTCTCCGACTCTCTTCGTCGTAAATATGAAATATATATCGACGAGAACGGAGCTCACCGGGCCACGAGGCAGAGCCAAAGCTGATCGTGCAGCAGCAGCGGATCGTCGAGAGCCCAAGAAGCGTCGGGTCGTCGTTTCGTTGTTCGAATAACCGCTCGTGAAACTTTTGGGCGCCAATTAATGAAAAATATTCTTTCGCACGGTTAGCTCCTTCTGCGGGAAGGGAGGGTAACCCGGTATGTCTGGAGAAGGAGTGAGGTTATTTTTATTTTTATTTTTTGTCGATTCGTGCGGGTAGTAAAAAGTATCACAATATACACAGTAAAAAAAGGGCTCATAGTTTCTTGTCCACAAATGTCTACAATCCTTTTGGTGTTAATTTTACAAAAAAATCTTGTGCATTTTATAAACATTTTTGTCAATTTTACAAATATTTTTTTTTGTAAAATCAACAATAAAATAATTGTGGGCAAAAAAGGTTTGTTAAATGCACAAATCATTTTTACTGTATAGAGGCCTAAAATATCCGTGGCCGAGGCGCACACCGAAGTGCGATGTCGCTGAAACGGTATTTGGACACTCCGTGGAGAAACAGAAATTATCGATATGGTTCAGTGTAATTATAGTGGTAAATATCTCATAGAAAAAGTGAAAAGAAAGGTTTCGATTTTACATATCTTTTAGTTAGGTGTACGATTAGTCGACGGAAAATATTGTGAAATCGGCAAGTGTGAAAATCTTGACGAAAAAGTGTTAAGTGAAGAATCTTTTTTAAATTTCTGTGTTATTCTCACCAGAGATAATTCGTATAGTAAATGTAATAATAACAATAATAGTATGTATCAGTAATAATCCAAATAGGAACTTTTGGCCCAAAAATATTTGGGACATTGGATCGCAGCCCTATTAAAAAAATTGTAAATTTAATATACCGGACTGGAAGTTTTCATACAAAAACTTGGCACATTAAATTTAAAGTACAATTGTCATCAAGACTTTTGTAGCGAAATGATGAAAAATCAAAAAAAATTTCTAGTAAAATTAAAGTAAATTAGTAAAATTACAGTATTCCTAAAGTTTTCAATATACTGCATATTAATTTTCCAACACAAATGCGCACGAAATTTAGTATACCAGTTAATGCATAAAAACTTCCCGTAGATTTACATTAAATTTCATGCGAACTTTTTTTTTACAGTACAGCCGTTTCTTTCACCTTGCAAATTTAGTTTTGCACGATTTACCGTTCCGGATTCATTTCGGGGCTGAGAGATGGAGCGATATTTGCGGGGAGCCGAATCGGCCGATGGAAGTGGCGTGTGAGCAATGGATAGAGGAATTTTCAGAGAGGAAATTATAAAAAAAGAGCGGGGATTGGAAATGAGAAGGGCGGCAATAAAGAGGGATGTTTACGAGACGCGGCGCTCCCGCGCGCTCGCTGGTCCGGCGGGGAGGCTGGCCGTGCGATATCTCGCCGGCTACTTCTCACAGTGCGCGTACATGCACGGACGATGCCTTTAGTCGCTCGCCGAGGAGAAGAAGAAGAAGAGGGAACGAAGAAGGGTCCCGCCGGCCGGCCGTGACATCCCGACGTTGTTTATCGAGTTTCGGAATCCGAAAGATAATATCGTGCGCGATCTTCCGCTGCCGAGGCTTATTTTATTTTTTTCCTCCGAGCTCCCGCTTTCGCGCTCTCTGCCGATCGACTTTGTCGCGTTCGTTAAAACTATCCGCGGACCCGAGCCGGTAGAACGCGCGATACCCTCAAAATTTGAGCGGTTAAGAACGTTTCAACATTCTTTTGCCGACACATATTTGTCTTTCATTCGATCGTTTTTATTCCCATCCAATCGATGATTTTTCTTTAATACCTTGTTGCATTAAAATATATAATATATATTTTATTTCAACAACGTATTAAAGGGAAATAATTTTTTTTAATTCATATTTAAAAAAGGAATATATAAATATATATATATTTCTTATAATTTTTTTTTTTTTATAAATTTCTAATTCACCAACTTACTAAAAATATGTGTAAGTGAAAGGAAATTAATTTTTTTTTAATATTTAAAAAATGGAACGATCGGGGTCGCGTACGGGCCGAAAAGAGGCGAATGTAAATTATTAGACGGCCGCGTATAGTTGCACGGTGTACCGGGGGTGGTAAATTATTAGATATTATTTACGCTTTGGAGCCCGCGACGACGTGGATCGTCGGCTAATTGAAATCGCCATCGTGATTTATGACGCGTGCACCCGATAGCGGGGCGCCCGATACGAAATTTATTCGACTATCGATCACGACACGCAACGGCACCGGCAGCGGCACAAACGGCCGCTGCTGCGGGAAGAAGCGAGAAAGAATGCATGACATCGATAGTCCCCGTCGGTTCCTCTCTTTGTCATTCGTATTCTCTATGATATACATTAACGAAAGAAAAATAAAAAAAAAAATCACGCTCTGTATAAATGTGTCATGTCGTCATCGGTTTTTTTATTTCCATTAAAAAAAAAAAAAAATACGTATAGATTTTTTCATTTTTTTTCAAGTCTCTCACGCACTTGTCGCTACAACCGATTCTCGGAATCTCGCACTCGTGTACCGGGGTAATAAAATAATAATAATACGAGGAATCAGATTAATTCGTGGTTCGATCGGCGATAAATTTGTTTTCTTCGAAATTGAATTTTTTTTAATCGTTCCACCGAGCCGATGGTTCTCGGTAGCACAGTTCATAAATTTAGTACGACACCTTCGCTCCGTTCCGTCCAACGGGCGAAAACCAAAGTGGATCGAAGGACCCGTTTACTTATTAATTTTTTTTTTTTTCAATTTTTTATTTTATTCTACCAATACAGTTTCTTGCCGCAGCTTCCTTTGAAAAAAATCAATAAAAAAATTGCAAATATTTTTGATCTTAGCACATGTCTTGTATCGCGAGGTGAATACGAAGGAGGCTCATCGGGCTCTCAGCGCAGAGAGAATGAGTCGGGCGCATAAGGGCTCTTATTAAACTTCTCACGACTCACGACACATTAATAATACGAGTAAACAGTTTAATTCGCAATTAGATCAGCGGTTAATTTTTTTCTACAAATTAATTTTTTTATTGCTCCACCGACCTGATGATTCTCAGCACGACAGTTTATAAATTTAGTACGCGACTTTCGCTCTATTCCGTCCAACGAGCAGAAGCCAAAGTGGACCGAACGACCGTTAATTTATTAAGTTATTAATATTTTTTCTAATTTCATTTTTCAATTTTAATCCACCAATACAGTTTTCTACCGTACCTTGCTTTTAATATATATTTTTTTATTGCAAATATTTTTCCTCTTAGCACACATGTTATGTCGCGAGGTGAATAATGAGGGAGGCTCATCGGGCTCTCAGCGCAGTGAGAATGTGTCGAGCGCATAAGGGCTCTTATAAAACTTCTTACGACCTACGTTAGTGATACTAGTACATAGATTAATTCCCAATTAGACCAGCGGTCATTTTTTTTTCTTCCAACTTTCATTTTTTTTTTTTTTAATAGCTCCACCGACCCGACGTATCTGTTGTACCACAGTTCATAAAGTTAGTGCGACACTTTCGCTCCAACGGGCAAAAGCCACAGTGGACCGAACGACCGGTCAATGTATTAAATTATTAATGTTTTAAAAATTAAATTTCTTAATCTTAATCCACCAATACAGTTTCCTACCTTACCTTACTTTTGATATATATTTTTAATTGCAAGTATTTTTCCTCTTAGCACACATGTTATGTCGCGAGGTGAATACGAAGGAGGCTCATCGGGCTCTCAGCGCAGGGAGAATGAGTCGAGCGCATAAGGGCTCTTATAAAACTTCTTACGACCTACGTTCTTGCCAGTGGGTCCTCGAGGTGCATAGGTATAGCAGTAGGCAAAGAGTGCAGAGAAGAAGGCGAGGGCGGGGGCATCGGCGAGAAACGCGCGTCAGTTGATTTAGTGTCAGATTGGTCACGGGTTGTCGCCTCACCCTCCGGCGCGTTATACGTATAGAGTGCCCCGGGGCCACGTAGTCTCAGTATAATATTTTCGATTTTTTTCATTTTTTTTTTTTTTTTTCTTTCATTTTTCTTCTTCTGCCGCGCACTATTTCCTTCGCGTGGTTCCCTCGTCGGGTCGGCGGCGGACGCGTTCGTCCGGAATCTTTGATCCCCCGCCGCCTCTGGGCCAGCATCAGCAACACCAGCGAAAGCGGGAGCACCTGATCATACGCGGCTTCTCGGATCGAGAAAAATAAACCGATCCCCTTTGCCCCACGTCGGATGGCCCGTCGAGCCACGTATTCGTATTCGCTCTGGCTCGAACGCTCTCGGGACGCGGCCGAGCCGCGAGCTCGGCGTATTTCATGCACGTAGGTCGCGTATAAAGCTACTCCGGGTGAGACGAAGACCTTTTTATTTTATCATCTTTTTTTTTTTGGGAACAAGTGAGAACGGGGCGTAAAAAAATTAGTTAATAATTGTTGGTGAGCAACTCGGTAGACATCAGTGTTGGTATTTTTATCATCAGCATCAATTCGGATCGGTATAGTTTTTTAAAATAAAATTGGCTGAAGAGCCGAGACGCTTTTCTGCGGATGGACAAATTATTTTGTACAAAAATACGTAAGAAAAATTGCGCTTTTGAGAAAAATTTTGATTAAGAATTTTTAGACAAATACAAAGAAGTTCATTCTGGTCCAAAATTGAGCTCTTGATGAACATTCAATTACCAAATTTTTACACACAAAATATAATAAATTTAATACCATTCCGGTCCAAAAAGCTTCCAAAGACGTATCGCTGTGCAACATTTTTGAAATTATAATTAAGAAACATCCGAAGAGGATCTCGCGAAGTTGTCTTCGAACGACCACAATGAAGCGTTGAAATACTAAATTGAAATCTTCAACTTCGGTCAACAATATTGGTCCAATATTTACGACGAATAAGAGAGAAACCAAAGTTAAACATTAGTTTGAAGTCCTCAAAAAAATGTCCTTAAAAGCCGACTTTTTTCATTGAAAAAATGATACTGTATAAAAAATACGTGAAAAATTGTGCTTTTGAAAAAAAATCACTTCGAAAATCTTTACACAAAAAAAACAAAATTTAATGACATTCCCGGTCCAAAAATATTTTTCCATAATTCGTGAGATTATAATTAAGAGAGATCCGAAGATGCTTTCGCAGACTTCGCTCCAAACGGCGGCAACGAAGCGTCAAAAGTACGAAAATACTTAAACATCGGACTACCGTGTGAGAGCTCACGGGGGGTCAGGGAAGGGTGGGGGTTGTGTTTGGTATCCGAAAAATATTGGTCCGATATTTACGATACATATGGGAGAGTGCCGAGAGGAGACCGCGATTTTACAATGTAATCGCTAAATCTCGGATCTGGTTGAATTTACGAGAAGAGGAACGAAGACAAGACGCGAAGATGGAGGAAGTGTGAGAGGGGAAAAAGAGTTTATGGGAAGCACGAGAGAGGCCGCAGTAATCGACGATACGCGAAATAAAATAATGAGGTTAGAGGAGGCGCGTATTATACACTCGGGAGAGGCGAGAGATGCGCCGGTTCGAGCAACCCGTACGAAAAGAGCACAATGACCTATTCTTTGTATGCACCGGGAGCGAGCGAGCCGTTCTTTTTGCAGTGCATATATCCGTGCGTGCTTTATTCCTTATTGCCTTGTTACTTTTGCTTTATTCGACCATTTGTCCTCTTTCCTACGGACAGCGTAACGAGTAACGCTCCGTTTATCGCCGCGCTGATAATTCGCGAGCAGTCGATTAAAGGGATTCGACTTATCGTCTATCATAGCTCGTTTGATCTCCCGTTTGTAAGATCAAGATTATTGCATCGCAGGACCATTACACGCCGGATTGGAAAATATCGAGTTGCGTGGTTTACTTCGCGACGTCGGATTGTCCTCTTATTGCGCCGTAATAACAACGCGCGGGTGCAGCAAGTGCACAAATGCACCTTTATAATCGGGACGACTGCTAATGATTTACACATGCGGGGATGAAATTTTACTGGAAAAAATTTCGTTAGAATGCAGTACTGACCGTCATAATTTTTGGGAATTTTGTTTCTATTATAAAAAAATATATATATTTTTAAAAAATTAGTCAATAGCGCAATGCGCATTGGATACATTTCGGTCGCAGCGGGTAAGACCGTCGAAAAATCCGTTGCACAACCAGAAAAATTATCTGTTTGACCGTTGCCTCGAGAATAAGTATTTATATCACTCGGTGGGAAAATGGCGGTTTTACGCGCCCGATTATACGGGTGCAGAAATGCAGCTGTATAATTCGGTCCACTGCTAATGATTTACACATGCGACGATGAAATTTTACTGGAAAAAAATTCGTTAGAATGCAGTACTGATCGTCACAATTTTTTGGAATTTTATTTTATTACATTTTTTTTGTCCGGATGCAGTTGCATAATTCGCGAGCAGTCGATTAAAGGGGCCGGACGTATCGTCTATCATAACTCGTTTGATCTCTCGTTTATGAAATCACGATTATTGTATCGCAGCGAGGACCATTACACGCCCGATGGGAAAATATCGAGTCGTATGGTTTATATCGCGCCGTCGGATTGTCCGCTTACCGCGCCGTTATAACAACCCAAGGGTGCAGCGAATGCATAAATGCAATCCCGTATTATCGGGATCATTCCAACGATTCAAAAACGCAACGATGCAATTTTCTAATCGTGAAATTTTCATTACATTTTTTTTGTAAAAAAAAATGCACGACTGTTTACAAAAATTGCGCACGATTGATACGTGCATCCGATGCACTTCAGTTGCAACGGCTAAGACCGTCCAATGATTCGTGACCCACCTAGAAAAATGATCTCTCCGACGGTCCCTCGCGAATGAATATTTATTTAACTGGAACAAATAAATATTTATCTAATTAGAACAAATAATTATTTCTCCGGATGCAGTTGCATAATTCGCGAAGAGTCGATCACAGGAATTTGACTTATAGTCCACGACACTTCGTTCGATTTCTCGTTTATGAGATCAAAATTATTGTGTCGCGGTAAGGAGCGGAGAAGGACGATTACACGCCCGATGGGAAAATATCGAGTCGTGTGGTTTATATCGCGCCGTCGGATTGTCCGCTTACCGCGCCGTAATAACAACCCGAAGGTGCGCAGAGCTGCAGCGGCAGCGCGGACGATATATGTACTTAGCACCCGGAGAGAGTCTCGGTTATGGGTTGATACTTCGAACACACGGGCCGTATCATCAGGACGACTCCCGATGATTTAGTGGATCGTTACGGGATGGCCGGGGATGGAGAGCGGGCTCGAAGGGAGAAATGTGAAGAAGCGGACAGGGGGATAGAGTACGACTTTCCTGGGGTTCCCGCTCGCCAGCCGCGCATCGGGACCACAAGTCATTTCCACACCTACGCATTAGGCGAGCGGAAAGCTCGAGCGAGCGAGTTAACGAACGACGGCGAAAGTGAGAAGATGATAGTCCAACGGAGGGCAGACTGCGTGCCGTGATACAAAGCCCGGCCGATTGCAGCCGGCGTGGTAAGTTGCAAAGGCGGTATTTGTGCAACGCGCAATCGATGCACTTCCGTCGCGCCGGCTACGGCCGTCGCACACTTCGCGATCCTAAGCGGTTAAGCAAGTGCAAAACAAACTTTTTTTTCTCCGCAGAGGTTCACAATTATTTTCTTATTAAATTAATACATTTTACAAAAAAATTGAAAATTATGGGACGTTTTGTTAAGTGGACGTTTTTTTTGTGTAAAATGAAGATACAAATAATTGTGGACGTTTCGTGGACAGGAAACGGTGATTTTACTGTGAACCTGTGAGTTGGATGCATCTTCGCTGGTAGAAAAAAAGCCAAAAAGTTAAATGTTTGGATTTTTTTTGGGCCTTAAGTGGTTGAAGATTAACGGTAAGGAATATTTTTTTTGTCGAGTTCAGGGAGTTAAATTTATGGGCGGTTGTGATGTAACATTTGTCACGTAGGTCTGGGGACTTACATCCCTGTCTCGCGTAAAATGACTTTTGGGGGTATTCGTCTCAATATGTGAAAAGTTGGGCACAATTATTTTCTTGTTAATTTTGCACAAAAATATTTCTTAAATTGACAGACATTTTTATTAAATGGACATTTGTTTTGTAAAAGTAATGAAAATAATAATTCTGGAAGTTTGGGGACAGGAAACTTTGGTCCCTGTTTTACTATAGACTTTGAGTTGAATGCATTTTTGCCGGTGAAAAACAAGCCAAAAAAGTCGAATACCGTTTCAATTTTTTTTCGGCATTAATGGGTTAAGGATTGCCGATAAGAATATTTTTTACCGCGTTCGAAGCGTCAAATTTATAGGCGATTCATGGTGTAACATTCGCCACGGAAGTCTAAGAACTTATAGGCCTTTATCGAACAAAACGCCTTCGAAGATATTAATAAAAGTATGCAAAAAATTGTCGCCCGTCGGCGGCTTGAAATGCCCGCATTACGGGCAAACAAACTCTCGATCTTACTAACATTCTAGATAACTAGAAGTAATATCCAATACTAAAAAAAAAAAGAAAAAAAATAAATCGTATGACGTTCGAGCTTTTGGTGAAAATTTTTTTTCGCTCCCGTAAGTCTGGTCTTTTATTTCGCGTAAGTAAGACCGTGAATACCGGCCGCTCAATTTTAGCGAACGGATCTCCGCACCCTGCTCAGGACGTATCGTCGATCGGTGACGTGTTCACAGTTGTCGGCAATCGTGCCCGATGCGACGGCAAGCCACGGATTTATGTGATTTCGCGCGACCTCTTCAAGGAAGCTTCGATCGCTTCGTGAACGCAAGCCACCTCACGGAAGACGAGCCTCACTCCTGTGGTTTCTCGTTCCAGTGATGAAAAAATAATAATAATAATAAAATTAATAAAAAAAAAAAAACTGCGATGGTAATATAGAAGAGAAGAAACGGTGCGTGGTCAGAGGTCCGAGCCGCGGAGTGAGCCTTTGCTCGGCTCGGGCAGTGAGCGAGACTGCCAACTGGGCGCGCTGAGCCGACGGACGCCAGGAAGACTCCGAAGCCTTTGGCCCTTCCTGCACAGTTTCGTACTTACATTCTTTTTACTTACATTTTCATAATATATTTTTTTTTTTTACATTGCACACACGGGGGAGGCGAGGAGGGTCGGCCGGGTCGCTCTCTCCGTCTCCCGCTGCTGCTGGTTTGCCGGCGAGCGCGAACCATGTGCGCGGATGAAACGAGATTGGGCGAGAGCTTCTCTTGACTGTCTCGTTTTATTTTTTTCTCATTTTTTATTTTATTTTTTTTATTTTTTTTTTTTTACTGGCTTGGCTCGAAGGGCGCCTGCGGTATAATTAAAATACAGCTGAGCTCTTCAACTGCCAGGCTCGCACTGCTGTTTCTCGTTCGTTCATTCGTTCTCTCTTACCGGCGTGCTTCGTTTCTCTTCCATCTTTCTTACGTCTTTTATTCTCCGCATCGCGCACTCGCCTCTTCTTATTCTTCTCTCCGCCCGATGATTAGTATTTAGGCACCGAAATGCCTTTTCCATAGCTGTCTGCGAGATAGAGAGGAGAGGGTTGAAGAAATAAAGGAAGGATCGAAGCCGAGGAAGATTTCGGTACGAGGAAGGAAGAGGAGGCGAGGCGCTCGTTTCCTCTCTTCCGCCCCTCGGGTATACCGCCTTGTCTCTATAATTGCTAACGATTTAATTGTCGAAATTTTAGCCCTCGCGCGGAGAATCTTGACGCTAGAGTCGGAAATCTTTTAAAGAATATAATAATAAAATTAACTTAAAAATAATAATAATGCGAAATAATCATCGTGGAAGTTTTGGATATAAAATTTAAACTCCCTCCTGTTTCTGGAAGTTGGATCTCAATTCGTGCCCTTCAATTTAATTAACTTAATTCAATTTTCCTCATTTTATCTTACTTCAATTTTAGTCACTTCAATTTTCTTTTCATTTGACTCAGCGATTTGGTTGTATTTTTCGATTATCGATGTTTTAGTTCAGGTTCACCCACTTGCAAAGTTAGAAGCTGTCGGACGGGTGTTCGAACGACAACAGTGTCCACTCTAACGAACAGAAATATTTTCTCATCCAGCAAACACTTTTCGCCCACAAAATTTCTCAATATTTTTTTGATCTTATATTAGTAGTGAATTAATTGACAATACACAACATGTAACAGTTTTTGATACCCAACATTCTTATCTCTGTTCACCTATATTGCATAACACCCATTGGCTTTATGCATCAATAATAATCTTATAATTTCCACAATTTAATCAAACTTTTCAACGAACCGAATGTTTTTGCCTAAAATCATTCCTACAATTGTGCCTAAAATCCCAATCAATGCAAAATAAATTGTTCTCTTTCGTGAGAAACGTTCGTCAAACCTCTAATTTTGTTTCTTTTACCTTGTCCGCTGCCTTCAAGGCGCTTTGCCCGAGTACGAAATAAACACCACTTTCTCTCCCTCTCTCATTCTCAATCCGATCTCAAAGCGAATCAAGTGCCGGATCGAGAAAATTGAGAAGCGGCCAGAGTTAATTAGGTCGTTCGATAAGACCTCGGTGTGGGCGTCACGCCCGTAATACCTCGTATATTATTCCGTCTCACTCATTTTACCCCCCCCCCCCCCTCCTCCATCTCCCTCCCCACTCCCCGTACTAATTGTTTTCTCTCTGTCGTTCCCATAAATCGTTGCTCTTATTATAACGTCACCGTGAATATACAGGCAATCGTTGTGGCTGGCGTGTGCACACCAAGATGTCGTGTTCCACGTACTTGTAATGTGTACAAGACGGTTGATCAATGCAAAACGACGGACAAGTGGGAGGGAGGGGGAAGTGGAGGGGGGGGGGCGAGTCGGTGTGTTTCTAACCGCTTCTCGTCGAGAGGTCTGCTCACTACGTTCTATCTCCACTACCTCGGGGCGATAATAGTCCTCACGCTGCCCGCATTGCATGTATGAGTATATTATACCGGTACAAGAATTCACGAACACCAACATCGGATTTTACCGTGCCAGTGAGCTACGCAGAGATTACAAATTACAACGCAACACCGTGCCGTGAGGCACGCTCGCTCGTCCCGCGAATAATTAATATTCATTACGTATTAACGAAGCTATCGCATAAATTACCGGACGCGACGCGAGGATAAAAAAAAGGAAGAAATTGCAACGAAAAAAAGAGAGATGGAAAAAATTCGTTCTCGTCGAGATCTCCCGGTCTCGTCCGAGCCCGCCGTATGCGCGTAAGGAGCTTCCCCGGTTGCGAACCGTACACCCTTTTTCGAACTCTATGGAAATTGCGCCGTACCGCGGAAACGGAGACTCTGTACGGTTGAATGTTTTTTTTTATCGCTCAATATCTGTAATTAAAATTCATTAATATTATTCAAATACGTGAGTAAAAATGTACGAAGAATGACACTCTTCGGAAATTACACTTTTTCATTTTTTACGACTAAACGAAAAAAAAGTGATGGAAAAAATTCGTTCTCGATGAGATTTTTTGGTCTCGTCCGAGCCCGCTGGATACGCGTAAGGAACATCCCCGGTTGCGAACCGTACACGCTTTTCCGAACTCTATGGAAATTGCGCCGTACCGCGAGAACGAAGACTCTGTGCGGTTGATTTTTTATTTATCGCTCGATATCTGTAATTACAATTCATTCAAATTATTCAGATACATGAATAAAAATGTACGGTAAATGACACTCTTTGGAAATGCCAATTTTGCCATTTTTATAACTAAACGAAAATCATACTGAATTACGAGGACACTAAGTTCCAGTAACTTTACTCAGGATGCTCGTAACATTGCTCCAGGACGTGACATTTTTTTTTTAATTAAAATTCGAGAAGATATTTTTCGATCAAATCAAACTTCAAGATGACATTTTGAAAAACAGTTGTTTTACCACAGCAGCGCACTTGGCACATCGGGCATGGATAGAAACTGGTGAAAAAAAATCACCGATTTCAATTAGCAAGTAGATCGCGAGCTTGGCGATCCGATTCACCCCACTCGTGTCCGACGCTTCAGCGAAAGATAGGGTAATTTATATCGCGCCTACGCGCGCGTCCGCACGCGGACGGTAAAGCGCCGAAGTTCTCGAGTTTCGTCGGAGCGCCACGAGATGTAGCCTCCTGTACGATTTTCGCGAGGCTGAAGCCCCGAGGAGAAAAGAGCCTACATATCGCGGAATCTTAGTTGGCCCTTATTCCCCCCCCCCCCCCCCGTTGGAGTCGTTTTCTTTCCTTCTCCTCGAAATGGACCGCAAGCCTTCCCCCCTTTTCCTCTTTTCTCTCCCAGCACGCCCGGAGACACGGCTATTTCATTTTTGATGCCGTAAAGAGGCATTTTATCACCGCGTTTAAGGGTTATTGTACAATAAAAGTGGCATTATTATCAGTTAGCCGGGGGAGGCCCCAGCGATCGCTAACGGCACACCGGTGCTCCGGTCGTGTTCCTCAGCCTGTTGGCCGGATGGCCTCTCGATGCTTGCTCCGTCGGCTCCGGGGGCGGGCAAACCACCGAGGGTGCGAGATCTTTGAGGAAACCAGGAGGAAATCGTCTCTCTTCGGTGAGCGGGAGCTCCTTCTGCCCGGAGCTCGTGAGAAGCACGACTGACTTTATTACTCGTAAAAGCTCGAAACATCCACCCGGCTCGCTCCTTCTCTTCCCGCCACGTCCCCGACCTGGAGCAGCGGGGCTCATTCCAGGCATCTTCTTCATCTTCGCTCGTCGCTTCTCGTCACCGATGTCCCGTCGTCAAGTTCCCGTCTCATCGACGTACCGAACGGCCGTGAAATTTCACAAGCTTTCTCGGCCCATCCATTCCTCACGATTTCATCCACCCTCGAGAAACGCCCCGGAGCCTTGCGTTCGTGACTTTTCCGAGGGTTGATTTTTATAGGCACGGGTTTGAAGTCGGGTTCGACATTTTTGCGATTTTGTTTTTTCCGCGGAAAGCTGGCGCATATGAACTTCCTGTGTGTGGAAACGCACTCCTAGGTCTTTGTTAGTTCCAAGTGTTGTCAATTTTTACCATTTTGGTGTCTGTCTGTTTGTCCGTCCGTGTGTCCTTACACGGCCTTTACACACTCACAGGTACTCAAAGATACTTCCACGTCTAGGAGGCATGTTGCGGGAGGGGCTTTATAATTTCAAATCCCTTCGACAGGACCAACAGTGTTGGTAAGAATAATTTCTGCCAGAAGAATGTAGGATGATGTAGCCCTGTGTTATAATTTCTTAAAAAGCTGCGAAGAGCTCACTCGTTACTGCGAAGAGCTCACTCCTCCACGCGGAGGCCAAAATCGATCAACGAACTTTCTCGTGGAGAAAGCTGTGCGCAAAATTGTAATAAGTGAGGAAGCGATGTGCAAATTGGAGCCCTGTTTTATTCTTTTTTTTTAATTGATAGTGAATTAATAAATTGCATAATTTTTGCTTTAATAAAAACAACAACAGATCTATCGGATATCGGAAAAAAATGAATATGCTTTTCTAAAAGTTCTCACGATAATCTTAGAAACATGTACACGAAGATTACTGAAGTTCTCATCGTTCAAACTTTTCAGATAGCCTTTATAAATTTTTAAAAATTATTTTTATCGTTATACGGAGATATGAAGTTGATATAAAATAAAGTGGATGATGTGTGTGTTATGCAGATTCGGTATTCGCATTTTGATTATTCGTTATAGCAACCGCTGTGTGCAGGCCATCGGTTACAATACCGGGGAGCCTTTGTCGGCCGCATAAATTCGCGCCGCATCGCCCGCAATGCACACGACGCTGGAACACGTACCGGAGTGTTTTGCCGCTACGGCTCCCGTGTCCCAGTGCATAAAACTGTAATCGGCCAATGAATAACTAACAATTCACCGGGGCCATCGATTCGCGATAAATGGGCATCAGAGAGCTCTCTCCCAACGGTTGCCTCTATCGCACCCTCAATTTTTAGTTTTCTCTCCCTTCGTCTCTCTGGCTCCCGTGACTCGTTTCTATAGATATTTACAACACCAACAAATTGTCGAGCTCGTTACCGCCCGCGACACGAACAATTTTTACTTAATCGTCGGTCGAAGCTGTGTTATAATTTTTCCAAATGTTGTCGGTTCGGCATTCGGGTCCGAGAAACGTCGAAAAGAGAAATTCGACTGTGCGGAATCCTTTCCGCTCCATCGGGGTAGTTGTAGTAAGAGAGAAGCAGCATATAAATATTGCCATTATTATAAATTGAAGTTAATGTTGTGATGTCATTTCGACTCGAAAAATAAATAATATAATTAAAGAGAGAAACTTGGCGCTCGGAGAACCAACATACTGCATTACACGGAGAAAAAAAAATTGTTGGGGCAAAAAGAATTTTGTTACCATAACTGATTTACCTGGTTAACATAGGGATAACAAAATATTTTGCTGTGGCAGCAAATATTTTATTGTGGCAAAAAATATTCTGCTGTAGCAGCCAAATATTTTTGCTACCACAACAATAAAATATTAACGATCTACATTTTGTTAGAGAAACAGAACTATTTTTCTCCGTGTACGAGGGACGGCAACTGGGTACACAATGATGACGAAAACTACACTGAGAAAACGAATAGTATTTCTGCTAGTATACATTCAATTGGTTAAACCATAATTATAGTTGTAAAAATGATTGTTTGTCATTGTCGTAACTATAAAATGTAGACGTTCACCCTCTGAACTATTTTTTATGGTGAAAAGTCAGTATTTTTGTTTTCGCTATGTAATTTCTTCTCCGTGTGCGACATAAATAACGGAAACTGGGTCCGCGAGTTAAGGGAAACAGCAGCATCTGAAAAGTGATGGAAACCACGGCAGTAGAGAGGTATTGTTAAAGCGATAGTTTAATAAGTAGATCCTACTGAATTAACTTCAATAATGGCTTAGTCGCATTCAAAACACTTCGGTGCATATATTATTATTATTATTATTAATGGTTTTACAGAGAGTAAGTTAAGGATTACAATATTATAATATTGTACAAACTATAATATTAAAACAGTTTTTTTTTCCAACTGACAATACAACCAGTGTATAAATAACAGGAGACTGCGTTTAGTGCCCTAAAAGATTACGGAAAATAGCCCGTTTACCGTATAGATATTTACAACACCAACAAATTGTCGAGCTCGTTACCACCCGAGAGTCGTACAATGTTTACTTAATCGTCGGTCGAAGTTACATTGTTATTTGTTCAAATGTTGTCGGTTCGGCATTCAGGTCCGAGAAACGTCGAAAAGGGGAATTCGTCTGTCTGCAATATTTTCCGCTCCCTTAAGGCTGTTGCAGTAAGAGAGGAGCAGCAAAAAAAATCTTCCATCGCGCAGATTTGAGGAGAGCGAAGCAACAGTCTTATTTTTTCTGCTCAATAAAATTCAACGAGGGACTCCCGCGGCAGCATTGACACGGGTTGTTGAATCTGTACCGCCGCGAAATCTTCGCTCCGCTTGAGGAAAAGAAAAGGCTCTCTGGCCGATGGGAGTATTCCGAATCGTCCTTTCCTTACGCCCCCTCAAACGAGCGAACGATCCAAAGCACCGAGATAAAGGGTTCACTCGATTGCCCAAAAACAATTATCGGATCGAGAGTCGAGGAAGGGGAAGTATTTCTGTACGATCCTTTATGCCTGAGCCATGACGAAATTCATTAGGTATGTTTCAACACAATTCCTGAAGCGGTCGGGTCCGATAATTTCACACAAAAAAGACGCGGTTTATTTTGTTGTATTGGTCGAATCGAAAAACTCCAGTATCTAAAAATATTGATCGTACCGAAAAACTCCAGCGATTGATTGCTCGCAATGATCTCGCGATCGTAAAAAAAAAATCATCATGTAAGAATTAAAAAAAAAAAATTAGCAAAAGTTCCATTTCTAAATATAAAAAAATAAGAAAATTTTAAAGATCGAAGAAAGAAAAAAAAACCTACAATTTATTGATTCGAAACTGGAGATTTTTCTTACACGTTCGAAACACCTTTCCGAACAATCAATCGCAATTGATTTTTTTATATAACACTCTTACACCAAATAAAAAAATAATTAAACTCCCTCATAAGTTCCCCGTCCGGGTCTTCGTTCGATCGGTAAAACTTCGTTGCCCTTCCAGCTCCGCCCTGCCGGCAATAAAGTGGGAATTTAATTCGACGATTCGCCTACGAATTCGAAGGTTTTCTCCTATCTCGTTCCCATATACATCTACCTATCTCATCCGCGCTGTTCTCCAACTAAGCAAAAGCGGAAGTGGCGCGCACGCGGTTCTACGGGATACGGGAACGCGATACGAGCAGATAACACCCTGGCGCACGTTGCAGGCACTAGGGCGTTTCGTCTATATGCAACAAGAGTTGTACGAATGTGTGTACACCTGTGTGTGAATGCATGCGGCACCTATTTCTCCGTGGAGCGCCGAGAGCCATGGAGAGACGGAGGTAGAGAGAGGCCACCCCGTCACCGCGAGGCGTGTGTACCCGGGCCATAGCACCGGCAAACTTCCTTCCACGTTGTACACCGGAAACTCATTGTAAATCTCAGGAGTCAGCGCCGGGCCGGAGAACACCGTGGCCCGGGGGCTTGCTCCGGATCCTCGCTCGCTTCGGTTTCTCGCTGTTGGTATTATATACCAACAATGTATCCAGTATAGCGAAGCTCATCTACCTGTGCCGGCGAACAGCACCTCGGGTCCACCTACGATAAAGTGGAGGTAGCAGCGAGTTTGCAAACACCGAAATTACCTGAGACCTCCATCGAGCCGCGGAGGCACACAACGTTTATAATGGAATCTTGATTTTTTTTTTTTTAGTCGCGGTAACCTAGGGTCGTAAAGCTCGCGGAACGGAAGTACCGAACCGCTGTTTCCGTCGTCCGCGATACTCTGGAATAATGCAGCCGGACGATTCGCCATTCGGCGCATGTACATATAAATATAAATATGAATATGAATATAAATATAAATATAAATATAAATATAAATATAAATATAAATATAAATATAAATATAAATATAAATATAAATATAAATATAAATATAAATATAAATATAAATATAAATATAAATATAAATATAAATATAAATATAAATATAAATATAAATATAAATATAAATATAAATATAAATATAAATATAAATATAAATATAAATATAAATATAAATATAAATATAAATATAAATATAAATATAAATATAAATATAAATATAAATATAAATATAAATATAAATATAAATATTTATTGTAACAATTTCGATAATCTTCGACGTACAGCGAACGACTGTATGGTCGTCGGATGAGGTACGGTAAAAAAAGATGAAGCGAGCATAGGGGAATAAATCAGCATGAAATCTCGGGGTACGCATCCTGGTAAATTAACTTTGCGACGTAATTCCCAGGTGAGCACAAACGCGCTCATCGGAGATGGACTCTCCGTTGGTTCGCGGGACCGCGTGTAACCTCCGTCGGGAACGCGGACACGTGTGTCCGACTCTCGCGAGCAAAAGGTCCCTTGTATTTTTGCAGTAATTCAGCCAGGATTCACGCGGAGCGCTCGCTGTAAGGACTTGCCGCACGTTTTCGCCTCGCACAGAACGCGAGACGACGAGATAGCGCGCTGACTCGATCTCTCGGTTCTCCCTTAACGTAGAAACGAAGTTGCGCGATGCGGGCTGACGGAATCCTTTGGTTACATTCACGCGAGCGTATACATCTGCCTCGTGCAATGTCTCCTCTACCTCCCCCCCCCCCACCCCCCCGCTCGAGCGCGAAACCGGCGAGAAACTCTTGTCGAGATTTCACTTCCGCCTCGTAACCTACGCTATCTACAGACGGAGCGCGAATGAAACTGAGAAACGAGGAAGCTGTCTCGATGGAATATACGAATCTCTGAAGCATTATCATTATTTGTTTTATTTATTTATTTTCTTTTCTAAACTCCAGTGCGTCCGTAGTCGACTTACACTGATACAAAAGTACAGTTGAATCAACTAAGATTCGGGTAGGGACGTTCAAATAAATATACAGTTAGTCGAACAAAACATTTTAATGACCGAAAAATATTTTGGTGCAATCACCCAACAAATTGTTAAACTGACTAATTTTTTAGCTGTACCAATAAAATATTTAGTTGAACGTCCCTCCCCGAATCTTAGTTGATTCAACCGTATTTTTTTAATCAGCGTAGCTAGACTGTACACATTTGCCGGGGACACGGCGAAACTATGGAAAATCCGTGTCGGTACAGACGTCCATATTCTACGATCCTACGCAGAGCTGGGCGAATACATTAAGTATTTAAAGTACGTATTGACGTATCAAGTACGGATTCAGTGGCCAGTGGTCAGAAATTCAGCAATTCAGTTCTGCCAGTACTCAATACGTCAGTACTCAAAAACTACCTAGCGCTCAGTACTTCAAGTACGCGATACTTCAATACGTTCTTCGAGTACTTAGCGTATTTGCCCAGCTCTGATCCTCCGCTATTTTTGCACTTAAGTAAAGCACAGAGACACCAAAGTCTCAGAAGAAAGCGCATCCGCTCAACGGTCGATGCGTCAGCTAGCGCACGGCTAAGCGATCACCCATCCAAGTACCGATCGCGAACGAATCTGCTTGACTCGGGAAACCACCGGAGCCGCGCGCCAACCGCGCATTTATTATCAATTAGTATGGCGTATAATGATTGTTTGTTTTTTTTCATTAACTTGCTCGCCGTGGGTTTCCGCTACTTCGGGCTGTTGCTGCATTTCATTATAGCGTGGAATGACTTTTTTTTCACTACTTCGTTAAGATCTAACTACTTCACCACTGCGCATGCGTCCCCCGCATCACCCCCTGATTCACCTTAAATCACGCCACCCGCGGGCAATTCTCGAGGGCCTCATGGGAATCACAATTACTTAACGTTATGGTATATATTCATTAATATTTAACGTTATGCAAATGATTAGAGGCCACCCGTGGAGTTCACCAGCACGTTCGGAGCTCGTACTATGCTCGAGAACACGCTCTCCTCGGTTATCTCTCCATATTTTCCATATTTCTTCGTCCGTTTGCTAACCAGCGAGCGACGGCTCGGGAGCTTGTAGTTATGAAAATTGTAATGCAGATGCAATAATGACTGCGTCTTCGTTAGTTCGTTCCGTCGTTCTTTTCTATACGTTCATTATTTTTTCTTTCATTTATTCTTCCGTTTTCAACTCCAACGAGACACCGGCCCATCGAGAACCCAGCATTATTTATTATTTATTATTTATTATTTATTATTTATTATTTATTATTTATTATTTATTATTTATTATTTATTATTTATTATTTATTATTTATTATTTATTATTTATTATTTATTATTTATTATTTATTATTTATTATTTATTATTTATTATTTATTATTTATTATTTATTATTTATTATTTATTATTTATTATTTATTATTTATTATTTATTATTTATTATTTATTATTTATTATTACACTCTCCCTTCCTCGGCCAGCAGCATTAAAATGTATGCTCACGGTGAAGCATGTTTCGACAGCGTCGCGAGAAAGAGGGAAGTACAACAACGTCGGTGCGAGGAGCAAAGATTCGATTCCCGTTGAAACTTTTCTGCGCCCAGTATCAGCTCGTCCTCGACCCTCGAGGAGGTTTTCCTCTCCGTCACGCTCTGGCGCCCAGCCTACGGCACGAGGGACGAGATGATCCCGCCCGGGCCGATCTGTATCTGTCGTTCGGGCACTGCCGATTCGTGCTGAAACGTGAGGCATGCAAAAATATTCACCGCCGAGTGATAGTGAGCGAGTGCCGGTGTCTCCCCGTTTGCTCGGCCAACTCTCCTCGGATTCAATCTAACGAATGATTAAACACGTCAACCCGGCGAAATGCGGGATCTCGTGACGTGGGAAAGTGCCGAGAGAACGGAGAATCGGTCGAGATAAGAGGGCGGCACGAAGAATAAGGCGAAACGAGAAAATAGCGTTGGTCGGAGTCTCGAATATATTTTGACGACCTTGTGGTAACATTCGGCTAGATTTGACCCATACCAGAAATAGATTTTTCGACCGGAAGTGACGTATTTCCGTTATGACGTCGCTTTTGGTCGGAAAATCAGATTGCCGGACCGGAAATGACGTTATAGAGAAAATTTGTTATTTTTCTCTGGAATTTATTTCGCATGTAGCCAGCGACAGAAACATGTGAATCAAGGAAGCTGGGAAAGTGGGCAAAAGATCATACGTAATACATCTCAAATGTATTTCACCGTAAAAAATCACTGCATGAAAGTTAATGTACCGGTATTGGAAGCTTTTATGCCTAAACTGGTATATTAAATTTAATATACAAATGTTATGTAAAATGATTATACGGTAAATAAAAAATAATAAAAAAGTAGTATTTTTAATAAAAGTTCTTTAATAATACTCAAGGTATTTGAAAATTACTTTTAGAGTACTGTAATTTTACATAACACTTGTACATCAAATTTGCAATTTTTTTAAAATGTGTTTGATTGGACCCGAGACGGATTCATGAAATTCGAATAATATTCCCATGCCATGAACATAAGGACTCGAAATAGAAATACTGCGTGGTGAAAAGAAGCTTTGTACATTTTAACAGCATTTATCATTCACAAATGTTCGCCATTTTGTTTCGCGTTAATTTTACAATTTTTTTCTTTAAAATATTGTAAATTTAACGAGAAAAAAATAATTGTGGACTTTCGTGAACGACAAATGTTTCTTAAATGTGGAAAAACTTTTTAGCGCTCATCAAAGGGACTTGTGTGAACGTGGTATTATTCGTTTCCCATTCGCCTCGCGCTTATCTATAACGACCAGCCGCGTATATACACGCATTTCTTCTTTTAATTAGGATTAATGTTTGTGCGTTACGCATAAAGACAATTAGTATCGTCGACTGTCAGAGTCTTTAGCTATGTATCGGCACACCGGTGTGGCCGTTTCGCTTGCGTAGTCCTTCCGGAAGCGGTACAGCACTAGAACTTCGTGTGTGCGTTCCACGTGAGATATCGCCATTGAGAGCGGCGTATCGCTTATCGCTGTATGAAAGGCACTGCGGATAGATAAAAACGGACAACATTTGTCAATTTTTTTGCGGGCCATAAAAAAAATGTTGCATCTCAAACGACGGATACGTTTCGCCCAGCTCTCTAACCGCGCCGATAGGTGCTGATTAATACAGCAACTCGTAGATCATACAGTACTAATTCTTATCCTCGCGTCATCGCTATACACGCCCTCTATTAACGACACACTCAACTTTCCTTCCACCTCTTTCGTTCCGGTAAACATTTTTTATGTATCTTTTAACGACTCTCGAAGAGAGCCAAGTAACCGATCCTCTGCACCGTGCGGACTCTCTTAAAATAGAAGCAAACCGGCACAGATATCTCACTTTTGATGTATGTCTTTTCGGCCTGCGTTCTTATCGTACCGATTTTCTATTATCATGCATTATGCAAAAATGCCACGCGAAGGTAGGCGATTATCGATTAAGGGAAACCGATGATTAGCGGAGAAAGAAAATCGAAGGGACGAAGAATCGATAGGCCAAATCCCGTAAAAGTTGGGACTCACCTTGCCTGAAGTGCGTGTATTTTGAGGTAATTTCACCCGTGTAGCATGTACCAAAGTGTACCAAATCTACACTTCCGTGGCAACGGCTCATCGTCCTTTGGCGCGAAGCAATCGCCACGCAGCTGTTGTGCCGGAAACCGGAAGCGCAGGAGTCCTTTTCGCCCGAAGGTGGGATTGCCCGAGCGTTTCTACGATCGACTTTATAACAACACATATACACGACGCTGCATAGACAAAAAAAAAATTAGCAAAGACAAACGATCGATCGGCCAATTTCCATAAAAATTGGGCCTCTCCTTGTCTGAAGTACGTATATTTTGAGCGAATTTAACCCTCTTAGTATGTACCAAAGTGTACCAAATCTACACTTCCGTGGCAACGGCTCATCGTCCTTTGGCGCGAAGCAATCGCCACGCAGCTGTTGTGCCGGAAACCGGAAGCGCAGGCGTCCTTCTCGCCCGAAGGTGGGATTGCCCGAGCGTTTATACCATCCAGTTTATCGCAATAACATAAACACCTCGCTAGACAAAGAATAACAAATTAGCCAAGACAAGCGATCGATCGGCCAATTCCCATAAAAGTTGGGCCTCTCCTTGTCCGATTCCACGGTGCACCAAAGTGTACCGAATCTACGACAATTCCGTGGCATTGGCTCATCGTCCCTCGGCGCGAGCCAATCACGACTCTGCCGTTCTCGTGCCGGAAACCGGAAGCGCAGGAGTCCCTCATTCGGAGGGTGGGATTGCCCGAGCCTTTCTACAATCCACTCCACTACAATAACATGTACACAGTTTCAGCGCTACGGTTTCAGCGTTCTCCACCTACAACCCCGCCGGTACACGTCGTACTTCTCTCCGCTTCTCCGTCTCCGCATTTCCCTGCCGCCGGTGCTCCGTACACTACACCGACAGAACGTAGAACGTTCCTCGTTGCATCACCGGCCAACCTCCCGTATTTCCTTGCCAGGGGGTTGGTCTACCGCGCTGCCGCTGCTCCTGGCTTCGCTTTCGAGCCGGGGGCGTTCTACTCTTCGTCCGCTTCGCTCACCCCCCTCATCCTACCCGTATCTACTCGCTGTACCCACTCCGGCTCTCGTCGAAGCAAGAGCAAGACCGGGGAACTGAATTTCACGAGAGAAACAGGAGTTAACGTTTCAACCGCACCGGTGCCGCCTCGGAGAAACCGGCCGCCCGGGAGGGCTGGAGGGTGGAGAGGATATTGAGAGCGACTCCCGTCGCACTGGACATAATTTCCGCCCGACGAGATCGGAATTGCTAATGACGTCACTACCGCCTCTCTCCACATCATTCACCGTTCATCCGCGGCTCTCTCTCCCGAGTTGCGTCGGCCAACACGTTTCTCCCGCTTCCTATAGCCATGCGCGCCGGTTACGGGTTACTTACGGGATAGACAAGCCGGTCGCGTCGGCGGGAGAGTCGGGCGTCGCGACGCTCGCTTCTGCACACACACACACACACACACACACACACACACACACACACACACACACACACACACACACACACACACACACACACACACACACACACACACACACACTGGAGCATGGAAGCATTGCCGGCGGTCAAGCTATGCCTCCTCTACACCTACGACCGGCCTCTTCTCTTCTCTGGCAGTAGAAACCCGGTAGCTCGTGAGCTGTCCATCCACCGTTCCCGGAAACCCTCGCGAGCCCAGAAGCGGCGCTCTGTCGCGTCCTCTCTGGAAGAGGCGGACGTCGTGCTCGGCTCATACCGTACCGTGCGAAGGTATAACGTGGTCAACGTCATTCCACGTCGCTGACGTACGTTCCCTGCCTCTCCCGTCCTTCTGTCCTCTCGACCTCGTCGCGAGCCCTGACGTCCAGCACCGTCCGGTCCGTCCTCTCCCTTCGCGGTGGACACGCTGACGAGCGTCAGCGCCGGAGCCCGGTGTCCAACGCCTATAGATCCACCTATATCCAACTCCCGGTCTCGATTCCTCGGACACCGACCGGGTTGAAACCCGGAATCGGCGGACCCACCGCGGCCTCTCTGCATGCGCCGTTCGGCCGCGGAGGCACGCGTCGGTCCGACCGTGGAGCGTAGACAATTTCCGGATTTCGAATTCGGCTGGATCACTCGCTGGATGGAAAGGGGTGTTATATATGCGATATATTTTGAATGCTCACTGTCCGGCGCCGTCACGTCCAGCTCTCGCGCCCACATCTTCCCCGATGGATTCTTCATGAGGTCTGGCTCTTCGAAAGCTCGAGCTGTCCCGATGAATTTGTCATTTGCTATCCCCCCCCCCCCCCCCGCCACCTGCCGCACCTATCTGAATCGTCTAGTGGATTCGTTGTGAGTCTTCTTCCTTCTTTTTTGTCGACGACGGGTTACATGCGTAGGAAAAGGTTTGTATCTTTATCAAACATTTCTTGTCCACCATCGACAAACTTTGGCGATCTTTAAACATTTTTATTGCATTTATTTTTACAATTTTTTAACATTTATTAATATTTTACCTGTCGGCGAACCGTAATTTTGAAGAAGAGGAAATTGTAAACTCTACAAGACAGATATTATATTGTATTATATTGTAACATTAACAAGAAAATAAATCATAAAACAATTATAATTTTCTTCTTAATTTCACGATTTCTTTTAGACAAAAACCCATTTCTTACACTTTTTTTATCGGTAGTAACACCTTTCTTCGAAAATTTTCACCGGAAGTGATTCTTCGAAGCCGTTCTGTTACTTCGGGGTAAAAATTGCATTTTTCCGAGTCCTCTTCCCGGGTCCAGTCTCGACGTGATTTCGGCATTACGTACGCGCGCGATTTTTCCTTCCCTCTTCGGGAATTTTCAATTCCCGCTGTCAGAGCTGCAGTCGCGGTTTTATACCGTACAGCGTTCACCCTGCGCGAGTCGGGGCTACCGCGCACAGTGCCCGTCGTCTCTTTTCTCATTCTCGTTAGCGTGTCACGCACGCCGATGAGGCTTTTCATTAGTACCGCGATGCATTCCTGTTAGACAGCTCTCGCTCGGTCCGGATCCCGACGAGGGAGTAGAAAGAGCGGGAACCGCGAGTTCGGTGCCGCGGCTGCGGGATGCCGGACGCTCGACGAGGGGTCGGGAGACATTTTTAATTACCAACCGGAGGTATACCAGTCCGTATCAGCTGCCAAATATTTCCGGGCCGTGTGTCACACAGACGAGAGACCACTGTGCGCCGCTCTCGTCCGTAGCTTTTTGCTACCATGTAACGCCCCAACAGCGACACCATCTCTGAATAACTATGGACGTCACATATCTAGCGCGTCGTTATGCTTTTAATTATCGCGTGCGTTCGAAACGTAGTTTTTGCTCGTTGCCTCGACATTTTTTTTTGTGTTTCTATTTTCAACTTCGAGCCCCATCCACATACCGGGAACGCCGCGTGAAACTTAGTGTTGATAACCTTTAATTGCAAGCATCACGGATGCTGAAAGTGGACGGCAAAGAAGATTTGCAAATATAAGAAAAATTTCTTGTCAATGCAGAACCGCAATTGCTTTTGTTTAAAATTTATTTTAGTCAATTTAACGAGATTATCAAGTTCATTTTATAATTTTCTTTTGTTAATGAAGAAAATTATTGAATTGACATAAGAAATTAATTGTCGATGTTCTTGGACAAGAAAGTTTTGCTAAATATAAAAATCTCTTTTGCGGTGTACGACCTCAATATAACAAATGAAACTATGAAAATAGTTTGACAATCTAAAACTGTTTGGTACTCAAATAGTTTCGTCGACGATGCATGTATCGAATTCACGTATATCAAATGAATTAATCCACATTTATCAAAAACTTCTTGTCCACGCAGATCCACATTGCTTTTCTTGAAATTTTTATAGCCAATTCATTGAGATTATCAAGTTCATTTTACAATTTTCTTTTGTAAACGAACGGTATTTTTAACGAAGAAAATTATTGAATTGACATGAGAAATTAATTGTCAATGTTCTTGGACAAGAAAGTTTTGTTACATATAAAAATCTATGAAAATAGTTTTATAATCATTTGATTTGGTACTCAAATAGTTTCGTCGATGATGCGTGTATCGAATTCAAGTGTATGTACCGGGCCGTACATATAGGACATTCTGGGAAAGCTTTCTCGCGAAACAGCAATGTCTCGGAGCAGCCGGTATCAAATGAATAAATGTAAAATTGTGGAGACTCCATAGAATGGGTAGTCTTCACAGTCTGGAGCTTCGGGGATTCTCTCGGTCCCCACGTTCGGATGTGTGCGGAAGGCACGGGGACCAGAGAGAAGGGTAACGTATGTGACGTCCACGAGACAGCGTTAATATTTTAGAGCTATCCTCCTGCTTCACTCGTATCTCCCGTTTCGCTGCGGTCCTTCTGCACTTGACGCTGTACACTTCCTCTTCGGCGTACAGAAAATTCGGGTAATCCGGGTCGCGCCATTAAAAACATACAGGACGGAGAAAAATTGTTTTTTACTATTTAAAAAATTCGTTTTTCCAATGTATCAAGAAAAATTGTTGGTGCAGCAACGAATTCGATGCGGCAGCATAAAATAAATTAATAAATAGAAACATTGTGTTTAAAAATTACAAATATCATCTATTAAAATTTCACCGAAAAATAAAAAAAATTTAATTTGTTCAACTTGTCATAGACTCCAAATTAAAGTGAACAGTTTTAGCGATTGTTAATACATAATTTATTAGAACAACCGGTAAAGTAACCGGTGACTTTACCAGCAAAGGTCGCAACCGAAGTTACTCAGTAAATTCACCACGATGCCTCCCATTCGATATTTGAGTAATCAAAAAAAGATGTCCGAAAAAAGTCCGAAACGTTTTATTTTTTTAAGTGAACCAGATTACCCCCAATCTTTGCCGTGCCAGCTGTATTCCAAGCCGCGACTCCTCCATCCACTCTTTCTCCTCGATTTACGTCTCTTCCATCTTCCGTGCCAGGACCGAAGCGCCCAGGCGACGTCGAGTGACATCTCGCGCCCACGTGTACCACTCTCTCAACCTACCCTTCCGCCGTACTATAGTATTCTACCTCTCGGAAGGCCACGATCGACGATTATTTATTTATAGTCAAATGAAGTAGGCCCTCTCTCCCGATGGCGCGGCCCCTCTCCCGTGGGTTACCTCATCCCCACCCGGCCTCAAACCCAGTAGCCAATCCCCACATTAATTGATGGGCTCTCAGTGGCCGCCAGTCGGCGTGACGTCTATCATTTTAATTTACCACTCACGGATTATTAAATCGAGCTCACGAGGAACCAGTCGCCCCACTCCCCGTCCCTCTCACTCCACTTTCCACCCATCTATACGTCTATACTGTATACACAGTGTGTGTATATCTATACATAAATACGGTACCGGAATTCTACGATCCTCGTACGGAATACCGCAAAGCGCGTTTCATCCCCTGTCGCGTAAGTCTCGAACGTCCCGTGAGGATCTGCCGGGGTATACCGTCATCATCGTTGTCGTCTACCGAGCATACGTTCTCGTACTATACGAGTGTCTGCGGACACACGCGAGGATTTAACCCTGGGCTTCGTCGCGTCGACGGGATTTCATTCGGGGCTTCGATAATATTTTTTTCCTGCTCTTTTCTTTCCTTTTTGTACCGCCTGCCCTGGTAGACACATGGGTATGGCTTTGGTAACCTTTTTTTTTTGCAGGGGAGTTATAAAAGTCGGGAGAGTAAATGGACTGACGAACGGATGACAGAACGATGGCCAGTAATTTTGAATATAACGGGCTCATCCTCGCGCGTGTCGTACTATCGATGGGCTTTTATTATGACTGTTTTTTTTTTTTTTTTAATAATGCCGGGATAAAAGTTGGAGCAAATGGTCCATCGAAAATCTATAATGAAACACATCCGGGAAAACGTAATTTCGCGGCGACGGCGCGATGGAATTTTTTTTTTTTTCGTTGCATATTTGGGATGTAAACCGCTATACGACGGCTCGGTCATCATGTGTGATCACAGCTGCGTCAGAATAGTTTGCACAGGTGTGGCACCTTTGAAGGCGAATTCCACGAAATCGGAAAGTCGTCACCTGATTTAACGTTGGTGATGATGATTGGTCAAGATCTCGTCGGTACGTGGATTAATCGCGGTGCAGTAATCGATGTTCCAATTTATCACCTGCTGGATCAATTCACGATTAGTCAGTCAATTATCAATCAATCGGATTACATTATATAATCTCTAAATTTATGTTATAATTTTTAGACATTCGACTATAAATTTCACATATATGTTCAGAGAAATTTAAGATATTTTCAGTAAAATTTGAGATTCAGAAGAATTTTAGATTGTGAATGTCAGGACGCCTGACGTGAAGGCAGTAAAAGGTACACCAGGAATAGTATTAAACACTTTCGATACGTTTAGTAGCAACTTTACATAATCACTTGAACTCTCTCCAGCTCGTCCCTACTCGACAGTCCGTCTCTTCTTCCTCGCTTGTTCACCTCTCGCTTGTTCTTCTCTCACTCGTCTTCCCTGCCAAGGCTGTTCTCTCGTGAACCCTCCGTCTCTCTCACAAGATATTTCCAGAAAAATTTAAGATACTTGCACAGAAATTTCCAAGAAATATTTTCCGCAGAGATGCGATCCAACTCTTTGATTATCCTTCGGGACTAGATCGAAGTTGCTCAACGAGCTACGATAATAGTCTGCAGGATGATCCAGCGCCCGGTTGTTATAATTACTTTTTAATTTGTTCCATAATGCGGCGAGAGGCAAGTGTTCATAATTTTCCGCCGTCGCTATTTCTCCGTGTTTTCTTTCTCTCCGCCCGTTCTTTTTTTTCCCTCTCCCCGTCGTTACTCTCATTCCCGGTTTATTGTCTGCGTCTGGGTACACACCACTGTAGTTCCTACTGCCATTATTATTATTACGAACGAAACTAGCTACAGGCATTGCAGCTTAGCGAGGCAGGTGATGGTGCGGGAGTTGGACTGACTCTGGGGGCGAGTACATCACCGGTAACTTTGTGCTCGGCTGCCTGAGCGTCCAGGAAATTAGTCTACGGTTAAAAACGCTCGCGAAATTGCCTCTTTCCTTCTCACTTTTTTTTTTCTTCCTTTCCCCTTTTTCCCCGACTGCGGAGCTCGTGAGCTCCGTTCGTTCTCTCTTCCAGCAGCAGCAGCGGCCGTGGCTTCCAACGGGAGTCAAGGTACGACAGAGGTACGTGCTGCTGGGTACTTAGCTCACGAGTCAGCGTCCGCAAAAAAATAATGAAAAAAAAAAAATAAAATTAAAATTAAAATTTAAAAAACTAATAAATATGATAGGCCGACCTAATTAAACTGGCGAGCACATACACAGAGGTTGCTCTGGGGCGCAGCTCCTGCAGATAAAGCAACATATTTCTCCATCTCAGCTCCCGTTCCACCCTTCACGGAACGTACACCGAAAATAGCCTCTGAAAAAAAAGTCACCCCACCAAAGTGCGAGTAACCCGCGGAATTGTTCGCGACGGTTCCAAGTAAACTCTCGAGCAATAAAGCTAGCGAAGGCTCTCTCTCCCTCGGTTCTCTTAGCGAGCTACTTCGAGGAAAGTTCTGATGGCGCCGGGGTGTATATACTCGCTACTCTGTGAGGCATAGTGGTCGGGAAATTTGGTGGAGCGACTCAATCTTTTACCTGTTTCAGGAGCGAGCGCTCGCGGCGAGGATTCGCGGCTCTGGGGCTGAAAACTCTAGGTGGTTGTGTGCGGGCATGTTGGGACACGGCCGGGCGCGTGTTGCTTCCCTGTAGGTGTTTTACCTAGGAATCGCTGGGCGAAACCCTCGAGAGTCGAGAAAGGCCACGGAGGGAAAGATCGAGGAAACGGCGGGCAAGTCCCATAAAACCCTGAGAGTAGTATAATCAAAGTTGTCGCGGTAGCTCGCGCCCGGGTCCGTCCTGCCGAGAGTTAGCCTCCCGCGACGGCGGAGTTCAGATCTCTCCCTTGCTCCTTCTGCTCCCAGGCCACGCTGGGAGATTGTTCCCATTCGCCCCCCCCCCCCCCCGTCTCTTTCGCCAGCGAGAGTCTCCCGGAGTTCTCCCGGTCGGTGGGTAAACCCGGGATTTATGGCTGCGTCGCGACGTCCGTCTTCACTCGCCGTGACGCCCTTCCACCGCAGCTCCTATACCACCCATTCCGCCCATCTCTCTTTCCAACCGCGATAAGTCCGAACCCTTTGCGCACCAACGTCCCGCTCTCCCGGGACGATAAGTGCGATGGGAATGGGAAATAAAGGCCGAAGCTAGGAGTAACCGAGAAATTTCAATGGCGCTTAGTCGCAACAAGTTCCCGTTTTTTCTTCCAAAGAGAACATTTTTTTAGCTCTTAGAGATAAAAATAAATGGGAGCGAAAAGAGGTTTGCTCAAAGGAGGGCCTGGAATACGGGTTGTGAGAGTGAAGAGCCCGAATCGCCAGAACAGAAAGTTCTTATCATAATCAGTGCTTGGGTTCGCTTGATTGAATCTGTTACGGTTCTCGGGCGTCGATTCGAATCTTGTAAGTGGTGGAAATTTTGAAGAGTTGAATCAGGCTCTGATTAGATCCGGAAAAGGCTTGATAGGATTGTAATAAGGCCTCGTCACGCCCGGATGTAACGCTCTGAAATTTTTACCAGGGCGGTTCGATCGATGTTGCCAAGCGGTAATGTGGACGAGAATATGGGATGATTCTTAGCCACTCATCCACCCCAGTTCCGAGTCGTATTCTGAGCCATGCACGAGCCTCTTTCCGTAAAGTGGGACATCCGGCCCAACTCGATTACCGCGTAAATCAAGGATACGTGGACCGAGCTATTTTCGCCACTTTCGCCCTACTCATTTCTGCGACTCGGCAGTCAAATCCCACCAAGTACAGAACCGCTCATTCGCCGTCTCGTCGGTGTCAGCGATGTAGACGATGTAGAGATGGACGCTAATTTTGTGACCGGTCATTTTTTTTTGTCAACTGAGTGTCACGTGACTCACAATTGACGGGTCTAAAAATGACCGCACTGCGACAAGAGCGACATTAATTATAAAAACCTCCACCGTCCCAACTTAAAAATTAACAAAGTACCAACCTCGTTAAACAGAAAAAAAATAATTTTGTATTAATTTTATACTATAGTTTCATTGATGAATTAATTGATAAAAATAAAAATACGAATGTGTACGAAGTCGAGGAGGGATCAAAATTCGTTTAAAACCAACCTAGAGTGCTAAAAAGTTGACTAAATTTGTGACTAATAAAAAATGACGTTTAAGTCCCAACGAGATAAATGTTTTTCGCTGTTTTGACCACATTTGTGACCCCGACCAAAAATGGCGGTCATGACACAACACACATTTTCCGGAATCAAACAAGACGGTCAATAGACGGTCATTTTTTAGTCAACTGACGCTTACAAAAAAATGACCGTAACCGCACATCTTTGGGCACGACCGAGCCCAAAACTTGCACCATTGGAGTTTCCATCGCGGCGTTGCCGATCGGAGAATCCGGGGTGGATGAGGGAGGAAATGAAGCGCTAGAAATCTCTGCGCGAAGTACCCATCAACGTTCCTCCCGATTTCCCACTTCGCCCCTTTCGGCTGTGTCCAAACTCTATGACGAATCTCCGAGTGCCATTGGCAGTCTTCCACCGTAAATTCAATATCGCTAATATATTTAGATTTTAACGCGAAAGATGTATTTCAAACCCTGTTCCCCGCCCGGTCCGGAAATTGGGAAAGGAATTTTCCGCTTCTTCGGCGTATAGCGGTGCGGGGAGCTCGTTGCTGATGCTTAGCGGGGAGAAGCAGCAGGAGTAAAGCGGTATCAGTATGCGAGCTACGATTCGGCCACATCTCCCGCTCATCCCTCGACTTATTGCGGCTTAGCTCCCTCCGCACCTCGGGCGAACCCCGGCGGATCCTCCGTCGTGTCTCTTCTCGGCTCTCGCTTCTCATCTCTTCGCACATGCACGGTGAGAGGACCGGGACCCTGGTGCCGGTATACGCCAAAGCGAGAGCCCGCCGGGCCAGCATGAGCGCCGTCCCTCCGAGCGCAACCTTCCCCAAAGCCCCTAAATTGTTTCCGTCATAAGTCCAGATACTCTTGGCGCGCGCATATACCCCGGGATAACCCGGCGGGAGCTTCGTGAGCCTTGTGACGCGACGCTCGAAAAGCTCCTACGTACTTTACACGAACGCACACACACACACACACGCACACATACGGTCACGCGACAGTAATACCTATACAGTATAATATGCTGCTCTGCCTCTGCTTGCCGGCTAGCTGACTGGGTATGAAATATTCCCCGAGTCTCCTGCGCCATTAACCCGGCCGATGAGATAACCCTCCGGAGGTACAAGAAGAAAAGACGCGATGCACGGAAAGGAACTAAAGGAAATGATGGAATTCGCTTTTGCAAAAAAATAAAATAAATAATAATAACGATAATAATGATAATAGTAGTAGTAGTGAATTTATTGACAGTGCATAACATGGAACAGTTTTTTTTAATACATAACAGACTTCAATCACGTAAATGCTGCCAATTGGCCATCGACCGAGGTCCTTCAGCCACAATGATAATAATAATGATAATTTCGTGAGATACACTACGGCTGCGATCGAGTCGTCGACACGGTCAATTGGAAGGACATTGCAAAACTCCAACCCTCGTTACTTACGTTTCGCCCATAGATGTTGGCCCTCTTTAAATTTATTAATTCCCAAAAATTTTGGGCCACAAGATAAGAGTCGTGTACATATGTGAACTAACAATATATGGCCTTAACTATAATGTATGCCTTAAGAAAATGTCATAAATACATTTGAGGAGGGTCAACATCCTTACCCGAAACGTAAAAAACGAGGCTTGGAGTTTCGCACCCTCCTTCTAACTAACGGTGACGACGAGTCGCACCCGTAATGCATATCACGAAATTTTTCGACACCGACCACTGCCAAACTAACTTAATAATAATAATAATAATAATAATAATAATAAGTACAAATTCTAAAAATGTTAAACCTGTATTCGGTCGTTTGACGAGAAATGGCATTGCAATAATTGCAATTAATCTCAATGGCTCCTCTGTCGGTAACGCGTCGCATTGCGGTACCGCTCCAGTGTCAGAACAGCACAGGCGACACGGGGGCAAAAGCGGGATCTCATACGCGTTTTATGATTCTACTTCTCTCCCCGTCCCTCCCACCTTACTCCCGACGAGATGGCGGTGTAAAGCTTGTATCGGTAAGCGTATACGTGTGTCGGGAAAATGGGATGGCAAATAAGTGAAGCCGGGCGAAATGGAAGACGTGTGTTGGCGGAACGCGGTACGTGGGACAAAAGGGGTGAGAGACGCTCGGAAAAGGGTGAGAGGCAAGGAAAAGAGTGTCCGTGCAGTGGCAGACGGGATAGAACCGCGGGGTTTGCGGGAGGTCGTGCACGACGAGCTACAGATATGCAGTCTACACTCGGCTGGAATGCACACACGTGTAGAATCGTTCGCGATACAGCGATGTCTGATTACGTATTTACTGCGAGTCGAGCAGTCGGAACGGAAGAGAGAATTCGCGCTGCTCTCGGTTACGCGCTCAGTATTCCGTGCCATATACAGGTATAGACTAGAAATACCGCGCTCGACTATATCTGTGTACCACGTACGGTAACCAAGTAGATGTAGAAGGGCGTTCTCCACACGCGGATGCTCGCGGGGCTGCGCGACTATCTGAATTATGCATGGACACGCGGCTTGCCCGCTCTTGTAGAGACTATATTGTTTGCTCGCACACGCGTGTGCGCATGCGTGAACTCACGTATTCCACAGTTTTACGACGCATTATTTTTTTTTACAGTGTTTGTCGCAAGTCATACGGTCTAATATCTTCGTGCTATTGGGTCGTTGTAGTTGCCGGGATATCGGCGATACCCGTCAACGAGGCAATTGGAAGGTTCGAGATAAAAGTTTCGAGACACTTGGATACAAGACATAAGTTCTAGATAAAAGTTCGAGACACTTGAATATAAGATAAAAGTTCGAGATCAAAGTTTCGAGTCACTTGAATAGAAGATAAAAGTTCGAGATAAAAGTGTCGAGTCACTTGAATACCAGATAAAAGTTCGAGATAAAAGTTTCGAGTCACTTGCAGACACGATAAGGGTTCGAGATCAAAGTTTCGAGTCACATGAATACAAGATAAAAGTTGGGGATAAAAGTTGCGAGTCACTTGAAAATCGTGTTGATACAAATTTTCAACAAGCCCGAAATCGTCCGCCGTGTTTCTGCTCTCACGTTCCTCCCTCGAATTCCATAAGACGGACCGCAAACCTTTGCGAAACAAATTTCGCGAGGTGGTCGAGTTAGCGTTAGTAAATACCGTTCCGGGGTGACGTCTATCCCGTTGAATACGGGACGAGGGAACGCGCACGAGGCGAAGAGAGCCCGGAATGCTCTTCGGTAACATTCCGACAGGATACCCCGTTGCAACGCCGCAACGAAACACGAATGCCCTGTGTCATCTTATCGTCCTTGTTGCCTCGCATTCAGCATTCTGTAGTTCTGTAGTCCGAACCTGTGTTCATCGCCAACAAAAGGGACTAAAAAATGAGTTGAAAAAAAATAACAAAAACCGCGAGTTATCGAAATCGAGAGATTCCCGTCATAATTGCCATGTGTCATCTCATTGTTCTCGATGTCCTGCATTCAACATTACGTAGTCCTGTAGTCCGAACCTGTGTTCAATACCAAAAAAAAGGCAAAAAAGTCGTTGAAAAACAAAACAAAAAAGAATACGAAAATGAAAAAGCGTTATTACGGCACTTTCGAGTTACGAACAAATCGAGAGATTCTACTCGTGAGTACAGTGACAGAAGCATGTGGTAAAAATTACTGGTCATTCAAGAAAACTTACCACCGGTCATGCTAGTAGGCAACTGGGGCACAACCTATGGCAGAAAGTCCCAGATTATTCAGGAAATTTTACCATAATATATACAAAAAATTCTTATCAATCCGCACTTCTTACACTCAGAGAAGGATCTGGTAAATATGACTATATCGCTTGCGAGATAATTACCATAGCACACAGTAGTATGGAACTATTCTGCCACCTGTGGTAGGAATTAGGACTATAAAGATAGGCCGATTCGACTAAAGGACTATAAAGATAGGCCGATAGGTCTAGGCGGCTAAAATATCTTATCCGGCTAATGGATTTTATAGTTTGGCCGGCTAAGCCGTCTTAACCGGCTAAGCCATTTTAGCCGGCTAATCCGTTTTAGTCGGCCAAGCTATTTTAGCCGGCCAAGTACATAAAATCGTGCATAAAATGAGCCCCTTAATGTAGCATTGTAGTTTAGCCTAGCAGGAATTACTGGATTCATAATAATTTTTCGTAGATATCATGGTAAAAATTCTTGGAAAATCTGAGACTTTCCAAGCCGCCATAAGTGGAACCCAATATGCACTGTAAAAAATGCCTGCATGAAAATTAATGTACCGGTATTGGAAGCTTTTATGCATAAACTAGCATCTTTAATTTAATATACAAATGTTATGTAAAATGAATGTATAGTAAAAAAAAATGAAAAACAAGTGGCATTTTTAATAAAAGTTCTTTAATAATACTCAAAGTATTTAAAAATCACTGTAAAAGTACTGTAATTTTCCGTAAAATTTGTACATTAAATTTAATATACTGGTTTATGCATAAAAGCTTCCGATACCGGTACATTAAATTGACCTTTTCTTTTACAGTGTGTGCTCTGGTAATTTTTCTTAGACGATCGGTAGTTTTTACAAGATCCTTCTGTCAGTGTATCATAGGTGGCGTCCTATTTTGCTACTACTGTGCAACGTTAATATCTTTCAAGCGGTATAGTCATATTTGCTAGAACCTCCTCTCAGTGTACGAGCGGACAGTCCCGACAGTGCATCCGCACCGGAGAGTGCGGAGCGCATCTTGAGAGGCAGGTATGCTAAAATCGGGATTAAAACGAGGGGATGAGGAATGCAGAAAGGGTGTACAGTGGACGAAGGAGAGGGTGTAATTTCTCGTCGGAGCGTTATGAAAATTTAGCCGGCTGGCGGTGCCCCTCGCGGAGACCTAAATCTCATTAAAACGCGGAGCGGTTCGCGGAGGGCAGGGATAGGGGTTGGTCTGGCAGACTTTCTCCTTTCGACCTGTGCGAGAAGGGGTGCTGACTGCAGGGATGCCACCCTAATTACCTCGAGCTCGATGAAGAAAAAAAGGAGGTCCTTGCGCCCAGCGAGAAGGAGCGAGACGGCCTGGGAAAGAAGGGGCACGGGTTGAGGAAACGGGCGGGTGGGGGGGGGGGCGAGAGAGGAAGAGAACTGCAGGAAGGAGGCTGAGAAGGCGAGGAAGAAAAAAAAATGAATTAAAGAAAAGAATGAGGAGGAGCGAGGGTGGACTGCTCGTGACAGCCGGCTAATCGGGGTGTTTAAGAGTCTACACCGATCGCCTGGGCCTCGTTTAAAGAATAAGACGAAAAAAAAAAAAATAAGAAAAAAAAATCATGAATCTAACGAGAGTAAGAAGGACGAAGTAAACGTAGCCGTTGAGACGGGAAGGGGAAGGGCTCTGACTTATTTTTGCCCTCTCGCGCGAGTGCGATAATGGGCCTGGAGCGGGAAATAGCAGGGTGCGAGGGGCCGCCGGATCGAGGCGTACTGTAGGCAACCTATAATGTGGCTGGAGCGGGTGCGAAGGAGCGAGAAAATTAGAGGAAGTGGAAGTCGGGAGGAAGAAGAAAAAGACGAAAAAAAACAGAAAAGGAAGAAAACTGTCGAATCGCCGAGGCTCGACTGTATGATTTACGTCTAGGCCAGCGGACTTTGCATACCGATCGGCGACGAGGTTGCACCGATAGCCGCACCGTCGGCTCTCTTATTCTCGCGGAGAGGGTGTGCGGCGCGCGGGGACGCGATAGTATTAGAGTGGCTCGGTTGAAACACGAGGCGATCAGTCCCTGAGTCGCATAGCAAATGCATCGTTATCTTGCGGTGTATAGCGCCGTTTGCCAAATAATAACGAGCCCGCGGATAGCTCGCCGCGTTATCTTCCTGTGCGGTCTTCGAATGCGCATTACACCCGATATGGCCTGCTGTAGGTACAACGGTATAAACCGTGCAACCTTCTACGAGGTTGCGTTTTATTGAACGTACATTTTCCTAACACATGCACGTAAAATCCCGCTTTCCGTTCCTGTGAAGTGTATTTATCTTGCTTTCGTTACTTTTTTTTATTTGTATTTTTATTTTTATTCTATTGTATTTTTTTGGCTTACGTGCGGTTTCTGGCGCGATTTGTTCGCGTATGGGATGTTTTTGTACCTGGGCATGGTGTTCTAAAGGGGCTGAGGCCCCAGAACACGTAATAAACGCATCTTTCTATCTAATATTAATTAGAGGACTGAAGGACTTTAGGGCGATTTGTCAATGTGTAGAATTATCGTTACGTTGGAAACTAGAATAAAATGCTAACTCCATAAATGTATAGCATTAAGAATAAATTCATTTTACTACTAGTACCAATTATCTGTATAATACTTAATATATATCATTATTAATCAATTAATAATTATAGCAGGGACTATCACGAATCGCTCGTTTTTTCCTTCTCGCCATCCTTCTTCAATTTCCTATTTCTCTCTCGTCCGACCCTCGCCTAGCCTTCGCCGGAATCTTCGCTATTTTCTTTAAAAAGAGTTGACGAACGCGTTTTCTCGTTTGTCGCGTTTTTCACAGATGTCAAACACCGATTATAGTGGCGCAAGTGTTATGTACAGCTATATACTTAATATATATGATTATTAATCAATTAATAATTATACATTAATGTAAAAAATTAAACGTATATATAATTACAGTTACAGTATATTATTTAACATTAATTATTTATCAATATTATCCACAAGACTTTCGTATCTTTGCAACGAGAAAAAGTGTTACCGTTTTGACGTTCGGTTCATGCCGAAGAAACGACTATCGCGAGAGACCGGGCAGGGACTATCGCCAATCGCTCGTTTTTCCCCTCTCGCCATCCTTCTTCAATTTCCTATTTCTCTCTCGTCTGACCCTCGCCCAGCCTTCGCCGGAATCTTCGCTATTTTCTTTAAAAAGAATTCTCGAACGCGTTTTCTCGTTTCTCGCGTTTTTCACAGATGTCAAGCACCGACTGTAGTGGCGCAAGTGTTATATACAGCTATATCATCCGTACGCTTCATTCCCACAGCCCTCCCGAGAGGGAACCTCTCTCACGCCTCTCGACATTCCATCCCCGGACGAAGATAACAGATACGTAATTAAATAAAGTCTTCTTTTCCTTTCTCCATTACCTCTTATCTACAAGTTCACGACAGCGGCAGGCAGGCTGCAGCAGCCATCCGGCCAGGCGGTAGCGGCGAACTCCGCCGAGGCGGTCCGAGAGAAGGCGCGAGTCCGATATTTTATTTATTTAGATACCGGAATGAGAAAAAGTAATCAAGGGTGCGCTAATGGGAAGTACGAAGGAGCCTCTCTCCCTCTCGCGGGATCTACGCGACTCTCCTCTCGCCCTCGCCGGGGCGAGAGAACTCCTGGACCGAGCGGAGGAGACTGGACTCGCAACTCTTTTTTTCAGTCGTCCCTCCCTCCCCGCTCCCCCGAGCTGTGCACCTCCGGAGACCTCCGTCCTTTTCTTCTCGCTCTCTCTGGCTCTTCCTTTCTCGTCGTCCAACACCCGGCGGCACCTTCTATAATTACGACTGGGATGCTCCGCTCCCGCGCTTCTCTACTCGAAATAAATAACGCAGATTAAACGTCTCCACACAACCCCCTCCTACCCTGGTCGCTAACGATCGCCCTTAAATATTTACACGTGCTTCTTACATCTGTCGTATCTTTTTTTTTTCATCTTTTCGGGTGGACGATGACGAGGAAAATCTCCACCGAACCGGGCCTATGGGAGGACTATCGCGTATCTTAATTTTCATCCTGTCTGATCGCTCTTAATTTTCACCCCAACGACCGCCCTTGAATAGTAGCAGTAGTAGTGAGTTTATTAATAATATATAACATGGAACAGATTTTTCGTACCTAATAACTTTTCTCTCTTCACCTATATTTTATATTGCCAATTGGCCATCGAACGCAGCCCTTCAGCCAGCCCTTAAATGTTTACACGTGCTTTTTACATTTATTATTATTTTCCACCGTTTTGCGTAGACGATGACGAGGAAAATCTTCACTGACCGGGCCCTATGGGAGGACTATCGTGTACGTTTATTTTCATCCTGTTCGATCTTCATTTTCATCCTAATGATTGCCCCTAAATATTTACACGTGCTTCTAGCATTTATTGTATTTTTTATCACAATTTCGGCTGAAAGATGACAAGGACAATGTTCACTGACGGGTCTTGTGGGAAGTCTAAAGTCTATATTTATTTTCATTCCATACTTGTACGTGATGGAAAATATATTTCCCATCTGCTGAAATTTAAAACACCTGCCCAACGTGATTACAGAATAAGACTCGGAGAAAGGGGCGCAAATAAATTAATAGACTCAAATAAAATAAAATGAGAGGCGGAGAACACACACAAGAGGACAATATTTTTTCGAGTCATCGTTTCAACTCGTTGGAGAGAACTCTCGGCCGGGCCCATCCCTTACCGGAGAGAAATTAACTTCGCATTTTCCCTCATCCCTGTGGCCCGCAGGCTGTTTCGTGTTGCTCCGTATCTACTTTTTTTTTCCTCGTAGTCCTCACTCGTTTCTCTCTCGTTTCTCCTTCCCGAGCCAAGAGAACCTGCTGGTGGCTGCCCCGGCGCTGAGCAGCCAGCAGCAGCATCAGATTGCGCCTCAAGGAAATTGAAACATCCACAACGCGCGCGCGCGAGCCTCTGCTTGAGGGCAAAGCGAAACGATGATTTAGAGAACGCTTTGAGTTATGTGACTCTCTCTCACGTGCATGATATTTTTCTCTCTCCACCTCGTCCTAGTACCTCTCTCTATCTCCGTCCTATATTAAAGTGTATTTCGAATGCAAAGCTATTTCGCGTTATTTCTACGCCACGTGTCGTCGGGCTTTTCCACCGGGAGAAACGGGCGAAGAAATTTTCTTTATATCGCGCACTTTCCTTGCTTCACCTGCGACTCGTATATAACATTTTCCACCATGTTTTTTTTAAGATATGCATCCTACTGGCAGCGAACTATCAACAGATTTCTCATTGTTGTAGTTTTTTCTTTTTCTATATTGTTTTAATTTTGTTTTATTTTCGTCAAAAGAATTTTTTCGAGATTTTTATGTCACAGTATTTATATATTTTTTCATTTTATTGGTAGTAATAGTGATTTTCTCTATTTCACGTGGGGTACTCGTGATGATTTTTAAACAGTGCCCCCTTTCTATAAAAATCCCTTATATCTGCATTTTCCTTATTTTATTCGGTGGGGGAGAGTACATTTCGTTAACCCTTTGCGCCATACATTTTGACACTATAAAAACAAAACTTCGGTAGTTAGTTTTAAAAAATCGAAAAGTGAGCGAAAGAAGGTTGGACACCATGACGCAAAGGGTTAACGATATACTTTGCAATATATTTCTGCAAATATATGTCTCCGAATATATATGCACTTATATTAATATATTATTAACCGGACTGAAGAACTCAGTTCGATGGCCCTTTCTCATTCTATATCTTTAGGTATAAAATTTAGTACAAGTATAAGATAACTGTTGTAAAAAAAGTTTTAGGATTGTCAGTAAATTTTCGTTTACTACTACCATTATTAACATATGAATCATTTAACACGTTAATATATTTCGAATAAATTTTCAGCAAAAATTGGCCTACTGTGCAAAAAAAAAAAAACAACAGTTCAAAAACTGGTTCCATGGAATTTCTAATATTTCTTACATTTCATTGCTCCAAATCCAACGTTTGCCTTATCACCGTCTTATGTCTGTCCACACAGTTGTATGTCCGCATGAACCGATCATAACATAAAACTAAGTGCCCCGATTGTTGCTCATTCTCTTTTTTTAACTGCTGACTGCAAATAATTAACTCAAAAGCCAGCACGAATGTGCCCCTGCAAATAAAAGAAAAGATCTCCCGCCTTGCAAGATCCATCGCCTATAAATAGTTTATACACATCAGCGGTATAGCAGAAAGGGGATGTACCGGGGGGCGACGTGCCCAAAACACGAGAATCTTGTCGTATTAGCGCACAAGCACGCTCAGGTATATCAGGATGCGAGCACGCCCGTGTCCGCCCATTCCCCGTTTTCATGGATCTCTCTCTAGCCGGCATGCATTATGTATAATACATCACGTTATTGGTTTCCTCAGTGATTCCACCCCTTGCCAAGCGCGCGGCGTCTTATCGTGCGCTATCTGGCTGGCTCGCGTCCGGGGGTTGCAAGAAGACAAGAAGGGTGGAACGGGGAGACGACGCTGGCAGTGGGCACAGCGCCGTGGAGCATACACACGCGGATTCCTCGTCGGCCTAGTAAAACATAAGCATCGAGAAACGATAAATAAGGGAAACGTGGCCCGCATGCCGAGCCACGTACTCGCCCCGGCGGTATCGAAGCAAAGGGAGAAGGTAGATGCTTTTTTCCCCGCCACCAAAGCGGAAGAGAAGAAACGCTTCTTTTCCTCCCATTTTCCTCCTTTCCTTTTCCTCGCATTTCCTTTCTTTCTCTTCCTCGACACTTGCCACTATCATCGGGCGAATCCGCAGGCGCTCGAGACTTTAACACACAAGTCTCGACCCTTTACGTGGATAGTCGAATCGGAACGAAGGTGGAAGAATAACCGTATCACGTATGCATTCCCACCTTTCCGGCAGCGGCGAACGATCAGAAGCTGCAGGTGTGCAGCGAAACACCCTCGTACGAGAAGCACGAACGAGAGGATCAGAGACAACTATGAATACGGGAGCCAAGAACATGAACGACGTTTCCATATCGCGCCAAATTGTTTAGCTTATTTATAGGAATGTATACGCAGTATTCGTGTATGTGCAAAGCGGGAGGAATATTGTATGTGCATCTGGCGATCGGATATGCGAGTCACTTCCGGTCGGAAAATGAGATTTTCAAACCGGTAGTGAGTTACTTTCGGTATGGCGTCACTTCTGGTCGGAAAATGAGATTTTCAAACCGGTAGTGAGTTACTTTCGGTATGGCGTCACTTCTGGTCGGAAAATGAGATTTTCAACCCGGAAGTGACGTATTTCGAGTATGACGTCACTTCCGGTCGAAAAATATGGAGATATTCAAACAGGAAGTGACACATTTCCAGTATGACGTCACTTCCGGTCTAAAAATTAGATTTTACAGCAGGAAGAGAGGTTTTGATGACCTCTATGAAGTCACCTTCGGTTTTAAACTGAGATCCTCGAATCGGAAATCACTTTTTAACCTCAAGGACGTAACATCCGGTATAAAACTAAGATTTTCAAACGAAGATTTGCAAAAATATAAAAGTACAACGACGTCCCCTTTGCATTCACGGCGGACACAGTAATACACAAGTGTAATAATACGAGGCAACAAGATCGTCCCCCGCAAGTATAAACTGCTCTATATAACACTGTACCACCGTGTACGTACGCCCAACGAGGCAGAAGTGCGCGGTTACATCGTCCGGATAATCTCGCATCGTCCGGAACGTGCTTTCGGCGCTCACCGGAGTTTCCAGCGTCGCGCACCGTTCATCATTTTCGGTGTGGAAGCTGTATTCTCTCTCCCTCGGTCCGCTCCCGTAGCGCGGAGAGATGCCGAGCGAGGGTGTGAAGAGCGTGAGAATCGAGTCGCGCGCGGTTACCAGCGCGCGGCCGGTTTTCCCGGCAGTAGAGACAGATAGAAAGCACACCGGGGCTCACTGTGCTCGCGTGTGCCCTTCTCCCTTGCGCGTTTGTTCTCGCACTCGCTCTCCTGGGGCCGGAACCGCGTGCGGAGATCGGCAGGCAGAGCAGCACCCGGCCGGAGCAGATGAGTGCTCCGGGTGTTCCGTGGATATACAACATCGGGATCGTTCGCCCTCTCCTCTATCGCGGGCGAACGTGCCGACATTCATCACGTTATCAAGTTGCCCGCACACGCGCTGCGTGTTGATACACAATTATGCGAGCCGGCGTGCTCCATTCTCGACTCTTTCACTCCACCTGATTTTCCTGTGTATGCATGTACACATATAAATATACATATACACACATATACATAGATGTGCATATAGAGGAGAGCGGGGCAAAATGGACCACGTCCTCCACTCGAGATACGACAATTCCTGCCACCCTCGCAAAAAAATTGGCGAGTGGTCCATTTTGCCCCGCTCTCTAAATGGCCACCCGTATCTCTCTCCGTTACCCAGCGCGACACCCGTTCAGCTTCTATGTTCGCTTTTCGGTTTCCGAAGCACACTATTCTCCGAGTCGCTCCGCTGCTCTCTTTGGCTCTTGTGCTTTTCACTATATATGTATATACACATCCACCAGCATCCCTCTTGCTTTCCTCCCCTTTCCTCTCTCTCTCTCTCTCTCTCTATCTCTCTACCGTTCGAGGTTTACCAGTATACAGTGTGTACTCGCTTTCTATCTCACGTACGTTATACGTATAGGTACACACAACGTGCCCCCTCCCCCCCCTCGCGGGCTCACGTGGTGATCCATTGCTCCTCGGAGAGGCAAGAGTTAGGGAAATGGCTTCGTAGAACTTGTTTGCTCGTCCCCACACGCCCCCGCGTCTCACGCGACTCCACGACGGGAATACGGAATCGCGAAACGAAACCGGGCGACGGTACGGGCATGCTCGAGCGAAACTGGCGATGTGCTGAAATTGCAAAGATACCCCCACCCCCCTCCCTCCCCCTCCCTGCGCCCGCTCGAGCGGCGAAGAGAAAGACGAAACCAAAGTGGAAGTAAGGAGGATGTGAGATGCAAGATCCCGTTGAGACACATAGCCGGAGTTCGAAGGTCGCGAACAGAAGTCTCTGCGACTAAGCAATCTCTCCTCCCCCCCTTTTCCCCCCTGCCCCCCCCCCCTTGCGAGATCTTCTTCTTCTTCTTATTGTATTCTTATTTCATGCGCGTTTTCCCATAACGTTTCCACAGCTCGAATTCGCAGAGACAGTCGAGGGTAAGTCGAGCTATGAAAACGTCCGTACCGGAGCCGGGAGAACACGCGAAACGACGTGACGACCGATGAATTTATAGCCTCCGAAGCAGAACGAAGATTCTCTGTCTGCAGCGAGAGAGGGTGGGGTGGGAGGGTTTTGCGCAGTTCGGTTGTTGATGGCAAAGATGAGGAAAGAGGACGAGATGGGATGTACGAGGAGACAGTCGGAGGAGGATTGGCGAACGGGTTTCTCATTGGCAATTCATGCGGTATACGAGGTGGGATATGCGTATGGAGTACGAGAAGACATGATCGGTGTAGCCTGCGGAGCGAAGGACCAAGAGCGGAAGGTCGTTCGGTGCTCGCAGCTTCCCTGGTAAGAATGTCACGCTGGGCCGGTGCTGGCCGACGTCGGGCGAACGCTGGCCATGGCTGTACCAATGCTGGCCCCGTGCGTCGCTTCCACTAGGGTCGAGGGTTTCTGGCTGGTTGAGAAGCGGCCGAGGGTAAGGACGAAAGGGTGGCAAGAGAAAAGGCGTATATAGCGGCGGGCGGGGGGGGGGGGGGGGGGGAGGGAGATTGCCGGTGAGGCATGCGAGAACGGTGTGTTCTCGCGGGCGAAAGAGGCGCACGAGTATACGAGGCGAGCCGGCTTCTGCTGTCGGTGAAATTAGAGAGGGAGCACCGGAGAAGGACACGCGAGATGAGGCCAGGAGGCGAGAGAAGCCGATTCAGCCAAGAAGCCGAACGGAGAAGGATAGACGGACGGGGGGTTGGAGGAGAGAGACCGAGCGGTGACACTCTCATTTCGGAGAGAATTTACAAGCCGCCCTCTCGCGTGCCTCGCATAGTCAGACCCAGTCCCAACCCTCCCTCTATATATAACGTGGACGTAGCAAGGAGCCCCGGCGTGCAGTCAGCCAGTCTGGCATAGTTAAGCGTGCCTCTACTAGATGTACCCGACTGCTCTCCTTGGGGCCCAGGCACCGTACGAAATTCATCGGGCTCCCTGCTGTTCGCTCTTCTCTGCGCTACTCCGCTTCAGAAACCCGCTCCCGAGGAGAGCCCGAGCTTCTCAATCACTTCTATCGTCTTTCTTCCGAATGCCGGGAAAAGCTCCCCCCGCGCGGATGAGAGACTCGAACTATTTTCACGGAAATTGGGAAGGTGACGGAAGGGCTGGAAACTTTTTTTGTGGTGTTGCGATCGTTCGAGTCCTTTTTTTAACCCTTGATAAATCAGGACGTCTGAAACCGTACTGAAACGGGAGTACCGGACACGGAGTGGGGGCCACGCGTTTCTATGGTAGCGCCTAAGAGTGGGGATAGAGCTGTAACTTACAAAGGGTTTATCAAAATTATCGTTACCATGATTATTGCCGACCCTGTTACATGCGAAGCATCCGAGTACCAACAACATCTATTTCGACTCATCGGCGCGGCCAGTTTGGAAAGAGGGTGCGAAACGCCAAACCTCGTTCGTATAATAATAATATATGTATAATAATATTATATGGCATTGAATCTATGCTTGCGGAAATTTATTTTTAGGTTAGCTTATATGATACGACCAAATTACAGCCGCTGATAAATACAATCACTGTGCCAGATTTATGGTTGACTACGAACGTGAGTTCAAACCTTTTAACCCAATATTTGTGTTTTTTTATAAAGTCTATTGGATAACAATTATGTTGTAATGTGTCTTGGATGAGTTAAAAATTTTCTTTATAAAAAATAACCGAGGAGGGCTCGAGCTTCTCAATCACTTTTATCGTCTTTATTCCAAATGATGGGAAAAGCTCCCCCGCGCGAATGGGTGACTCACACTATTTTGACTGAAATTGGTAAGGTGGCGGAAGCGTTTGAGACGCTTTTCGTTGTGCTGCGATAATTTGAATCCTTTTTTGTAAGTGGAACTATCCTTGCAATGATTATGGTCGACTCTGTTTTAAACGAAGCATCCAAGTTTCATTCAGCAACATCAATTCCTTTCGGTGTAAACAGCAGCGGGCGCCCTGCGCTCGATAGGGGGTGGCGCCTTGTTGGTGAACGCAAGACGGTACCACCCCGAGAGCTCGCCATCGCCATCCCTTGCGTTAACACTCGCGAAAGCGAGTCATCCCTCTCTCCCTCTATCATTGCCTCGCGAGCTTGCGAAACAACATCGTGGTCGAGCCGCATCGCCGAGGACCACGAGTTCACTAATACTGCCCCCGAGCACGCAATCATTATGCCGTTGCGACGTGTACGTTTTGTGGCTCTCGGTGCAATATTGCGCCTCAGTGCTCTCTTCACCTCTCTATACCTGTTCTCCCTCTATTTCCCCTCACTCCCCGCCCATTCGTCCGGCATCGTTGCGCCATTATGGAAGTTACGTGGGCGTGCACGATCGCAGTTTGGCCCGTTGCAAACTTTATTTACGAAATTGCGAATCGCATGACAGGCGGCTCTCTGCAACCCGGCGCGGTTGCGGAGAACACCGGCGTAAACCTCCCTGTAGTATAAACACCGGTGTGTGTTATACCGTGTATCGCATCGCTATTGCGCAGCGTACAGCCGGCTCAGGATTTGCCCAAAGTTCGCCCGATGCCGACGTTCCTCTCCGCCAGCGTATTAGCCCACCGCGTTACACACTCCGGCACACGTACTGTACTCGGTGCGGATACGGTACGTATTATTTGAAACACGTGGAACCACTGAATCCTCGCTAAGTCCCTTCCAGAGGGATGCACAGTTCTGGCGCATCCAGCCATCCAGCCTGGGGCCCTTTCCATCCAACCGAGTTTCCGAATGAGGTCGGCGCTGGCGAATTTACCAATATCTTGGACAAAGTACATTAATCCAGTGGTTTGCCAAACTGGTTACCGGGACGTGTATCCAGCAAAAGAAAAATAAAGATTCCGATGAAGAAGATAGGAACGCAGATAGGAACGTCATCGATGGACTGGGATGAATGAGAATCCCGCGGAATGGATTTGGATGCCTCGCATGGTCGATCCGCGTGTTCGGTTTCCTCCGGCAATTTGCAGTAATTCGTGAACGGGCGGTTGCTCGGTGTAGGTAATAACTTGGGACTTGGCGAAACGCCGGGAGGGTTGCGGCGTACTTGAGAAGAGTACGAGTGGGATGGTAGGAGCGAGGGAATAATAACGGAGGGACATAGAGAGGTTGGCGGTGGGGTCTTGCGGCAGGCCGCGCGTCCGTATAGGGTATGATACGCCGGGACATGATGGGACAGGACACCGTGCGAGATGGTATGGAGAGCCGAGGGTGGCGCGGAGTTGAGGATAGGAAGGATGAGGGCGAGGAGTGAGGAGAGAGTGGATCGCGGAGGAACGGTGTCGCCGCGGGCAAACTTACGTGAATATCCCGGTGGCGTTTCACGGGCGTCAGGCTGCTGGCACAAGGGTGGCAGAAGTTACGGCGTCTCGACGCGCCGCACTTCCTAAGTCTGGTCTAGCGTTACCTCTGTGCCACCACTACCATGTGCAACTACTCTGTGTATCCGAAGGTGGCCTCCCTCTCGGTCTCTTCGTACCACATTGGATCTGGTAAAGTGAGTGGGCATAGCTACATCGCGACCAGGAGGCCCTCCTCCTGCTCGCTCGCTCTCGTTCTTCCTCCGTCGAGGCAACCCCTAGCGAACGAGCGACCCAAGAGCGGCTACGACAGCAACATCCATGGGAGCTCCCCGGCGCTCCATAGAGGAAGGGTGAGCGATGACGAAGAGGATGGGCGACCAGCGCCGCCAGAGCCGGGGAGGATGATTCTGTGTGTACACCAGGTGCCGGGTTATATCAGTTGGCTACTTTGCCTCTTGGCAAGTCCTAAAGCTGCAGGGAGAAGTGTGTTCGTGTCCGGGTTGAGATACCACTCGGCGAAGGCCTACACCGAGAGTCTGCGGATGGGAGACGAGCGAAGAGCAGAAGGCCCGAGGGTTTCGCAGAGCCAGAGAACTCGCATTCTCGTCCTCCGATTATCTCCTCGTGCTTCGCTTCTCGTTGCGCCGGTGGTGGGTGCTGCTCGAGAAAGGGTCATGGCATTAGGCAGCGCGCGAGTTTCGCGAGACCCGCCTCGCGGTTTCTGCTCCTGTTTCTCCGTACTTCTGTTTCCGCTCTCTCACACTGGCACTCACCCTCTCCTGCTCTTACCGGCTGTGTTGTAAGCTTGACGAGCCCCGCGGGCTGACCGGCTCTTCGGAAGTTTCCCCCGATGCGGCGTTTCCTCCAACTCGCCCGCCAACCGTGAGGGAACAGTATACTACGAAGCCAAGTTTCTCTTGCTCTCGCTCGGAGAAATTTTGCGCCCGGTGAGAATATTAAATTTGTTGAACGGGGAAGGTTTCTCTGTAGCCGCTACGCCCGCTCTCCGGTCTCTCCCTCTCTCGTCGTATCGTATATAACCAACTAACCAGCCCGGCATCAGGCGAGGGACTTGCGAGAAGCACGTAATTAAATTCCGTGGGTTTTACTCTGGCAGCGCAGTTCCCGTTCTATTATATGCCACGGTAAGTACACAGAATGCTTCGGAATCAAGGTATTTCTCGGTATCACTCCGGATCTTGAAACTGGCATTATCGGAATTCGTGCATCCAAGTGTTCAACAGGAAAAATGAATGCCACATCTGTGGTGTCATATGCCACAGTAAGTACACACATTGCTTCGGAATCAAGGTATTTCCCGGTATCATTCTGGATCTTAAAATTAGCATTACAGAAATTTGGGCATCCAACTGTCCGATAGGAAAAATGGAGATGGGTTGCATATTCGCTGAAAAACTGTACAAACGACACGACGACGATTCAGTCCCAACAAATTCAGTGGTTAGGTCAACAAATTAGTTATTCAGAAGCTAATTAATTTGTTGGCCCAGCTGAATGGTTGGATCAACCAACTAAATGGTTGACATGACCGATTTTACGTCTGCCGCAGAAAATCGTCGTGGCAGCCTTTTTTCGTGTCTAATGATTTACCCTTAAAATACGTAATTACAATATTTTTCCAGATCTTGAGTCATTCCATTCGAATCCTCGAATGAGACGATAATTCGAGGCGTTAGCCTAATTGTACATTCGATCGAAGCGGCTCCTCACTCGTCCCGGGGTGTCTTCACCCTCGAGTTGTATCTTTATTCGTATCAATTACTCAGCGATTAGATGGTACGGGAGATACAATCGGTCGTCGGAACGTCCAGCGCCGAAGCTTCTCCTGCCAGCATGGCATGAGGTGCCAGGCCCGAAGCGACCGGGCCGACGTCCACTACTCCAGTGTGACGGGGCCAAGACGAACGCACGATGAGAGAGGAAAAGAGAGGAATCGTTCTCGAGTGAGGAGTAGAGCAGGCCAGGAGTGTGATTGACAATGCAGCCTCGGCGGATCAGCAACGGCCCGGACCTGATTCTTGAGTGAACGCTGTCGCGAGACAGATAAGAAACTAAAGACCGAGAGGAAAAGGGAGCACCGGTTGAGAGGAGATGCGTTAGCCCCGCGCGACTTCGCAAAACGAATATCTTAATGAGACTCACGGTCTTTCTGGTATCGTCTTTCACTCGCGCCGAACTAGCAGAAGAAGAAGAAGAAGAAGAAGAAGAAGAAGAAGAAGAAGACTACTCGCCAGTCTCTCTTTTATATATATGCAGACTTAATTGACCCACGAGATCTATTTACACCGAGGCGTGTCCGTTTGCAGGAGCGAGGTCCGCGGTTGTGCTGGTAGCACACATTTCGCGTAGGATGCATGCATGTGTACGGCGTACATCCACCTCCTACATATCAACGTATAGCTATAGCCTGGAACAAGAGCGGGAGACCTCTCGAGCAACTGCCAATTAACCAGCGCATCGATCTTCGCGATCGCGAGGACGCCGGGCCAGGTGCACGATCTCCTTCGCAGACGCCGCGCCCTTCTCCGCCGCTATTGCCGCATCTTCCCTTCCGTTGGCTGCGGCGAGAGAGGTCTTGCCTCTCTTATAGGCTCCCTGTCGGCCCGTTCGGCTCTCCACTTCGTGTGCTACCATCCACTCGAGGTCCCTTCCGTCCGCGGCTTGCGACGGTGTCGTTGTCCGTCGGGCATCCTCCAGCAATCCTCAGGCAATTTCTCCTGGCCACTTGTCAATTTTATTTTATCCTCCTTCGTTCCTCTGGACTTCGATCGTGTTCCATCTGATTCTGAGAATAGCACGTGCGACGTTTGTATATCCTGTCGCCGGAGGGATTTTTCCGCGATTACCGGGTTGCCGATAAATCGGGAGACTCGGATACTCCGGGAGTTAATGAAATCAATGAGCCGTCTTCGGGCGGCGTTCTTGAGAGGAAATCCGGCCGGCTGAAAGGTATTGACCGCCGAATACTAATACGATGCGGTCGCTGCAATCGGCACACGGTGTTGCGGAGAAGAAGAAAAAGAAGATGAAGAGGGAGCAGGACGAAGCCGCTCGGTTACGGTAATCTCCTATACCTGTACGTCGGGCGACATGTAAGACGCGACCCTAATCTTGTCGATCAAACAATTAACAATGCCACCGGTCGGGGCGGGAGGGGGAGGATTGCGCTGTTTGGCGGATGAGATGAGAAGCTGGCACAGCCTGCAGTGAGAGACCGAACGAAACGAACGAGCGGGGAGCAAACGATCGGGAACCGATCGGCAAGCAGGGACCAAGAGATACGAGACCGGAGCGACCCGGGACAGAGGAAACCGCCGCGGGCGCAACCGATCCTTCGCGGAGGGAATAAGAGACCGCCGAGGGGACCCTGGAACGTCTCCTTTCCCCAGTGTCACTCGTTAATTACCCGTTAATTAGCCGGCCCTTAATTGCCAGCGGGAACAGCGGGGCCCGTGGTACCGCAATCGCGAGGCACAACGCAAAGGGGGCACCTGATACCATGGAAACGATCCAATGAACGGTGGAACCAACGCGAAAGCTGTCTTCTCTTGCAAACCCGGCTCGTATTCATCAGCATCGCGAATCTCGTTGTGTCAACTTTGGTCAACCCTTTTGGTAGTCATGGAACAGAGCACATGCACCGGTTTTGGGTGAATTTTTGTGCAATTTTAGCCACATCGTCACTAAGGACCGAACCGCACACAACGATTTGCACCAAAACGTACGAACAATCGCCACAAATGGTCCCGTGGCTAAAGAAGCCAATCTACGCTGTTTCAATGGTTATCCTGGAATCACCAATCAATACGATCAGAAAGCAGCGAATCTGCTTCTTTGCCATCGTTTCTCCACGGTATCTTCCTAATCCTGACCATCTTAAATTTCCGAGCGATTCCCGAGTCAAATGGAGTCTCGCGAAGTTACCCAACCGCGTCGGTGAGATGAGCGTGACAGTCGCTCGAACCGAGGAAACACCGGAGAGAAGAGCTAGCGAAAGAGAGGCAGAGGAAGAGCTGGGAGAGAATAAGGTACCCCATAAGATCCGCGGTGCCTGATGTATTTATAAGGAGTAAGATTTGCATACGATGCAGCAGATCGGCGATAGCGACCTCGCTCTCGCTCGCCGACTCGTACCTTCGCTCGCGGGCGGCGCGTCCAGAGATTCAAAGAGGCTTTGTGCCATTATATCCGAGCCTCTCTCTGCCTTCTTTCCTCTCCGGACCGTGTCCTCATCCTCCGTGCTTCGTCCTCCTTGCCCAATGTGGCCCCGCGTTGCACATACATATGTACGTGTACTGCACACACCGTTCGGTGATGCTCGCGAACGAGTTGTCCTCTTACCGTCGCCACGTTGTATTCCATGGGAATAAAATTCTTCCCTCCTCGCTCACGCGCTTTCGGGCATCAACTATGCATCGTCAAACCCGAGACCTCTGTACGTTGGACGACACATTTCAATTTTTATTTCATCGTACCTGACCAAAGGAATAATCCGAAACCTGATTCCGGGCGTCATGCTCAGAAAAAGAACTTTTGTTGGAAAACAATTTTTTTACATTAAATTTGCGTAAAGTATGGAAATTCTATAATAAGTTTTGTTATAGTGCTGGTTATAGATTGGTTATGGGTCTGTATACTTATTAAATAATAAAACATTGCTCGGTGACGCTTCGTTGACAGTAAAAATAACTTATTCAACAAAAAAAATGCATTTTTGCATCATTCATATATCACATGACTCCCATGCGATCTAAAGTAGCATAAATATTGTATTATAAAAATAAATATTTATTGATTAATTCCAAAGAAACATTGTTAAATAATAAAAATAATACTTTCAACCAAATAAATATATTAGAAATTCATAAAACTCTATAAGGTTATGAAGCAAACAAACATTATCCTTCGTCCTTAATCAATTTTTTTCGATTGGAATAAACGTTTTTCTGCGTGCAATGGTTGGCGGGGGAATTTTGTGCCTCTGTATCATGGACGATGCGACTCTTTATAGTGATTTTGTGAGTAAAGCTTGCCTTTAACATCGGATTGCTTTTTAATGTCCACACGGAGAAAAATAGTTCTGTTTCTCTAACAAAATTTAGATCGTTGATAATTTATTGTTGTGGCAGCAAAAATATTGGCTGCTACAGCAAAATATTTGCAGCCACAGCAAAATATTTCATTGCCCCTTTTTTAACCAAATAAATGAGTTAAGGCAACAAAATTCTTGTTGTCCCAACAATTTTTATTTCTCCGCGTATAATAAGTGTTGCGCTTTCCATGGCCTTAAATCGAGATCCCGGATTCCCTACACAGACTTCAGTCTGTGTAGGGAATCCGGGCATGGCAAATTCGATATTTCCCCTGGATGTTTAATCGTCAATCTCCCGCCAGTTTGGGACTTCTTCGTGCCGGAGACACCGACAAAGGGACGAAGACCACCCTCTTCGCGGTTGCGACCGGCTCATCGTCATCCACTGAAAGTATCCATGGAAATGAGCCAACGGACCACCTCGGTGCGAGGTGCGAATGGTAAGAGCATTCGATTCGATCCCGTATTGCGTTGGCAATCGGGCTTCGGCCGCAAAGTGATTGAAGGCGCGCGTGTAGAATCTACACATCCAAAATAAAAATAAATAAAAAACACACATACGAAATAAAATAAAATGAACGGTCTCAGCTCGGAGTATCTTCGGAATAGCTGAGAGACCCGAGCGAGACGCCGTGATCGCGCACGGCGGCTCCGTCGAACGTCGTGCATTCCGAATCGAGAACCCCGCAGAGACTCCCGGTGTCTCTGTGTCTTCGTATTAATGTCCGGCAGCCGGTAGACGTTCGCGAAGACGACAATGAGACACGCATCATCGTTATCCATGTCGCATCTCGTCACGAACCGATGAAACGCCAAACACACGCCGTTGTGTTCTCCCCTCCGCATGATCGCACACACTAAACGCCAGGGCGTCGTAGACGATTATAGCAATCTGTTGACCGAACGATCGTCTCCCGTTTTTCCTCCGCCCCCTTCTCACACGCGAGTTAAATTCACGGGCGTTCACCGTCGATCGGTGAATAATTGGTCATTGAATTATGGTAATTCTCAGGCGGAGTATACTTACCGGGAATTCGCAAGTAGCCTCCGCTCGTCGATAGCCTGGGATTAACGAACGCATATGCAGTCGGTGCCCTGGTGGGAATGACACGCGGGCCCGGTGCTGGCCAATGTTGGGCGAACACTGGCCGAGGCTATGTCCATGCTGGCCCTGTGCGGCGCCAGCACTACGGTAAGCTCGCGATGAAAATAGTCTTCTGTTTTCTCACGTGTCAGCCGCGATTTGTCTCGCGTAAGGTTGAAGGGGGGAATACGGCCCACCTCGATTATCACGTAAATTCATGATGTGTGAACCTGGCAGTATTCACCCACTTTTACCCTGTACATGCAAGATCCAAGTAACGATTTTCGCGGGGTCCCAGAAGCGCCGTGTAAGCATGTACCGTTCGCGAGTAACTCACGGTGAAGAATATCGAGAGATCGCTTATGTAAACCGGGGTCAAAGGTAGGGAGAGATAAAGAGGAGAGACAATACCCTCGAGGCAGGGTACATTCGCTACCGCTGCCGAGTTCCCCCGGAGCTGTACTTCTTTGACTCGAACCCGATCGCCGGTAGGCCGACAGAGTCGTCACCGAAGTCCCTCTTCTTCGCTACCGATCTTCCCGAGGATGAACTCCTCGCCTGTTCTGTATATCTTGGCTCGATTCGTTCTCTTTTGTTCCTACGGGGGATTTATGATCCGTTCATTTTTCATTATCTATTCCCACGAGAGACGACACGGAGGAATCCTGTAATGCAATGATACACTGAAAAAAAAATATCAATGATTGGAGTAAAATTTGCTTTCGGGGTGCCAAAGAAAAAAAAACGTTTCAATTCGTACAATTTCATACCGGATTGAAACGATAACATGTTACCTTGACAGTTTTGCCGTCGTTGTTTCAATGTCATGTGGAATTGTAAGAATCGAAACGTCTATTTTTTCTTCGGCAGCCCGCAAGTGATTTTTTTTTTCAATGCACACAGTAAAAAATAATTTCGTAAAATCGGAATACGAAGTTTGTAAAAATAATTTTGTTAAATAAGTGACAAACTCGTATGTTTAGGTTTGTATATTACAAACCTGCCCTTTTATTTCTCATGCAATTAACAATTCTAGTTCGTACTTTTGTTTGTAAAACGAGAAAATTAACAAATAAAAAATTGTGGATCTTTGTGGACAACAAGTTTTAAAAAAGTACGAACTTTCTTTTACTGTGTATCGACGGTCTTTTCGTTCCACTCGCTGTACGTGAGGACTCGCTTCGTCCCATCTTTCCGGCTCGACCTTTTTGTTTCATTGTCGTCGCCTCGATGTACCACTGGATGCTGTTTCTGGGGCAAAAGAGGAGACTCTCTGGGAAGAGGTGCGGCAGTGAACGAGAGTCATTCGAGTTACCAGAGCTACCCCGGCTACTTCGGCTTTTCCCGCTGGACGTTTGTGTTCGATCCAACGGCGTCGGCGGCCATTAGCTCTCTCCGGGTAAACAGAGCCATACTTTACCTCGAGGGGCGTCACTCTCTTCCGCCACCGCAGTTCCGTTTCTTTGGCTCTCCGCTGTATTCCCGCGAAAACGGCGAAGAGGGACAGACTCCCGTCGAGCGGTGGGAATCCGCCGGAGCGTGTTGCTCGCTCTCCATCCGCGCTCCCGATTTCGCTGGCTTCCTGCTCTTTCCTGTCGGGTGCAGAGTAATGAGGGATAGAACCGGAGAATGGGAGGCAGAGAGGCACAATGGAGAACAGCGTGGATTATTGGCTGATATGTAAACAGACGCATTCACGATTATCGGACAATGACAATAAGCCGCAGTATCAAAAAATGAGAAAACAAAAAGCGCGCGGAGATGGATCGTCCAGCGATGACTGTAGATAAATTATAAAATAATATGAAAATATTTTTATTTGTATTATTTTTTTTATATAAAATATACATAAAATATCCAAAAATATTTAAATTCTAGAGTCTTACAAAGTGTGTTTTAGATTACACATCGTTTCCACTAAAGTGTCATTCTATCTCAACGATTGGGAGACAGAGCCAAATTTTTTAGCAGGCCATGTTGATCATTTTTGCCCCATAATTCCTAAAAATCACCCAGCGATGTCTATACCACGATATCTAAAAATATTTAAATTCCACGGTCTTAAAAAGTGTGTTTTGGGTTACACATCGTTCCCACTGAAATGTAATTTTACCTCGGGGAGTAGGAGAAGCAGAGCCAAATATTTTTAGCCGGTCACGTTCGTCATTTTTACCCCATAATTTCTAAATATCTAAAAATATTTCAATCCACGGTCGTAAAAAGTGTGTTTTGAGTTACACATCTTCCCCACAAAAGCGTGACTTTACTTCATCGAGTAGGCCAGTCAGAGTCAAATTTTGTAGCCGGCCGTGTTTATCACTTTTACCCCATCATTTCTAAAAAGCATCCCGCGATGTCTATACTAACATATCTAAAAATATTCAAATTCCACGGTTTTACGAAGTGTGTCTTACGTTACACATCCTTTCCACTAAAGTCTCATTTAACCTCATTGAGTAGGAAAAGCAGAGCCGAATATTTTCAGCCGTCCATGTTCATCATTCTTACCCCATCATTTCTAAAAAGCGAGTCCTTACGTTCTCTCGCTGTGGAGTATACACTATATAGAGAAGGTTCCGCGAAGCGCAAGACGCGATCTGCATTGCTCCAATCGACAAGACACTTTCCTCGCATCGATTTCCAGGTCTATGCACCCGCGCACGTCAAAGCTTCCAGTAGCGCGAGAAACATCGCAACTCCCGACGCGACCGAACGTCCGGCGTCTGCGAGGCTTCCGCCAACAGTAACACGAGGACGTGTGGCCATTCGTACGCGAGTAGGGGTTAAATGTTACTTTATGCGATAGAAAAAAAATCTATGCGACAATCCCGATCATCGTCACCATTCCAGAACTACCATTCCTACACGCTCGCTGAAATCTCAATTCCAGGAATATCGTCCAAGAGAACAGTCGATGCAGTGATCGAGCAAAGGCTCTCGCTATCGTCCCGTCGTCGCGCACCTCGGTGAAATCGGTAAACTGAGCTCGTTCGAACTGAATATAGAAACTCTCGATCCTCTCTATTATTCCTTCGCCCCGGCGCGGTCGGCCATCCGCTCGGTCGTTTCGCACAGGTCCTATGGTCCTCTCCTTCGAATAACTATAAATTCCCCCGATTCCGCAACCGCTGCTGGGTCCCGTGGAAATACTGCAAAAAAGTCCGCACGACGAGAGAGAGTCTCTCGGTCTCCGCGTTCTCGCGCGCGTAGAGGAGGCTCGATCGTCGGGCTCACGAGTGTTCGTTAAATATACGAGTGTATTGAAATTCTCCATCGAAGCTGGACCCTCGCTCCTCTCCGTCCTGCCCTCTCGCCTTGGGCGCGCTCCTTCTCTCCCGGGCGGCTGTTCGTTCCTTGTGGAAGGACAAGATCGCATGACGGTCTCGCTATGCCCCGAACGAGGGAAAGAGGAAAGCAAAACGACGAATAAGAAAAGTCAGTGAAAGATTAAAAAAAAAAAATTATAAAAAAAATAAATAAATAAAGGCGCTCGATCCCTCCCGCTGTTTTGAATACGAGAACTGCGACGAGGACGACTCGGCGAGGACTCTCCGAGAACGGATATTCACGACGTCGGTTGCGCGCGGTGTTGTGCCCCGCGGATTCTATCCTGTCCCACGATGCCCGCCAGTATGTGCATCAGCTATAAGCTACCGCCGCCGTCCGGCCATACCAACGACGAGGACCCCGCGACGAGAGGACAACGGAGAGAAGACGACGAGAGGCGAGGAAGCTTAGCTCGAGAGCAAAAGCGGCTTCGGCCGAGAGAGGAAGGACGAAACCCGCGTCGCTCTATACGCATACCGTCGTCCACTCTAATTTGAATGTAACAACGTTCCGTTCGGCCGCAACCCGATACCATCTCTAACTTCCCCTGTGCTCACTGTCTCCGGGCTCTTTTCGGTTGAAACGAGAAAGACAGAATTTACCGAAGCAAGACCACTTCGTGATACCCTCGGATGCTGTTGCTACGTTGAGCTTCCACTGAATCGGATAGGCACGAAAAAACGGACGATCGGGCTTCGTTCCCGAGACACTCTGTGAATTCGCTTCCTTTCTTTTCGCTCTTTCTGTCGGGGACAAAGGGAATTATTTTCAGAGTCTCACGCAGAAAAAACTACGGCATGTTACAAAAAACATGTATATACGTGCGTCACACGAAATATATTTTTGTCATGAAATTGTACATTTCGGTATGTCTTTCTGAAAAAAAGTCTGTGGACGTATTTCCGGTATGACGTCACTTATGGTCAAAATATGAGATTTTCAAACCGTAAGTGACGTATTTCCAATATGACGTCGCTTTTGTGATCGGAAATTGCGCATTTCTCTTATGAACGTCCTCTCCGGCCAAAAGCGTTGTGACACTAGTTACAGAAAATCATTAATTTTAATGTATTTCAAACATTTCATTTGATTTCCGTGATTTTGTGCGTTCACTGCAATTCCATCGGGGCGTACTGCAACGATAATTAATAACGATACTGTGATTAATTTCAATCTTCTATTACCCCCCACCTTCGTCCTTACTTTCTCCTCTTGTACCATCGACCACGTTTTCCACAGCTCCAGACAATATTATGGTCACGTTCTGTCTAGCCGTTTCTAGCCGTGTCTAGCAGCGCACATGTGCAATGCGTAGTTATACTTTCTGCAGCATCGCTACGCTATTGCAATATGCAACACGCGATGACACTACGACCCATCGTGGGTGCGTACCAGCGCAGCTGGATGATTGACATACGGTGGTCACTCTAGTTATATAATAACCTTGATTTTAATATAAGTCTAATATCATTTGATTTCCGTGAGTTTGTGCATTCATTTGAGTCCTATCGAAGCGTACCGCAACGATAGTAGAACACCGTTTATCCGAGGTAATGTGGAGAGAGCGTACGTCGGATAAGTGCAATCTCGGAAACACGAATAACATACTCAATTCAAACTTGTACTATTATTATATATTTAAAGAAATAACATTAGCCTCATATAAACATAAACCATTCACTCTAAAATCGGAACTGTTGTACTTGCGGCACACAATATAAAGATGCAGCAAACTTGCATAAGTTTAAGCGCGTATGCAACAAAGTAGCCTTTACGAACTGCTCAGCTCGTAGGCATGGCTGCTTTATCCGTTTTATCCGAGTTTTCGCATTATTCGTGCCTACACGGATAATGCGGAAAACTCGGCGCGATCCGTGCCTACTCGGTTAACGCGGAGGGCTCGGATGAGTTGGGTGTTTCGGATAACGTGGAGGTTCGGTTGATCGAAGGTCGCATAAGCGAGGTTCTACTGTACTATAGTTTTTTTCAAGCCTGTATTACCCTCTCCCTTTGGTTCTTAATTTCCCGCGTCTTCGGTTCGCCTCTTCTATCATTGAGCACGTTTTCCTCCGCGCCAGACAGTATTATGATCACGATCCGTCTAGCCGTTTGTAGCCGTGTCTAGCAGCGCACATGTGCGAGGCGTAGTTATACTTTCTGTAGCATAGCCACGCTACTACAATATGCAACACGCGATGATACTACGACCCATCGTGGGTGCGTAGGCGCGCAGCTGGATGCTTGACATACGGTGGTCGCATTAGTTATATAAAAACCTTGATTTTAATATAATTCTACACTGTAAACATAAACAGTAAATTTAACGTACTGAAACTTTAAATCAGCTTGCATCACTTACATTAATTAAACATTAATGTACTCTTTTTGTAAAGTGAAAATACCGAGTATTAAAATGACTAATCTTTTGCCTGAAATTTACAATAGTTTGTATTAAAAAACAAAATTTAACAATAAAATTGCATCGCAATGTCCAAAATTTCAGAAACAGTTTATGTAAACAAGCCTTCAATGGGGCTCATTAATTCTCAAACAAATTTTCTTTAGTGTAATATTTCATTTGATTTCCGTGAGTTGGTGAATTCATTTGAATCCTAATATCAGAGCGTGCCGCAACGATACTATAATTCGTTTTAAGCCTGTATTACCCGCTCCCCTCGGTCCTTAATTTCCCGCCTCTTCTACCATCGACCACGTTTTCCGCCGCGCCAGACATTATTATGATCACGATCCGTCTAGCCGTCTCCAGCCGCGTCTAGCAGCGCACATGTGCGACGCGTAGTTATACTTTCTGCAGTATCGCTGCTTTAGTAGAATATGCAACTCGCGATGACACTGCGACCCATCGCGGGTGCGTACCCGCGCAGTAGAATGATTGACGTACGATGGTACGAAGCCTTCCATAATCGTCATGCGCGACGCACTAGTCTTCCCGGTAGCCGCATGACGCGAATCCTCAAGTCGCCAAGAGCTCGAGTCGCGTTGCTCCCGTGATAGAGAGCCTCCACATACTCCATAGCTCGTACTCCTACGTACGCTTTGCATGTGCATCCAGGCACGAGAGACCTCTTCGTTCGCAAGGACGATCCCTTATCTGCTATTTTCTCGATGCGTGTTTGAGACTGCGCGATCGGCGCGTTCATTCCGCGTAAGCAAGCGGCTCCGAGCCAAATTACTATAAATAGGCGCGGTGTGCCTAATCGATTCGATGGGGAAAAAAGAAAGAAAAAAAAAGACGCGTGACACGAGAGTGGAATGAGTCATGAGCTTTGGCGACATCGTCGCTGTTGTTTCCGTCCAGACGAGAACAACTCATCGGGTCGAGCGGGGGGGGGGGGGGGGGGGATGGACTGGCAATACCCACTGGACTGTGCGGTGTTTGACGCGGACATTGTTTCTCAATTTCGTTTGTCAAGGCACAAAAAAAACGTGAATTCCTTTGACCGAGATTAATCCAGAGATGGCAGAGTCCGCGACCCACGGCCGAATTAGACGTCGTCGGGAGGCCTCGGATAAATGAGTTTGTTATCTAGTGACGAGTCGCTGCGCCGATAGCAGAGGGCAAAAAAAAAGGAAGTCTCGGTCTGTCTCGTCGCGAGTCCCTTTTCTCCCCGCAGATAGATACGGGGAGGGGACATCAAAAGAACCCGCGATGGAGCGTCACGGCAGCCTGAAAGGTCGATTTTTCTTTTTTTTTTTTTTAACAATCGTCCGCGAACCGTTCGTTTATGATTCCCCGGATAATTATCTCGTCCGCGTCCTGCTCGATTCTTTGCGGCTTTTCGCCGTCCCCGACGAAACGGCGAGTGGATAAATACGAAAATTGAAAAAAGAAATAACAAAAAATATGTCGTGACGGAGTCGGAGCCGGAGAAAGATAAAAAGAAATTGCTGCGCGACTCTCATTGGGCGTCTGTCCAAATGCAACGTGGAAAGGCATACGAGAGGTTTGATTGTTTCGTCGTTTCTGAAATCATCCGAGCGAGCGAGTGTCTCGCATTCGTTTTGTTCTCTCAAGCGCTGCGACACGTACGATTCTCTCGTTCGATTCGCGCGACTGAAATCCCGCTGGGATTGCGCTTTCGGGTTAGGTCGCGTACACATCGGGCGAGCGCGTGTGTACGTAGCGAAAAGCGTTCGGACGTAAATTTGTTTAGGGGTGGACACCTTTGGCCACTGTACGTATGGCGATGCCGGCCGTTTGCCGTCACGGAACATTTGCCACGCTCTCGACGAAAATCGCTCCTGAGCGCCGATGCTATCTCCGCTTCTTCTACACTTCGGGCTGCTTTGCACCACCGAGCAGCCGCGACACTTCCGGTTCTGTAACGTTCTCGATCCTCGTTCCTCTCTCTCCCTTGCAAACCTCGAAAATCCTCCGGATAGAAAAAAAAAAATTAAAGAAGTAAAGAACTCACTGGGATTCGCCGAAGGGAAGAATAAATGGCCATGTACGAGGAAAACGTTATTCCCATTGTAACTATAAAAAAATACGATAAAAAAGGTATGTAAATTTAATAAATTATTCTCATCCACCAACGTCCTCAATTTTTGAAAATAACAATTACAGATTGGTGACAAAAAAACAAATTGTAGAAACATAAAAAAATTATCAAAGTTCACGCGTTGTCAATATTTCAAGACCTTTTACGAGGTCCAAAGGCAACCGCATGAGTAATCTCCGGAAGATGAAATAGAGTCTGATGTACCCTGTTACGTTCTACGCAATTTTTAGCAAGGTATATAACTTGCTACGTTTTCCTCGAATAACCTTTAAATAACCATCTTTCCTTATCTTATAAATATTCGTCAATCCCACGTTCTGTTACTCCAGTTCCAGTCCATTAATTACCATAAAATCTATCACCCTCGAAACTTTAATATATTTTCCCTGTCAACGCACATCTTGATCGAATTTCTCACTCCGGTAGTAAATATCACTAATAAATGTCTACCTGCCGAACTCTATTGTCAAGTCCTTTAGCATTAGCAGCTTAGGGAGAAAATTTGTATAAAAGGCGCACGATTTTGGGTATCAAATCAGTTGTTCAACTCGAATAAAGTTCTACAGTAAAGACATTCGCTAGAATGAAGTTCTACAGTAAAGACCAGTCGAGCAAGTTGTCTCATTTTTGTATAACGAGCTGTATCCACATAACCCCACCAGCAAAATATATATTATGAGTACAATTAAATCAAAGCGTTTATGTCCTTTATTTTGCATGATCTTGGGTCCCCTGATATTCTCTCAGAGGCTCGCTACCTCTGTGCGTCTTTCCCTTGTATATACACGCAGTACGGCGAGGTCTGCGTCTCCGACTAAATGCCTTCACTCGAAAGTGCGACTATTCATTTATGGTTCTTACCGAGCGAACTCACTATTCACCCGTCTGGACATAATAAAGCCACTTACTCCTATCTAAAAATAAATAAATATGGAGTCTCAGCAGCCCGTTAGTGTAGTAAATAAATTGTCGCGACTAGGTGGTTCAGTAACGTGCCATAATCCACTCGCTGCGATCTTCCGGTCTTGCAGAGAACCGGAAATTGGTTCTGCCATGGTAAGATCTATCAATGAGAATGCCGAAGCCTCACTGCTCTCGTTACGACACGATAAAACGGAATAGGGGTCGAAGCGTCTGGCTATTCGATCATACAGGAAAGCCCCAGCACACTCGCCGCCGATGCTGGCCGGTCGGAACATCATCATTGCCGCGGCGATCTTAGCGGCGCAGATGGGCTCGTAAAGTTCCGTACGAGATGTAAGTCCTCGGGTCACGTGACGCGACCCAGGCATCCATACGCAATCGTATAAAGGAGTGTACGTGTATCGCACGTGCGAAAGACTCTTCGCAAGCAGCGCAAAACTGGACGAAAGAGGTCTTTCCGATTCTCCGGACGAGCGGAGAAACGATCCGAGAGCTTTTTCCACTGAAGTAGTAGTGGCCGGCGCTCCAGTTACGCGGCCCTACACCTACGCCGATACCGCACAGTAGTATAGGAGTGCCACAGGTCCGGCGCGGTTCTTTCTCTCTACCCCATACGTCTTTTACGAGGGCATCATCCGGATTTATACTTACTTAGGGAATCACTACCGCTGGCTCGGATGCTCGGACTTTTCGGGTTATACGGTCCTCCTATTCCTCGAACCTATACACAAGGGAGAGCGGGGCGAGACGAAACCATGGGGCAAAATGGACCGCTCTTTATGAAATTTTAACGGTACATAAAAACAAGCCTCGAAGGAAATACTCGGGTCCGTTCTAGCGAGGGTTTCCGTTTTACCCCGTTCTTTGCCCCATACACTTTACACAATATAACTTCCAGCAGAGTCCAGCACGGTGAAATATCTTTGAAAATTTAACATGAGCCAAGTTACATTTAAGAGATTAATTTTTATCCTTCCGCAGGATATTGGGAATATAATTTTTGGTAACGAATACAGAGCCCGGTTGAGCAGTGAATTATGGGCACGGTTCTTCTTTTTCACTCGACGTCTAATGCGATTCGACCAGACTAGCAGGCACCCGTGTGTGCCCGATAAGTTGCCCGGAAACCCAACGAAGAAGGTAGCGGTGCTGACTGGTTCGCCGGTTGAGTAAGTCAACGTAACGATATTGTAGACGCTTTCGCGGTGAGGACAAGGGAGAACGTACAAGTCGAAGGAGGAATCCGTGAGAGCAAGGAACGATTTTTGTCCTTCCGCAGGATATTGAGAATATGATTTTTGGTAACGAATACGGAGACCGGTTGGACCGGTTGGACCGGTTGGACCGGTTGGAATTGTGAGCCCGATAATTATTTCCACTCGACTTCTAATGTGATTCGGCCAGACCAGCAAGAGCCTTTGGGCACCCAGAAAAATAATTTATTCGACAGGCATCCCGCAAATAAATATTTATTTGGTTTGATTTAAATCAATACTAGTAGTAGTAGTACAAGAATTTTATTGGACATAATGTTTGCATGAGTAAGCGGATGTTTACAAGTATCTTGATTGTATTTTCCTTTGCCCAATGGGCCATCGACCATGGAGTCCTTCAGCCCGTGTATTACATATTCGTCTGCTTGTTAATCTTTATTTACGAGGAGAGTGTGAGTGCGGTGGTGTTGTAAATGATTTATTCTAGGCCGATTATATGTAACTATGCGTTGCGGAGTATGTTCAGGATTTCTGCTATTGTATGCGTCGGAAATTTGTGTTTGGGTCTTACATTTGGAGAACGACTAGGGGAGAGCGGGGCAAAACGGGACAGTGGGGGAAAACGCAATTTTCCAATAAAAATTTGCACGACCCATTTTGCCCCATCGATACATCTGGATTTTCTGCCCAGTTTTGCCTCACAGCGCCATCTAAAAATTATTGGAAAATTGCGTTTTGCCCCACTGTCCCATTTTGACCCGCTCTCCCCTATGTTGTAATAGTTTCTAGGTGTATTTTCGCAAAATCAGAACTTAGGTGGTCGATACGTTCCTTTATCGGTTTAAATTAAATAAGTATTTATTTTATCTAAATAAATATTCATTTAATTTAAATAAATATTTATTTACACAAAATAAATATTTATTTGCGGGTGCACGCAAATAAATTATTTTTCTGGTTGTGTTCCCGATAAGTTTCGCAGAATCCCGACGAAGAAAGTGCCGCTGCTGGCCGACTCGCCGGCCAAGTAACACAACGTAACGGTATCGTACACGCTTTCGCGGTAAGGGCAAGGGAGAACGCGAGGGTGGAAGGAGGAGTCCGCGGAGAGGCAAGTGCATGGAATTGATAAATCCGGCAGCGTGCAGCTAGCCCGATCCAAGAACGCTATACGTGTGCAGTTTGCGAGTTATTTAGTGGGCTATCGTAACCGGGCCAGCCATTAGCTCCGATCGCATTACCGGGTGCACAGCTACACCCCGTCCTGTTCAGCGGCTAATGGGCCGCGCTCTTCCCTCTTGCTGTTGGCGATTCGCGGCTTTTCCTTCACCCCTGTCTCCGCTTCCTTCGAGTCTCAGTCTCTCTCACCCTCCTTTCCTCAGGTTTCCCCGATAACGCTCAGGACCTCTCCCGAGCTTTCCCACGTAAATACACTACCTCGGCTACCGATCGATGTAATGCTAATTACGCGTCATATTTCACCAATGCCTACAAACCAACGGCCCCATGATTTATCGAATCCCCTATCTCTATATATACTTTACCAGCGATTCTCGTATTTCCGTTTTTCGACAGAAACGCTCCAAACTTCCAAATGTATAACACAAATATTTATCTCTCTACCTCTCTCTCTCTCTCTCTCTCTCTCTCTCTCTCTCTCTCTCTCTCGCGGGAAAATGTACAAAACGATTGTAATATAGAATACAATGATTCGTAGATTGGCCGGAGCGTAATACGTGCTCACGCGTGCACTCACACTCTCGTCAATCTCGTTGTAATATCGCGCGCCGGGTGTGCGATAACTGTTTTAATTTTACGCGGGAGCTCAATAACGACGGACATCACCGTGAGCGAGCAACGCATACCTATATATGCATATAAAGTATATACGTACAGAGGGATAGATAATATACGTGTACCAGCGATTGCAAAAGATGGATTATAAACTGGCCGAGTACGCGTGTATCCGTGAGGATCCTGGACGATCCTATCGACGCTCGGAATTCGTTGCTTTTTGGTGTGCGGGCTTTATACACACGCGATGTTGAAAACTCGGACCGGCGACACCCAAATCGCGGCTGGTCGTTAATTTCCGCGCATAAAAATCAATGAACGGCCCATAAACAACGCGTGCTCGCCGCACATACCAACCCCCTCCCCCCCCATTCTACGGATTTCCCAAACCATCGCCGTACAACCCTCCCACGTTTACCCACCTCGCCAGCTCGACCATTTTCCAATTTGCAATTGCGAATTGTGTTTTTAATTATAACGAACACAATGGCGCGAACGAACGAACGGCAGTCCGAATTCATCGGGAACGCCGCCGGTTCGATTCGACGACGAGAAATTGAAAATGGCGTCCGGTCATTCTAGCCGCTTTACAAACTCGGTTTTCTGCAATCTACCGTTACACGTGCAACATCCTCAGCCCGAGGTATTTCGCTTTCACGATTATTATAGGTATTTCATAATTTTTTTTTTTAATTATATTTGTGGAAAGTTTGATTGAAAGTCTAATGGTAATCTAATGGTTTTATATATTTTTTATGTTATTTTATATTCTATTCTTTTTTGTTAAAATTTTGCGCTGTTGTGGCTTTTGTGTCGGGATTCTGTATCATGATGCACGGTGTTCTTAGGAGACTTAGGCCTCAGAACACGGAATAAACACATTCATCTATCTATTTAAAATTGTCGTATAGGTAGAAGTAAATTGAGCGACGGATTCAGGATCGGCGGTAAAAAAATTACATCGCTTATAGTCGATGCAGTCGCCTATATCGACATACATAGGTCCTTCGTACAGTTACACAATCAAACGCTATACGTATTATGTGTTTTTGGTGGTTCCATTAAAATCATTTTTTTTCTCTCTGAGAGAGATGACGAAGAGAAGCAGAATATGTTTGATCAGATCGTTTAATATTTGGAGCTGTTCAATAATTATATTCACTAAATTATGAGTAAATTATCATTATAAATTAACCTGTAGAATGCAATATTCAATTTATTACTGATATCGTCGAGTTTACCTTCTTAAAGAGCGTTATCACTCTCGCATCACCCGAATACCGCAATAATCCGGTTATCGCTCGCGGTTAAGATTTTTGAGACGTTCCACACACACACTGAAATGCTAATGCAGTATAATGACGCAACAGGTTTTACGCCGGCGATATATCGCAAAAATATACATTCTGACCTTGTACACTTAACGTTGTGTATTTAACTGGCTGCTAATTATAAAAACGATTCTGGCTAGTGACACAGTTTTTTTTTTTTAAACAGTGTTAATAACCGGGCGATGGCTTTAATCACGTGTTTCAATTACGAATACGCACGGCACTCGCGCTCACTGACCTTTCACAAAAGTACGCGTATATGTGAGCTAAAAAAAATCATAGATTTCCAGAATGCAAATAAAGTAATCAAACACGGTCTCTATGACGCTTATCATGCGTTTAAAATTTTTTAAATTTAATTATCTTGGCACCGATCTCAGTATCGGTATAATCTTTCAAGACTGTCCTATAAGACTAAGATTAATAATAATCTCATAAGACTATGCGATTATTAATGTACTGGGACGTCCATTAAAGAAATCTCTTGTGAACATTAGTTTTTGGTATCGTGCATAAATCTTACTTTTTTTATTGCATTCCCTTTCGTTGCACCCTTAGGAAAAAGGGATCTTCACCGAAAATGTCCACGATTATCTCGTACAATGTCCACATTGCACGAGGTATTCGTGAATATTTTCGGAAAAACAGGAAAAAAAGTCACCGCTAAGTTTGCGAAAAAAATAAGGAAAGAAATGAAAAAACACGGCGATCGCAGAAATGATTAATGCTTACGCTGTTGTTTGTAGGTCGGGGCTTCACCACTATCGAGGAGTAGACAACGACGTGTGGACTGATAATAAGTAGTGCGATATGTTCTAGGTGTAGTTTACGCGAAAGTGATCGTAGGTATGTGGGAAATTAGACTGTCGAAGGTGAAGACGGAAAGACAAAGTAGTGGAACAAGGGGTGTCTTTGGATTGGCGTGTCACTATCCTCAACGGCGACTTATCGCAAGAACAGTGCCCGAACCAAGCTCACGTGTAGGTTTCCAGGTAAATGCCACAAATGCATAATGTGTATGCGATGAGGTGGTGGGTTCAAATACCGATTCTCGCCGCGTACATAACATAGTCACTCCGAGTTTCCAAGAGCGTAAAGACGAACTTCGGAGTTGAACTGTAATCGCTCGGATTAAATCACCCTCGCAGGGATAAGAACATCGGGAACATAAACGGTAAGTTACTCTTTGTGTTAATTTTACTCGTGCGTCACGCCAGTAAAAGTGCTAAATTCGATAAAAACGATTAAAAAATGTTTTGTGGACGAATAGACTGTAACTATGGCTTTGTAGCCATAGTTACTGATTATTCAGTGGATGGTGTTTTGTGTTGCAGTTTATGTCCTTCGTCTAGAAAAACATTACCAAAAATATTAACTGAATTGTGGCCAATTTTTGAAAAGGTACATATTTATTCAGTCTTTTTTCCAATCCACAATTTTGATTTTTGTTTCATAGAAACAATAATCCATGATTTCTTGCTTGATCTTGATATGACGCGGCTCATGCTCTTTCTTGACTATCTTGATGTTTGATGGCATTCTCGATCTAGAAATTACAGCTGTTTGCTAAAGAGTGAATTTCGCTGACGGCTGAAGAAAACACTATACATTTTTGAGATGAAGCATTTTTCAAAATCACGAGTGAGCACTCGCATCACGCACATCACCACATCGAAACCGTAAAAGAAATACGACATATTGTAAAAGAAAACTGAATAAATATGTTCTCTTCCGCGAATAAAAATTTGCACGCTGTTAAATATTTTTGTAAATCTGAAGCCTACCGATTTATTATTTTATGAGTATTGTAGTGCCAACGATGTGCAGTTTGAGAGAATCGCGCTAATTTGTCACCAACGATTCCACAATGTACCAATCTTTCCAACTGGTTTCGTTTCTAGTCATTAGCTCAATTATACTAATCGACTCGAAGCGGCATCAAGTGCTTTTCGCCACCGTGGTAAGTTGGCGTTATTAAAGACTTATGTATCACACTTATAGCACCTATCGTTCAGCGAAATATTGATAAGAAATGCCGTTTCGCGCCTTTAGGTGTTTCGTCACGGTGACAGAGCTCCCGACAGCAGAGAATTGTATCCGACCGATCCTTACTTGCACGACGATTTCTACCCAATGGGCCAGGGTGGAATGACGAACGTAAGTACTTTTTCTGGTATATGATTTTTACAAATCGTTTTATATAATACTTGGCGGTGAAAAGCCGCTCTTGATATTAATATCAAGAGACTATACTGATCTGTATAGTGTGTCAATGAACGACGCAGGCTATCTTCCCGATAAATCTATGCGACAGTCGCGTATTACTATATTAACAGTAAGAAACTCGCGGTTATATTGGCTTGCGCGCTCGCAGTATCTGAGCGTATCCATGAGTGTATTGTAAGTATCCGTGCAAGTATTTGTGGCTATTTTGAGATATCTGTGAGATCGGTTATTTATTGTGATATATCTGTAAGTATCTGTGAGTGTTGGCGTAAGTGCCCAATCGGCGTGAACTCTATTATTACGTAAATGCTTTATTGTAGAAAGGCAAACGAAGAGTATTCAAGCTGGGAGAGCTTCTCAGGTCCAGATACGACGATCTTCTCGGTAGGATTTACCTCCCCGAAGATATCGTGGCGCGCAGCACTGATAACAGTAGAACGAAGATGTCCTTACTTTTGATCCTGGCAGGACTGTACCCTCCAGCTCCGGCCCAGAGGTGGAACCGTGCGCTGCGCTGGCAGCCGATACCGACTACTTATCTGCCCGACTCTCAGGACGTCTTACTCTTACCGGAAGAGTGTCCCCGGTTGGTTACTCTTCACGCACGAAAGATTAAGAACAATATTAACTGAGTCTGGCGAGAGAACATTAATGATGCAAACGCCGTCGGGGAACCGCGGTAAATCCTTCGACGCAGGTACCTCGAGGAACTCGAGCGAGTCAAATCGCTACCGGAAGTCGTGAGCATGGTCGACGAGTATCGTCCACTGATGAGTTATCTGACGAATCATACTGGCGAACTTATCAACGATACAGACGCCATGTGGATCTTGTACCACAATCTCGTGTCCGAGCAAGCTGTGGGTCTCGAATTGCCAGAGTGGACGGAGAATGTGTTTCCGGATGGAGAACTTCGCGATGCTACCATACTCGAGTACGATATCTTCAGTTATAACGACTTGCTGAAGAGACTCAATGGAGGTATGGACATCGATCACTCCTGTGACTGTTGCTCGAAAGTAGTCGGGGAAAGTTGTATCGGTTCGGAGCTGGGCAAATAGTCTGAGTACTTGAAGTACGTATTGAAGTATCAAGTACTGAGTCAGCGCAGTACTCAGAACTGCAGCGATTCAGTTCCGCCAACTCAATAAGTCAGTACTCTGGAACTAACCAGCTCTGAAGTAACAAGTACTTGAAGTACTTGCTACTTCAAAACGTAGTTCAAGTACCCAGGGCATTTGCCCAGCTCTGGACCGGATAGTTTGAAGAATTAAACTTTTCAGGCACTCTTCTCAAACGAATCTCCGACGACATGGTTGCTAAGCTCAAAAATGGAACGGTACAAGCCAGAAAGATGAATCTATTCGGAGGTCACGAGACGAACATTGCAGCTCTTTTGCACACCCTCGGTGTGTGGAAGCCTCACGTTCCTGAATACGCCAGTGCAGTTATTGTCGAGCTCATTACGAATGACGATCGCAATTACGTCAGGGTAAGCATCGATGACTCTCTTCGGATCCAGCGATCAAGTTCGCACGGTGAAGTTGAGCGGTCATTTAATTACAATAACGATACCGATGTACGAATCTTGATGCAAACTTTCATCGGCACAGGTGCTTCACTATCTAGGAATTCCGTCCGACATTGAGGAATTAAATATACCTGGCTGCGATGTACTTTGCCCCATCGATGACTTCCTCGATATATTGAAGAACGTGACGGCCACGAACGAAGATCTTGACTGTCCGAAAAATGGATCCCTGTATGGCCCATAGTAAAATATCTACTTGCTGGAAGATGGAAAAATAAAGAGTATCGGATCGCTCGGTCCAGAGTAATCGATTGGCAACTTTGTACCAACTATGCTGTGAGAAATAACTGTTTTTAGCAACTCCGGTCCATATGTCGATGTCTCTATTTGTCGTCGCTTATTGAACGAGTAAAAAAATAAAATAATGTTATACATTTTTTGTTCATTTTAAATATTCATTGTAAGTTTCATTAATTCGTTCGGTCGTAACGATATAAAATAGCGTAAAAATATACTAATAGATTTTGTCACGCTGCTGCACGGCTCTTTCTCTATTCGTGGTTTCCTCTATGAGGAAGCAAAAATAGATCCCATTATCCATTTTTATAAAAAAAAATGATGAATAATTGTGCGCATTATTCATTCGATCGATCTGAACAATATAATATAGTGTGAAAATATACTAACAGACGCTGTCACGCTGCTATAAATGCACGTACGTTTCCGTGTACTCCCGTAAAACAAATTTGACCATATAGGAAGCCCGTTACAGGCGCGGAGAGTGGTGTTAGTGGAGTACAAAGCGATCCCGATGCTTGCCGTCGGTTTATTAGGTATACGCGTCGACTCAACTTGATACCCTGCGCAGGAGCACTATAGCCCTACCGGCAGCAGCAGAGGCAGAACCGAGAGTCGTTAACGTTTAACGAGCCAACGATTATGCCGCCATAATGGATAATCACTACCGCTGACGATACCGATCTTTATAACGTCAAACGCACCGGAAAACGTTGAGTACTATGGTGCGATAGGAAATTTCGATTTCCCTGCGCCTACATACGCACCCTATAATATCAGCAGCCGCGTGTAATACCTACGATATTTCGACGTTTTGCAAATTGAAAGATCGTTGGGAAAACCTCCACGCTCGCGACACCAAAAGATAAAATTTATTACCGGCGATGGCGAATTGTTTGAGGAACATTTTTTAACAAAGAGCAGCGTCATCTTTTTGTCACGTTAAAAGATATTACGGGCGTGCATATCACCCGCGTGGCCATATCACCCTGACGTACCCTATTGTATAAATACAATATTGTATTATTTTTCGACTGTGCATGATTGTGCACCGACCGATTATGCATCTCTCGGCGGTCGCGATGCAACGCGAAACCGGAGGTGATTAGGAGATCGCGGGGGAATCCCTGATCGGTCCCACGACGGCCCACCGGGGCTAGAAATTCGATACCTTCGCTCCGACACTGCAGTACTTTTGCTGTTCGGATTTTCTCTCATTTCATCGTCGGGTCTCTCATTTGTTTTCTATTTCTCAGCAGCAGTCTCGTGGGGCCCTCGAAGGTTCACCGAAGGACCCGCGATGGCCTCTGGGAAGCAAAGACTTCGCGAAAATGTGTTTTTTTTTCCACTCTCTTATTTTCCGCCTCTCTCTTTCTTCTCCCTATGATTTTACCGGCGACTTTTCTTCGACACGCTGCCTCGCCATACCGTATACTCGACCCGTATTTTTTTCTTTTTTTTTTCGCTCTTACGTTCTTCGTCTCTACTCTCTATAGAGCGTCTCTCCACTCCATACTCTTCGCTTCGTGTGCGTTTCGCTTCGGCTTCGGGTTGTGTATAGCGGGTAATCCCGTGGGGTGCGCCGGAGGGAGTTTCATATAGAGAGAGGACCGACGTACAACGCGCGCGCGGCCTCATATATAAGGATTTATCACGGCTAAGTCGCCCGTATATTGCCAGCATCGTACCGATCTCTACGGCAGCTCTATCCTAGCTGCTGCTGCTGCTTGCCCGCTATCCTATACGCTTCGCCCGTGCTCTTCTTTTCCCTCATCCTTGCTACACCTCGATCTCTTCCCTCCTTCGACTTTCTTCGCTTCTCCCCGTCGCCATTGCCGAGTCCTCGTGCACAGAACGCGGCGTCGATCACTCCGGCTTGCTATCAACCGGGCCATTTTCATTTTAGCCGCGTACAGCAGATGCAGCAGCATCTTCCCGGCGCATGCAATGGCATCAGCGGACGGGATAATAATAAGACATATCGCGTTTGATATAAGCGGTTGAAGTACGAGAACGGACGGGGACGAACGATATCTCGACGGTGTATCGCCTTCCGTGATTTACCATATGCATCCAATTTTTACGGGTGAAAAGTTAACTGCTCTGGAGAGTAGGGGAGAGCGGGGCAAAATGGCACACCGAGGCAAAACGGGATAATGAGACGAAACGCAATTCTCCAATAACTTTTGGATGGTGGCGATGGTGGTACGTGGGGCAAAACGGGTTTGAAAATCCGGATATATCGTTGGGACAAAATGAGGCGTCCAAAGATTATTGGAAAATTGAGTTTTGTCCTCACTGTCCCGTTTTGCCCCTCTGTGCCATTTTGCCCCGGTCTTCCCTAGTCACCGCGGGAACCGCGCTTGCATCTGCACGCCCCCATTAGCAGTGCGTCCACGAAGAGAAACGATCGGGATAGGGAATATATGTTGACCTTACTTCGCTGGGCAGAACCTGGAACAGGTCACGCATCGCGAGATCGCAATGTCCGCTGAAGATCTTCTTTTTCACTGTTGTCCGGCTGGAGATGTGGTAGCTGAGAGAGCTACCACATCTGCGGTGACGATGATCGCGTATCGCGATCGGAGGTGTGACTCGAACGATTATTCTCCCTCGTTCCCTTGGCTTTTACTCCTGAGACAATTTACGACTCGTGTCTCGTTAGCGAGGTATGCTCGAAATGAGAGTTCGCGAGCGTTGAGAAACGCAACGTCGTGGGTGTTCTTCAGCTGTTTTATTATAATCTTATCTCCTATGTTCTTTAATTCATCTGCTTCTGTCACTGGCTGCAATCGCGATAAATTCAAAATACATCAGAGGCGTATCATACACATTCTTTTAACCACTGCCCTGCGTTCCTCAGTTCACGCGTTTTTGTTACCGACAGCATTCGAAATAATATTATAAAATATATTCGTTCATAGTCATATTCATACTTTTTCGTGACGTCATGCCGAAAATACGTCACTTCCGGTTTCAAAATCTCATTTTTCACCCGGAGGTGACGTCGTACCGGAAAAACGTCACTTCCGGTTTCAAAATCTACTTTCAACGGGAAGTGACGTCATACTGGAAAACGTCACATCCGGTTTCAAAATCTAATTTTTCGACGGGAAATGACGTCTTACCGGAAATACGTTATTTACGGTTTGAAGAACTCACTTTTCGATCAGAAGTGTCGTCATTCCGGAAATACGTCACCTCCGGTTGCAACATCTCATTTTTTGACCGGAAGCCAGTGACAGAAAAGGATACATTAAGGAACATATGAATACAAGTTAACGATTTCTTTCTTTTGTACGTATTTAGCATTCGGGGCTAAGATATCTCCGCTCCATATATGTATATATAAGTGAAAGTCTTTGATTTTCTATGACTATCTTTTTTCATAAACACTCAAAGGTCCTCGCAGTCACTTGTAGATACTCACACCTCTTAAAGCCCCTTTATCTACATACATCTTGCATTTATGACTCGCCAAGCTATGTCTAATCGCTAACGGGCCTTTTCTACTGCTCGAATCGCGTTCCCACAGCTCTCCCCGAGCTCCTCTGTCGCTGTTTCTCGAAACCCAAAGATTAATTTCCCGTGTCTCGTATTTGTGGAATTTTAATCTACATAATCATTTAGCGGTGTTACACAGTGTTACACTTTGGTTCACCGTGGTTCGCGTAGCGCGAGCGCAAATTCGCAACGATTTTCTAACATCGGAGAGCGAGGAGGCGAAGGAATTTCACGACGAGTACGGGAAGCCAGCGGCAGCTATCTCGTCCTGGAGCGAAGAGCGGCAGGAGAGCACGTAGGTGTGAGAAATCGCAAATTCTTCGTAGGTGCGGCGGTACGGGACCACCTGCACCGAGGAGCCGGGAGGGCGTCTAGCACAGAGAGAATCTTCGTGTGTGCAACGTAGTCCCACTTGCTATCTGTCCCTCTCCGAGCGTCCTCGCCAAGCGAATACACATTAACTCCTGGGGCGTAGCGTCGTTAGCGGCATTCCTTATCGTTTCATGCACGGCGAACATTCGGAATGTGTAAACATACGACTCGCGGGAGAAGCCCGCGAGTTATTTAACTACCCCGGGCGGTCACATATCTTAAACGAAGACTCAAGAAAATCATGTTCGTGCGAACGATTAACCCATTGAATCGGAGGGGCGCTTTGGCGCAGCTCATCGACCATCGCAGACGTGCTTGTATTTGTTGGACAGAGCCGAACTGGCTACCCTATCACGGAGCTGAAAGCCCATCGTCCAAGGGATATGCAACTCATGATTTATCGGAGAAGCATTTTCAATTTGTTCCTTTTAGCTGATACACTACGTATGATGAATGGGGCGAAATGGATTCCGAAATTAAATGAAATTTCGGAGAAGTTAATATAGAGCCACGAATCTTTATGAAAATTCCTCTTTCATAAAGAAAACTTGTTATTTCCAAATGGATTTTGTAACATCAATTTTAAAAAATAGAAATATCGAATACTTAAAGTAAAAAGGCCGTATGAAGTGTGTCCCAGCCTTTCTGGCATCGGACCATCAATATCTTTGTCATATGAATATCGTGCAACTACACGATTGTGTTACTGGTCGGAGAAAAAAAATTGTTGGGACAACAAGAATTTTGCTACTATAACTCAATTACCTGGTTAACATAGGGGCAACAAAATATTTTGCTGTGGCCGCAAATATTTTGCTGTGGCCGCAAATATTTTGCTGTAGCAGCCAAATATTTTTGCTGCCACAGCAATAAAATATTAACTATCTACGTATTGTTAGAGGAACATAACTATTTTTCTCCGTGTGTTTTCCCCGCGAACTCGTAGACTGTAAAAAAATTAGGTTGTAAAGTGATTAACAGTATTGAATGCTTTTTTACATAAACTGTTTCTGAAATTTCAGACACATGTGCGCTGCAATTTTACATTAACATTTTATTTTTAATTAACATTTTTGTAAATTTCAGGCAAAAGATCTGTAACTTAAATATCTGGTATTTTACAAAAAAGTACATTAATGTTCAATTAATGTGTCATGTTAAGTTTGCAATTTGTTTTCACAGTCTAGATTAACATAGGTAGCCATCATCTACCACATGTTGAATCGAATTTCCTATCGATGGATGTCAATAAAGTTGGGTCTATTGGTGACAAAAAATTATTTCGGTTGATCGCACCGATCGATAAACCCAGTACTTGAGACATGGGTGAAAGAGCTTTCGCAGTGTATGTATATAGTGTTCGCTCGAGAGAAATATTTCCCGAGCCATGTAAAGCACTCTTTGGGCATCAGCAGCTGGGAGAACGTTAGCGAGAGACGGAAAAGCGCTGACGCGAGGCGGAGGAAGCGAGGGAGAGGATTTAGCGCAAGGGAGGCTTCTATCGCACAGTTCGCGAATTCCGTCCTGTCATTTGTAACTGTCGGGTTGCTCATTACAATTCCCTATTCCTCGGCGCCTCCCTCTCGAGAACCATTCTCCCTTGTCCCGTGCTCGAGTCTCTCGCTTCCCCGACTCACTCGACTCGCATACTATTCTCTAACGGAACGAAGGGTTGTTGGGCCCGTTCGCGCTCACTCGCGCGTGCGCGCCTCCATCCTTCACCCAATTCCTCCGGCGAAATCCGTCTACTCTGCGCACTATCGAACAAATTACAATAGACATCGAGCCAATATAAAAATGCACCAAGTACATTTATTAAAAAATGTATTAAATACATTTATTTAAAAAATTCATTAAAAACATTTATTAAAAAAAATTATTTAGAAAAGACGTTTAAAACGAATTTATTGTATACTTTGCGTAGATGCAATTGTATTTTTTAACACGGCCATCGAATGATCGATAGTACATTTATCGTTGAAAAACGGTGCAAGAAATGGTCCTCAGTTCGACAGCCCTTCTTGTACCGACCACACAGCCGCTTCTTTTTTCGTGACTTATCCACCCCCTCGTCGCGGGCGTTTTTCTCGATCCCTCTCCGAACAACCTCGCGCCCATCTCCCTCACTCATCCTTTCCTTTACCCTCCGTCCCTCTCTCTTCATCTGTCTCCCTCGACCATTTTCTTTATTACATTCCTTATTTCCTATCCACCAGTCTCTGTAACTGTAATACAAATTCCTATTGTGATTTATGTTGGTATCAATGGCAGGGGAGCCCCCCTCGCCGAGTTCGGTAGCCAGTCGACGTTCTCTCGTCGCCTCGAGATTCATCCCCCGCAGCCCCCTCCTCATAGCAGAGCACATGGAGCCGGGTAACGGCACGAGAACGTTGAGGCTTCCCTTCGCTAGTCCAGATATTATGCTTTATTGAATCGCTCGCTTGTCACTGTTATTGTTGGCTTCACGCTTTCTCGCTCTCATCGACCCCCTTCGGCGCTTTCCGAATTTCTCCGCGCAGTATCTCTCCCTCGTACTTAGCCCCTCAGACCTGTCTCTTGCCCGACGTTTGCCCGGCCGTCGGGATACAAGCCGACCAGTCGCTGCGGCCTCTGTTCGGACGGATGGAAACGCGCCAGGGGCCGAAAGACCGGCTCGCCGACGCAGAATTCTCTATGAATTTTGATTAATAAAATACAAGAGACGAGTAGACCGGACGAACGGGAATGAAATAAATATAAGGTAGATAATAATACTGTATAGTGGCGGAGCGAAGAGGCGCCCTTACACCCCGTGACAAAGCCTCGACTGACAGCCCCACTAATATCAACGAAATCGGGGGCCGGGGGAGGCGGCGCGTCCGCGCCGTCAATCCCTCCGACGCTGCGCCCGCGTTAGCGAGACACCGAACGAGTGTGGAAAATTTGTGCTCTCGCACTTGTCGCGGAGACATCGAGAAACGGGCGCGGGATTGTGGTAGCAAGTTCGGCGACAAAAGGCTGAGGATGTGCGTCGGAGAGGCCACGCATCCTGCTTGGACGGCCCATTGTCGTCGGGTCTCTTTCCACGATTCTCTCCCGGGCGACAGCGACGCGTCCCTCAACGCGGCTAGGCTCAAGAACGCTCGATTGGTGGGGGACTGTCACAATCTCCGGGAGGACGTGTATATAGCGGCAGAGAGAATCCCGGTCGAGGGTCGATTGGTTGTATAAAAAAAATAAAAAAATGGATTTGGCTATTATTTTTTTTTTTTTTTTAATCAGTGGATGTTCTTTAGTCCGAATACCGTAGGCGGACGATATGTGACTGTATCCAATGACAGCAAGAGAAACAGCAATCAGCACACAGCACACACGAGCTGCCTGTGCCGGGTGTGAAGTGCGCATGTGATTTCCTTAAAAACTGTACCGAAAAGATAAAAATATATTTGGACATGATTTTTTTGGAACTAGTGGATTTTCTTTAATGCGAATACCGCAAGCGGACCACCTATGACTGTATGCAATAAAAGTAAGAGAAACAGAAACCAGCACACAGCACACTGATAAAATATACGATTGAATCAACTAAAGATTCAGGCACGGACGTTCAAATAAATATTTTGTTGGTACAATTAAAAGATTGGTTAGTTCAACAATTTTTTACATGATTTCACCAAAATATTGTTGAAGCATTAGAATACTGTAATCGACCAGTTAAATGTTTATTTGAACATCCCTGCCCAAATCTTTAGTTGATTCAACCGCATTTTTATCAGTGCACACACACGTCGTCTTTGACGGGTCTGAAGTACACACAATGACTTCCGAAAAAACCGTACCGTAAAGTTTTAGTATCGAAAAAATAAAAATAAAATGGATTTTGACATGATTTTTATTGTACCAGTGGATTTTCTTTATTGCGAATACCGTAGGCGAACAATCTATGACTGTACTCAAAGTAGGACAACACAATGTACACAGCACACACAAATCGCCTTTGACGGGTCTGAAGTGTGCACAGTGACTTCCAGAAAAAGGTACCAAAAAAAAAAAAAAAGATGCATTTGGACCGGATTTTTTTGAGCCCGGTGGATTTTCTTTAGTGCGAACATCGTAAGCGGGCGATCTACGGCTGCATCCAATCAAGGCAGGAGAAACAGAAAGCAGCACACACGAGCCGCCTTTGGCGGATCTGAAGTGCACACAGTGACTTGCGACGTTGGGCACACAGCGATCGCTGGCTCGCGCGCTATAAAGTTGATTAATGGTACCACGTCGCTTACCATTCTGATACTTCCTTGCTCGGCTGCGGCCGGAATAACAAACTGCCTCCTCGCATTTACAGCACAGAAAACGCACCGCTCATGTGGCTTTAGTTTTCCCATTTCTTTTTGCCTTTTACATTTCTGTGTTTTAAAAAAGTGCCTCATTCAATTGTCTTGGAATGCCATTGGCGCATTGATGTGGCAAGACTCTTATTGCTGACAAGTTGATTCTCACTCGAGTATCAAGCAATCACAAGTAACAACGTTATATCTGATGGATTCATTTTAACCACTGTAAAGTTCTCACATAAAATTTAAAAAAAAAATTAAACATCTTGCGGTGTTGATTTTACTCAATGATCCGCAAAGAGGTGGCGTTTTCTGTCGATAAAATATCTGTTTATAAAATCGTTAAATAAATCGTATCGACATCGGCAATTTTTGTTGCCGATCTCGATACGAAATAACGTTGTCCAATATTCAATTTAAAAAATTCTCCAATGTTCATTTTACTCAATGATCGCATAAAATGGTGTTTTCTATATATAAAATATCTCTTAATAAAATTCTTCACACTTTCACGAACTGGAGCTGCAAATTCTCGACTAACTGGTTCGCGTCAGCAACTTTTTTTTCCCGACATGAAACGAAATGTCATTTTCCGATTGTTATTTGAAGAGCCGCTCGTCATCCAGACATTTGCTCCTCTTATCTCGTCCGTACTTCAGACTCCCTGAACGTGTATCTTGAATCGACCCCCGGGCATTCTCGTACAAACATTCTCCATTTACGCGTCGATGTCCATTAAGAGGATCTCGGCCGAGGGTCGGGGAGTGAGGACGAGGGTGAATAAACCGATGGACAATATCAGGAAGAATTTAATGCAGTGATCGAAAGCCGATTCTCTCAACCCTTTGCCTCCTCCTGGTCAATAGCGCGGAATCGGTAACGACTCCTTCCTTCACTTTCCACTCACGGAGAATCAATAAATACATATTTGTTCGGTACACAGACGGGGGGAGAAATCAACTGGCAATGACACTAATACCATTAGCGGCGCCGGAGGAATGGGACAAATCAGCAAGCACGGCAGCTAACTGCACAGTAGAGGGTAAGAGAGCTACGATATATAACAATCACGGTGATGCCCCTTTCGGCCCCGTCCGTCACTCCTGCCTCCTGATTTTTGCGGAGTCACGTTACAAACGACTTCTTCGAGCTTCTCGGCCCGCGGGCGAAGCATCATCCTCGTTGTCGGAGTGACATAATCGTCCTGTCGGAGCGAGCAACTCGTGTCCGACAGGGATGACGAGGACTTGGCACAGAACGGGAAACTCCTTGTGTCTCAGACTCCATTATCGGGGATATCGACGATCTAGAAATGGCTTCGAGTGTCGCTAAATTGGAAACGATTCACCGACAAGTAATTACAATCTTTTACTAACTTCGAAAGGATAAATGGGACGTTTTATAGAATTTTTTTTATCGCATTTATTCCGGCGAAATTCTCGACGCTTATCAATCTTCCTCCAATATCACGAAACAGGAAAATTTGACGCGGAGTGAGATTTGTTTCGAGTGTGTTAAAAATTAACATCTTATTTGTTTAAAAATAATTATTTTCATTATTTATTTATTTAAAAAATGTAATGCACATTGTTTCGCCTGAATCGATGAAATCGATCTCCCTCAAGTGGTTCAGCCATTCATTATTTTAAGTCTTTTGGATATCCTTCATGCGAACACGCGGAGCGCGTGAGAACGAGAAACTCCTTGCACAGAACGATAAACTCCTTATGTTTCAGTCTCTATTATCGGAGATATCGACCATCTAGAATGGAGTAGAGTGTCACTAAATTGGAAACGATTCGTTGATGAGTTATCACAATCTGCAGCTAAATTCGAAGAGATAAATCGGACATTTTATTTAATTGTATAAAACGAATTATTACCAGTGGAATCCTCCACACTTATCAATTTCCCATCAATATGTCGAAACAGGAAAAGATGACTCGTAACGAAATTTTTTTTAGTGTGTTGGTCGAAGAGGTTCACACTTGTCCGATATACCGATAACGTTTGATAATTTTATTTCATGCCTTCTGTTGTAAAGATAAGACACCCTAACATATTTAATCATTGACATCTTAGTAGTAGTAGTAAATGTATTTACTGACAATATTTTGCACAGTGTAAATGCTGGTACATTTAAAACATTATTGACATTACATATTTCTATTGCTATTGCCAACAGACCATCGACGTAAGTCCTTCAACCCATTAATATCTTATTTGTTAAAAAAAATTCATTTATTTATTTGTTCATACAAAAAAAAAGAATGCACATTGTTTCGCCTGCAATCGATTGAACCGGCCTTCAAGTCGTTCAGCCCCATATGGTAAAGAAAATGCGACTTAGACTTTTTGCCGGACCATCAGGTGGCTCGCTTTAAGGACGTGTTTGCTTTCCTCTAACGCCGCAAGATTAGCCGCAATACTGCGCGTTATTTTGCATAATCGTATGGATGGAAGTGTAAAGCGAATTCGACTGTGCGTCATTGAACAAAGGGTGGAAAGCTCATGGAACATTTGGGATCGGGGGGGGGGGGGGTTATTTGGGAGGGAAAGTGAGCCGGGAAGGTTTAAACGCAAAAGATTCAGTCACTATGTCGCACCTGCTACTTTCATCGCTTCACACTGAATTCTCGAAGCGTGTCACACGCGGGAAAGATATTTTGATGAAGGTTCGGCCCGATTGCTTCCCAACATCCCGGGTACGATTGAAGGGGGTAAATTCTGGTGGCTGCTGCTGTTACTCGAAGAGATACACTCTGTGTTCCCGCATAACAGCAAACTCTCAGTTGGGGTGTGCGGTGCGTACCATCTGCGCCAATCGCGCGGTTACTCGCCTTCTCGCTCGGCCTCCAGAATCCACGCTCTCTTCCGTCCCTGTCTCTACGAGTTCCTGTCTGTAACCAAACCCCCGCCCGTTTCTCCCCCTCGAAACTGAAACCATCCCCGTCTGTTTTCAGTTTGCAATTTTCGAAGGCCCACGCGTTGTCCCCTTCGGTTGGTTTTCCGAGTTGGAATTTAGCGTCGAAACGCTTCGGGGCGTCCGTAACTCATTCCTGACGATTGTGGACCACCAACGATCACCCTCGCCACCCTCTGCGACGTTCCTAGCCCGTGCACGAATCATCCATTTACCATAAAAGCACCGGAGCTGTTGTAATCCCTGCGTTACACTATATTAACCCCTTCGAAGCCGCTTTCCTGTTTTAAAGAAGTAATGATCTGTCTCGAGTGCTAGAGAGTCATCTAGTATACAAGAATGTTTGCAAAATTCCACTTTCGAAAAAATCTATTTTGTCAATTTTTGCATCCATATAAAAATTATGATATGATCTCATATTCTTCTGAACTGTTCGTCAAATTTTTCAATAATTTTTTTTTTATCAAAATTTAAGACTTTTTTTTTAAATAGCTGTTTCACCAACGCAGCAAATATCGTACATTGAGCAAATGGAGTAATGTCTATGTGTGATTTGTCAAATTCGAATCGTCCGATTTCTTTCAAAAAAGAGTAACCCTTTTTTAAGCTGAGGATGTCGTAGTTGTAATCCGTGCGTTACACTATATTAACCCATTGGAACCCTCTTTCCGGTTACAAACAAAACAAAACTCTTAAGTGCTTGAGACTCGTCTATGACACAAAATGTTTGAAAAGTGTCACTATTGAAAGATTAAATTTTTCCAATTTTTACACTTAAATGAAACATAATGTTATGGTGATATTCTTCCGTACTGTGCGTTAAATTTACCAATAATATTTTTGATGCAGATTCAAGGAGATATTTTGGAAGCTAAGCTCGTTTACTAACCTAGAAAATATGGTACATTGGACAAATCGAGTAATACCTCCGTGTGATTCATCAAATCGGTATCGTCCACTTTGTTAAAAAAAAAAAAACTTTTTTTTAATTCGAGAATGTCGTCGTAGTTTGGTGGGCTCTTATCATAATACATGGGACATTCCTGAGCATTAATGGCTTAAATTAACGTATATGAATACTGCTGAAAAATATCAAGCATTTCACGTTTTCACAGGGTTTTTGCACAACGTAGCGAGAGCGAGTTTCTTCGCTTTTTCCTGTCTTCTCCTCCCTCCAGCGGTCGTTTTTGTCGCCCCAAGCGGAAGGCGTGTTGGCAGCATAAATTGATACAGATGCGAGTTAACGAGAGTTTTTCCGTTTCGGCCGACTGGGGAATTGGTCGCCGCTACTGAAAACTATATACTGTATGCTCGAACTCTCCGAGTCACACGGCAGCTTTGCCTCATCGAGGGACCTCCCGGATAACGTCGCATCTGCGAAGCGGAAACTCCGCGAGGACTTTGCGACTATACGAAAGTATACGCTTTATATATAGTGCGCGCGCCTTCGCTATCTCGTGTCCACTGTGTAACATCTGGTGCAAAAACTTTTCCATCGCCGTATGAGAGAATGACGAATTAATTTGTCGTATCAATTTTAATCCCAGTTTTCTCGTGGACCATTCGGCTTATGACTATGATCTCGGAAATTTCATTTTTCGACGCAAAGTTACGTCATACGAGAAATGTGTCAGCTCCGGCTCGGAAGTGTTACTTTCCGATCGGAAGATTGTATACAAAGATTAAAGATGATATAAAATGTACTGTCAGCCATTTGAGAGTGGTAGACTTACTGGAAATCCACTATAAGAGTAACGCGTCAGTCGCTCTACTTCATGGTGGTGTGGAAATGAGCATCGTTTTTTTAAATCCGTTTTCAGAATTTCGATCGCAAGTGACATATTTTTATTTACTGGAAGTGACATATTTCAGGTGTGACGTTACTTCCGGTCGAAATATTAGATTTAAAAACAGGAAGCAACGTATTTCAGGTGTGACGTCAATTTCGGACGAAACAAGCGATTTTCAAACGGGAAGTGACGTATGTAAGGTAGGACGTCACTTCCGGTCGAAAATTAAGAATTTCAAATCTCAGTGTTGTATTTCAGGTATGACGTCACTTCCGGTCGAATAATGAAATTTTCATACCGGAAGTGACGTATTTCAGGTGTGACGTCAATTTCGGACGAAACAAGCGATTTTCAAACGGGAAGTGACGTATGTAAGGTAGGACGTCACTTCCGGTCGCAAAAATAGTATTTTCAAACCGGAAGTGACGTATTCCTAGTATAAGTCTCTTACGGATCTCCGCAATTTCCTCGCAACATCGCGGTCAACCCGTTCCCGAGCACTCTACGGTAACACCGCACGCTCAATAACCCAATGGACAATCGGGATGCGAAACCTAAGAGTATTATAGCCCTAGCGCACTCACGCTTGTAGATCCTCTCTCCCCCGTACGCTCTCGAGTGAAACGCGGCTCGGCGAAGTTCATTCGCGTGTAACGGCCATACGATTAATTATCAGTCGAGAGCTCACGGGTACGCGCTGCTAGGCTCTCTCGTCCTTCGACCGAGAGATGCGAGAGAGAGCTCCTCGGCCAGTTGTAAGGCCATTTACGGGAAGCCGTTCGCCGTGTTAAGCGTGCGCGAATACAAATTTGTTCGCACTTAAATTCCGGAACGTGCTGGGCGATTTATCGGCCGCACCGGGGCGAGATCCTCTCCGTGGCGGCCGAGCTGGGGCTCGCACCGACGACGAGGTTCCACAGATATATACACATATATACACCTAGCCTCGCGAGGAGGATGAGAAAATAACACGACGACACGATGGAAGAAGGAGCAACGACAAGTATCTTAACCGAGAGCTGCGCGTCCGCGGACGCGCGCGCGCAGTGTATGTCCTTAAGGCTCAAGTGTCTCCGACACGTCGTTTTCTTTCCTCCCTTCTGGCAGCCAGAGGACGCTGCCCTTCGCCCTTATATATATATACGTTTATTTATATATATATATATATATATATATATATATATATATATATATATATATGTACAGTATAGGGCACCAGTAGGCTTGGAGCTCTCTCAACGACCAGCGTCTTTTTACATCTCTTCTCCATTTCACGAAGAAGCAGCTGGTAACGTGGCGTCGGCGATCGCGAACCTTCGTTCTTGTCGTTGAATCTTCCCCGCGCGGCGAGAGTCGAAGAGTACGACACCGGGATGGCAATTAGAAACGTGCGCGAGCACCGACTAGCAACGCCAGGCGAGAGGGATCTGCGTAATGGCAGTTCCAGCGGTGGTATAAGAGATTCTGCCAGTGAGATTACCAGGACCGAGGAGATGAGACTAAACGAGTAACGTGCGAGGACTCTACTCTTCACTGTAAACATCTGCCACTCTACCGCACAGTAATACACTGTCTCCGCTTGTTTTGTAATTTTCATGAGTCGTGAAATCTCCATTTTTATTTTAGGCCAATCGCTATAATTCATTCGAAGTCTCGTCAGAGAAGTTTAGAAAAACATCTTTTTCACCCAGTACACGATACTGCGCTTGGAGCAACAACAACAACAATAATTATTATTATAATAATACATTAGAACCCTGATTAACCGAGATGCTCGGGACCGAAGAGTCGCCGGATAATCACAATCCCGGTTAATTCGAACTAGACAGCGAAAGTCAATAATGGCTAAAGATACAACTTTATTTTTACTAGTTACCATAAAATTTGGTACAACTTGCACTTAATTGTGAAATAGTGTGAACTAGAATGTAAAGGTTTGGATGTTTTTTTTCTTTAATAGTGCGTCAGCCAGTCTTTTCTTGGAAATACTCACAATCAGTGACTTTGGTTTGCTTTTTGCACTTCCCTCGATTTTCGTCTATGAGCTGTCTTATTCCGCGTCCGCGCATTAAAATATACGGTTCCCGGTTAATCGGGATAATAACAACAATAATAATAATAATAATAATAATAATAATAATAATAATAATAATAATAATAATAATAATAATAATAATAATAATAATAATAATAATAATAATAATAATAATAATAATAATAATAATAATAATAATAATAATAATAATAATAATAATAATAAGGCCTAAATTATTCTTGAGCGACGAAGTTGATGCTTGTAGTGTCGTAACAGTTCGATCAATGTCCTTGAGGATAAATAGAATGGTACCATATGGTGGTCCCCAATCAACGTCTGTGTTATCCTTCGATGCACGTGGGCCGAGGACGAAGGTTCCGTGGGAAAATAGTCGGTGGGAGTGCGAAAAATTATATAAATTCCTAAAGGGCAAAGGGATGTCGCGAATTGTCGAACGCCGACTGCCAGGCACACGTAGCCGTTGTAACGCGATACTACCGTAATTCACGTTGGTTTTACGCTTTATGCGACACGGTGAACATGCTCGCACGGCCGTGAATTTACGGTGAGTGAGACGGACCGAGAGAAAGAGATATCCTCACGGGCGGCAGAAGGGTACGCGAGTTTCCAGAGATCGCAGCGGCAACGAGGTGCGCGCATACACGGGGAAACAGCGAGAGAAGCGTATAAGCATTACTATAGTCACTCGTTCGCTCGGCTGAAGCGGACAAAACCTTTTCGACTCTCGAGCCCCGCTTGATGGACGCCTGGGCGGTATTGGATTAAACGCCTCGGCGAGGATAAAAAAAAATATATATATATACATGTATATATATGTGTGTATATTAAACGAGATACGGGAAAGATAAAATAAAATTGAAAAGACTGAATGAAGAAGAGCGAAGGCAGGGCTTTTATTTCCGTACCGTAACAATTTTTCTGCCAAATAAGTTATTCTCGTCTCGTATCAAATGTTATTCTTTTTACTTTCGATTCCCGTTTTATTTATTTATTTTTAGAATTTTAGATTTTTACCGTGATTTTTTTTTACTGTTGAGACGACCTGGACGACAAGTCAATCGACAGCAAGTCAACCGGGTCCACGGTGACTAAACCGTTCGCGGTACAATTTCTAAAGTTTTGGATCGCCGCAACGCAGGCTTGCACCCAACAACAATGAGAAAGGCCGGACAATGTTTTTTTATTCAATGATTTTACAATTGTCAAAATCTACAACGTTGTCGATAAGTCATCCAGGCATCACTGGTGAAAAATTCAGGCCTAGTAGAAATCGGAACTTTGTCGAGACATCGTCAGGGCACGAGCTCTCATAAAAACACGGTTTGATCAACTAAAGATTCAGCCAGCGACGTTCAAATAAATATCTTGTTGGTACAGCTAAAAGATTCGTTAGTTCAACAAATTTTTGGATGATTTCACCAAAATACTTTTGAGACATTAAGATATTTAATTCGACCAAAAAAATATTTACTCGAACGTCTCTGCCCGAATCTTTAGTGGATTCAACTGCATTGTTTTATCGGTCCGGTACCACTAAAAGATGTGACGGTTTTCAACCCCGAGATCCTTAATGACTCGGCAATGACACGAAAACCATGCAAAACTGTGCCAGAGACAGAAGCGCAATACAGCCCAACCGAATGAAAAGGGTTGCCAAAAGCAAAAAAAACTCCTCGACGGTCTACGCAAAGAAAGGCAGTGAAACAGACCAAAAATAAAATTGAGAATCTTTCAGCTCGGTTCGTTCTTTCGCTACCGATAAGTTATCCGGGCATCCCTGGTAGAAATTTCAGAGCATAAAATCAGGGCCTTTTCGAGACCTCATCAAAGCCCCAGTTACCACTAAGAGACTTCAGGGTTTTCAACCCCGACATCTCAATGACTCTGCAATGACACGAAGACGATGAAAAACTGAGTCAGAGACAGTGGTCCTTGCACCCCGTGCACTGCGCACCAACCGAATGAGAAGGGTTGAAAAAAAGGCAAAATCCTCGACTCCCTTCGCAAAGAACGGCAGCGAAACGGACGAAAAAGAAAATTCTCGGGTCTCTCCGCTCAGTCGGTTGTTTCGGCTGAAAAGAAAAGAAACGCGCGTGTGCGCGAACGGCACGAGGCAACAGAAGAGAGGAGAAACGGCGAGAGAGGGTAGCGAAGCGAGAGAAAGAGTTTCCGAGCCGAGAGGCGAAGGGATGAGAGGATCGAGGTTCGGGCATTGTATCGCGGGGGGCGGGGGTGGAATCCCGCCGGTGCTGCCGTTGGGTGGTCGGGTGTAGGCGAACGTCTGTCTGTTGGCTGCCAGCGAGCCAGTCAATCATTACGGGGTGCGCAAGCGCTCCGAAACTCCCGGTCCTATGTACATATATACACGTTATATCTCCCACCCTCGTCGATCTACCCTTCTCGCTTGCTCGTCCTCTCTTTAACGCCATTGTCCCTCTCGCGTTCTCTCCCTCGGCGCTTCTCACTCCATCCCATTCGGGGGTTGTAGCGGTAGCTTACAGCTCGTGGCGTATATGCCCTCTCGTTTCCGCTTTATCCCCTCCTTCATTTCCATCGCTGTACAGTCCGCGTATAGCGCGTATGTGTGCACAGGGTACATCCAGAACCACGACGAGTTCACCCCCTTGGCTCGGCTCCCTCTCTCTCTCTCTCTCCTTCGTCCTGGAGCGCTACAAGCACGCTACAATGCCGCCCGCCGCCGCCCATCCTGCATATTTAAGCGGGCTGTCTTGCTATGCAGTCGTTACACCGACGCGCACCGTCACCGATGCAATGTTTCGCCTGTATGCTGCCCGGTGTATGGGAAGAGAGGCACGGAGAGCCGCCAGCGCCGGTAGAAGCCAGACTAGACGAGCAGCCCCCTTACCATCCTCTTCCGTCCTGTCACCCTTCGTCCTCTCTCCTCCCTTATGAATCTCGTCGCGCGCACTTTCACCCCCTTCCGCGCCGCAGCTCCACGTCGTTCCTCCGCTGCATCGTCACTCCGGTCGGCGAAGCGGCTTCGGAAGCACCGCGTTCGCCGCTTCTTCCTTCTTGCTTTTTTTTTTTACGTTTCTGCCTCGCCTTATCCTTACACGTCTCGTTTCTCCTTCTATTCTCAATCCGGTATATTATCTATCTACCTGGTAGCTCGCGATAAAGAATTTCGCGGGGTTTTTTTGTTTTGTTTCTGAAACGTGTCACCCCGGGGCGATAAAGCCTTTATCCTCGTCTCCTTTCACCTTTCCCTTTCGTCCTCGGCGGCTTTTACTCTCTCGCCGCTCCAACCGCCGTTCCCTTCCCGACAGAGGCGCGGGCTGGGGGTGGCTTCGAATGAGCCGTTACGTCGGGAATGAGAGACGCTCCCTCGGCACCGTTCGCCAACGAATTTTTTAAGGGATCGCGGCAAAAGCTAATTCCTACTTGGCTCTTTTTCACGTGTCGCAGGGTTTACCGCACAGACCACGGCGACACTCAGCAAGGGATCGAAGGATTATTCATTCTCGATTTAAGATACGCGAATCTCTAGTGAGATTGATTTCATAGAATTGAGACCAAAGGGAGACCTCGCAAGATATTGCTTACAAATAAGACTGTTAATAATTCCAGAGTTACTCACGAGGAAACAATATGTATATGGCGCATGTCTACAAATATACATGTGTCATGCATGACACAAATGTGCCCGAAAAAAAAATTATGCTTAGGAGACATTTCTTGAGCACATGTCGTTAGAATATCTACAAATTTACTAGTACATCAATAATATAAAATTATGTATTTACTAATCCTTTATTAATATGAAATTATATACACCTTGATAGCTTATATCTTATACCTTTATTAATGTAAAATCATATATTTATTAATACATTAATAATATAAGATTGCTGAATTAAATATATTTCGTATATTTCAATAGACAATGGTCGTATTCGCCATCTTTACCCAATATATCGTTTCCCATTTATTTTATATCCATCGGGGTCAAAGATTGCCCTTATCACATTCTCAACTCCTTCTATATTTATTCAACTGCCCATCAATTTACTCATGTTCAGCGAAGTAATGCATACTCCCTACTTACCTCAAAGCCGAAGAAGAACAACAAGAAAAAGACGAATCCAATACAATAATCCCTATAGCCGCATATCTCAATCCTCATCGTTGTCTGTACGGTACAACATCAACCCCGTCGGTGCGTCTTGAGGCGCCCTCGGAGTCGGTGACGTGACGTTGCCGAACTTGTTTGATAAAAAGGGCGCATGCCCGGCCCGACGTGCGAAAGGAGGGCTTCCCGTCGGGGTGGCCCGACGTCGTTCCCCGCTCCGTGGGTGTTAGCGAGTGCGCGAGCGTGCAGGGGCGCGGGCGGGGGTGGAGGGTGCGGGTTGGGAAGAGCGCGGGGGGCCGCGCGGGGGGTTGGTTGGGCAGGGGGGTAGTTCCTAGCAGCATCAGCGGCAGTAGGTAGCGCTTTCGCGAATCGAGAGGGATAGAGGGAATCCTGCTTGCTTCCTCGCCTGCCTGGCTATGCCTCGGTTGCTCTCGGTCGGTCGGCTGGCTTGCCAGGGTGTTACCATGGCTACGGCGCTCGCGCCTTGACATTGACAAATGGCCGGCCGAGGGTGAGCCGAACAGCGGTGCTTTTACATATGCAGGGACACCCATTTGTCCGTTCGGGGTGCGAGAGCCTCGCCTCGCCTGCTCGCGCGATTTCGTCTCTCTCGTTCGCTCAGTCTCCCTTTCTCTCCCTCTCCGACTCCCTCCGTGTACGTCCCTTTTCCTTTTCCTCGCTCTGTCTCACTTGATACCGAACGGACGGAGCACAAGGCACGAGCTTTCCCTCTGTTCCACTGTCCGCGAGCTTGCGGGAACGTTCCGGCCTCTGTACCGCTGTTACTGTTGCTCTGTCAACCGAGCTCGCTTGCACCCCCGAACCTCCCTCTATGCTTACAAGAATGCGATTTCCGAGGCCTCGAGCTCCAGCCGACGTCGTCGTCATCCAGAGCCGCTTTCCTATTGTCGACTCTTTGGGGCGTCGCGCACCGTCGCTCACCTAACAAATGAGATACCCTGGACAAAAAAGAACCTTGCTGCACTCGTCGGGGTGCTTCTGGTACACTCTGCCAGTACTGGTACCCGCGGAACGTGGATACCAAAAATAATTAAAAAATTTGAAATAAATTAAAAATGATGAGGTACATTTAAAAAAAATTTCAATCACCAAGACGAGACACAAACATTTTCGTGAATGACCTTGCGCTCTTTAGCATTGGCCATCCTAAAGGCCGTGTTTCCGCGACAGGATCACCGTCTCGTGTCCGTCACGTGAAAAACGGAGTAAAAAAGGGGTACATCGAAAAAAAAAACTCAATGACTCACGAAGATGAGAAAAAAAGATTTTCCTCGTGGACTTAGTCCTCTTTAGCGCTGGCCATAATAATGGGCATGCTTTTCCGACAGAGTCACGGTCTCGTGTCCGCCAGGTGAAAAACGGAGTAAAAAAAGGGGTACATCGAAAAGAAAAATTCAATGACTCACGAAGATTAGAAAAGAAGATTTTCCTCAATGACTTTGTGCTCTTTAGCGCTAGCCATCCTAATGGTCGTCTTTCCTCGACGGAGTGTCCGTCTAGTGTCCCTCACGTGAAAAACGATTGAACGATGAGCTACGACGAAAGTAAACTCCGTGTGTCTCTCCCAGTCCCCGAGGAATCTGGGGAAGCCAGTCTCCTCCGAGGCCCTGCGAGAAACCACGAGCGCCCATTAGCGGAAGTGAGAGGCTCCGGTGGACGACGAATGATCCTCTGGTCGTGCAGTAACACGTTATGCGGTACAGCATCGGGCAGCAGGAGCCATCGTACTCGCGGAGAAGACAACGTCATAATCGCATCCCCAGAGGGTAAGCGATACCCCTGCTGTTACTGCTATGTGCCTCCCGCAGTATTTCGTACCATCCCCTTGCCATCCCTCCCAACCCTCCGGTGTGCCACTGCTGATGCCACTATGATGTTCTCCTCTGGCTCTCGCTGCTTCGCCGCTTTCCATAGAGTATCACGCCAGATACCTCGAGTATTCGCTCTCTCTCTGAGCTTCCCACCCTCACCCGAAGTACCCCGGGCCACTCCCTCGACGAGGAGTTCCTCTCTAATATCTCATTACTGCGCGCCACACCAGTCAGTACCGCCATTACGAGATTGTTTGCTCGCGAGGCTGCTGCCTCGCGCCGACAACCCTTAATATATTGCTACCCGGACGGCGAACCAGCAGCGAGTACGGAACTCCACTATGCTTCTGATTAGAAAGTTATCGACGGAGCGAAAGAGTTAATAGGTTCCCATCTCTTGCCCTCTTCGAAAAGGTGGATTGTATCATCGTCATGTGGAACCGGGCTGGTGACCGGTAGACTTCTTGAGGTCGATCCCGAGCCCGGTCGGTAACAACAACTGTAACGTACTTTTCGTAAGATCGCTTTTCCAAAGACCAGGTTATTAGAAGGTCCGTTGTTAGATGAAGATCGCTCATAACTTGCGTCAAACCCAAAGTGTCGGAGACCCTTGAAAAAATGGATCTGTATGCTTCTGATTAGAAAGTTATCGACGGAGCAAAAAAGTGAATACAGCTTCCCATCTGTCGATAATACAATCCGCCTTTGAACTTTTTGAACTGGTGGATTAGTTTATCGTGGTATGAAACTAGAATGGTGACCGGTAGTCTTCTTGGGACGCCGTTTCGTTTGGGAACGAAAACTGCAAACCACTTTTCTCAAGATCGCTTTTCCAACGACCAAACTATGCGAAGCTCAGTTGTTGCACGAAGACCGTTAATAAATTGCATCAAGCCCGCAGTGCTGGAGACCCTCCAAAAAATGGATTACAGTTTTCGTTTCCAACCTAGTCCGTTTCGCGTCGCCTCGAGACGGAGTCCGATCCCGATTTCAGTCGGTAACAAAACTGTAAATCACTTTCCACAAGATCGCTTTTCCCATGAGGAAATGATAATTTGCTCGTCGTCGAATCGTAATTTGGTTTCTAATAAGAACCTTGTTTGTTAGATGAAGATCGCTGGTAATTTGCCTCAAGCCCAAATATCGAAGATCCTTATAAAAATGACTTTCAGTTTTCCTTACCGACTGAGCCTGTTCCGCGTCGCCTCGGGATTGCTTCCTCACCTCACTGCCGCGATGATTGGCAAATACGCAGGGAAAAAAAAACTCCTCGGAAACAATTCTCCTCGTTAGTCCGACGAGACTTCCTTCCGGGGCTTTCGAACCGAATATGTACGATCGTTATTGTTTATACTATATATATCTCCTATACATAATATACCCACCGTAGGAGGCTGCCGCTGGCCGGGCATCGAGCGGGTGAAAATAATTGGTATATCTTTACCGATTCCCAGCTCGTCTTGTCTCGCTCTCCGCTCCGCTAACAAGGTCCATTTCCATGGAATAACCATCAACGGTAATTGGCACCTACGGTCTCGGAAACGGGGGCGGCTACCGGCAACCGTTCACCCTCTCCCCCGGCATACCTATCATATTTCAGAGTCGGGTGCGAGCGCGCCGGCCCAGCTACGTGCGAGAGACCGGAGAACGGAAGAAAAAAAAGGAAACTATCGAGGGAATGGTCGAGAGAGATGAAGAGAGAGAGATAGAGCGAGAAAAGTCAAGAGAAAGTGATCTCACATCGACGGAATAGGAGGATGCGTGTTGCTCGCAAACGCGCGTTTTATACGGGCTTTCCCGTGGGCTTCGTGACGACGGAGCACCCTTTGGCGGTCGTGGCGGCAAGGGAACGAGGGGGCGGCACGACGGGGTTGGATAACAAAGCTCCCGAGCCATCGACGGCTCGCTAACAACCCTCCGCCCACTGTTATATACACTATTATACTCGTCGCAACGTCAAAATGATACGGCAAAGTAGGAAACGACTCGACGCCCAGGGTGGAGAGAAGTCGAGAGACGCCCGTGCAAATTGCGAGCCTGCATTTTCGATCCTCCATCGTTCCAGACGATAAATCGTTTCGACGAGCAACAAACTCCTGGGTGAATGACCGTGGCGTGCTATTGTGCTTTTTTCTTTTTTTTTAGGGTCTAGAAAAAAAATAAATAAATTTTACACAAGATGTAGCATTTAATGCTCACGTTTTCAAAAAACACTATACAATGGACACTCTCTAACATAGATCATCTTGACATCATATCGACCCTTTTCTCGCTCGCTCTCTCTCGCTCTCTCGCTCTCTCTCTCTCTCTCTCGTTTTCTTCGCGGTATCGTCGAAACGTCGCGGTGTGAACCGCCAATCGGTCAGGCAATTGAATGATAAATCCAATCAGTCCAATACACATAATAACGATGATCGAGTGATTTTTCTTTGTTTTGTTCTTTGAGTGATATTTCAAGGTGATGGCTCTTCCCAGACTTTTGCGACCTTACACAACTATTTTTTATTTTTTATTTTTTTTCGTTTCTCTGCATACTTATGCACGGTAGTCCCATTATAGTCCATAGAGCGGTCGATTTACAAAGCGGAACGCAATGATTTTTTTTTTTCACTTTTGTTAAATTTATTTGCCTTTTCTTTACTTAGGTGTCAATAGTCATCAATGCGCAAACAGTGGAAAAAATCTGATTCCATACCGATACAATAAATTTTAGCTTATCATACATCATCGTTATCATTATCGTAAACGTCGTAATCATATTTATCATCATCCATAATTATACAATAATTATTATACATTACTCTCTCTCTCTCTCTCTCTCGCTCGCTCTCTCTCTCTCTCTCTTTATCGATTATCACCCTCGCTGAAGCAAATTTTTTTTTTTATTTGTTTGTTCACTCTCAATCGCACTCATACACATGCAGACTTATTCTTACATGTTTTCATTTCTATCTCTCACATTCGTTTTGTATTTTTTTTTCTCACTCGATCACACTCTCCGTCGCTCTCTCTCTCTTTCTCTCACTCTCGCTCGTATATCGCTGCGCATAAAAACTCGGTTTACTTTTTTACTTTTTTATTTTTTTTATTTTATTTTTTTTTGTTTTGTTACCCTCTAACATGATTATTACTTAGATACCTTACTGTTACTTCGTATACATTTTTAAGGCGATGATTCAATCGAATGAACTCATTTATTTTTTTTAAACGAACAGCCAATGCGCGCCGGGTCGTTCGTATCGCGCGACGCACGGATTGCGCGTGATTTCACTCTCTCGACACTTTCCCCGATAATGTTTTTTTTTTTTTTTTTTAATACTACGATTTTTAAAACCACCGCATGTGTTTCGGTAACTCCGTCGGTAACGTCGTCGTTCGGTTAAACGCAACGTCTCGTCGAGCCTCGATCGTCCGTCAATTGCACAAAATTGCATCGTCGCTCGATGTACTCTCGCTCGAGGACTAGTATCACAACTAGATTCGATCGGTAAGCTTAATAGGAGGAAAAGGAAAAAAATCTCGAGTCGCGATAGACGATTAAGAGTTAAAGGCCCGCCGGGGCGCGCTTTTTTATGTTAAATATTAAAATGATAAAATCGTCGCGACGCGCGAGAATCGCGCGCATTGCGCGGAACGATTCGGCTGTGCGGTTGCCGATTTTTTATTTGCGGTGGATAAAAAAATCGTTTTAAAAAAAACCTCGACTGAAGTATCAATTTTGTTAAAATTAAACGGTCGAAGGCGACGGAGGCGATTTATGACGATTCATCGGTATCGAGTCGTCCATCGGCAAACAACACAGAGCTCGGAGCTCAACAAAATTAAACAATCTACTGGTCAACAAATACACATCTCGTAAAAACATTCCGGCTCTGTTGCTGCATCCTCGGACGACTCGGAGCCGAGAATTTCGCACGGTTTTTCGGCCCGTTGATGGCGCACGGCCTCGTCGGAAATTCGGGAAACGCGACGGTCCGATCTGCTGTACAGTTTTCGCTGATTAAAACTTTGATTGTCGATACTTTCGAAATAAATTGATGAAACTTATAGAGTCGCCCGGGACGGGCCCGTTGACAGGAACAAATTAAGTAACCCGTGTTCGAGGAATAATTTATTTAAATTCTGCGGTCAATAACGCCTCCGTACGATCGTCCGGCCCACGCTCGAAATACCCTGTGTCTCGACTAAATTGTGTAAGTGTTCCGTATCAATCTCTCTCTCGCTTCATATTAATCTAACGCGGCTCGGGCGATCGGACGGGGTTCGTTTAATAAAATTAAGTCAATAAGTAAACTATGATTTTTCTTATGGAAACGTCGTTACGATAAAATATAATTGAATTTCCGATGAGTCCAAGCGCCAATACAATTTTTAAATTTATTTTTTATCGCCGCTCTTCCGTAAGTCGATGTGTACGAAGAGGCCGAGCGAACCTCGCAATCTGCGCGTAAGGCATTGCCAACGACGTGCACGATTTTTTTTTCTTTACTTTTTAATTTATTTTTTTTCTCCAATTAACGAAAAATATAATGAACGGTCGACATTCGCACCTGAGTCTTTCGGTATACGTGGGTATTTTTTCTTTCAGTATACTAGAGCGCCGAGCGAGTTTCGCTACGAGAGGCCGAGGCGTTCGTTTCCGTCGAGGGGTTGAAAAAAAAAAAAATCGATGTAATATTTGTCGACAAGTTTGACGGGCGCGACACGGAGATCAAGATCGCGGATTCTGGTGACAAACAGAAGCCGATCGATCTCCCGCGGGGTGGCGCGGAAACCTCGAACGCACACGGGAAACGATTGCCACCGATCTCCCTGTTAACGACTCTCGCCGACATTGAGAACATTAAAAATTTACAATCCTTCAATCGTTCCATTCCCCATTCCTCGTAATCTCGACGTGTATGCAGGCGTATTGAAAATATCGATAACATTTCTCTTAATATCCGCGTTTTATTTTTATTTTTTAATTTTTATTTCATTTCTTTCTTTTTCGTATTTCGGAATCACCGGGCAAAGTTTTTTGCACGCCGACGCAGGCAGCGTTTTTGTCACACTTAATTTTTTTTGTTTGTTTTTGTTTCTTTAAACTTTGCGAGGAAACGAAAGAGCTTGGCTTTTTTGTTTTGGTTTTTTTCGTCCTATCGTCTCGCTTATAAAATCGACCGTTTTGCGTGTCTTTTTGATTACCAATAAAATTTCTTTACTCTCTCAATATAAAGTGTCGTCGAAAATTTGTTATTTTACTTTTAATTTGTAATTTAAATTTTTAATTTTTTTTTTTTGTTTCGTCTCTCTTTGCTATAATCTCATTCGAATTCGCGGCTGTTTGTGTTTTTTTTTTGTGTCATGCAATTATATATCCTTTCGTCGTAGAGAGAGTTTCTTCGAGTTACGTATATAAGGGACGCGCGCGCGAATATTAGTCATCTCGTATAGAAATATAGAATTGCTTCCCTTCGTGGGGGAGGAAAGGGCGGGGGCGAGAATAAGGGACGAAAACGTTCGGAAGAAGGAACGGTTTGGAGTTGGGCGAACGAGATAGCTTTTTTTTATATATTTTTAATTTTCTATTTTTTGTGATTTTAACATCTTTCCACTTTTTCGATATACGATGTTGCAACATTGAACTTTTCGGATGGAAAAACTAAAAACTGGGTAAAAAACTGCATCGATGATATTTCGAACGTGAACGAGCTTCATTGCTCCACGATGAGGTTTCCGTGAGAGTTACAAAAAAAAAAAAAAAATACCACGCGAGGCCGAGTAATACGGATGAGCGATCGAGGGATCCAAACTAGTTCGTTCCGCGCGAGAACGCGTGATGGGAACTCTCTTGCAGCGCTCGATTGGAATCCGCGATGCACGCGAGAGTGAGCGAGAGCAAAAAAAAAACAAGGGATGGTGCTAGGAGAGCGGGGTGTCATCGGATTTTCGGGACACTGTGCAATTTCAACGAAAGGGAGCAAAAATGCAGATGATCGACGAAACGAAAATTACTTTCGGGCCCTAAAGTACCTACATCACGTAATATGTATATTTCTATGATACATTGCTTTCCTCGCTGGGGGAACGTTTCGTATACCTTTTGCTTACTCACGATTTCGTCGCCGCACGCGGTTTTATTTTTTATTATGTTAACCTCTTGAAAAATGTTCATCTTGCACGCGCGCGTTCGATCGTTCTCGATTGTCAATTTCCCATTGCTTGTCTCATTTATTTCTGCGCTTGCGATTTTTGTCTATTTTTTTCTGCTTTTCGTTCCTTCAACGCGATTGCTTTCCCAGTCCGTCGGCTCCTACCGCGCCATTCACATACGTCACGGAAACGATATCCTCACGCACAGCGGCAGACGAGTACCACACTTTTTTTTTCTTTTTTTTTTTTGTAACCGAGTCCATCGAGCGTCTGTATTTATCTCGTTTCGTATCATCCGCCTCATTCCTCCTTCGCACTCAATTGAATTAACTATTTATACACAATATATTATAGTAAATTGTAATTATTAATTGTTTGTTGTTGTTGTTTTTTTAATTAATCCCTAGGACGAGCAGCGTGTTGGCTTGCGCCGGGTCGGTATAGAGCACGAAGAACACTGTGGGACCGTTCGTCTCCTCGACGAGGGCACCTCCTTATTTCCTTTTTATTCTTTTATCCTCACCCTATCTTCCATTCATTCTAGTTCACTAACGTTTATTATTTTTTTCTTTTAAAACCGTTTCGACACCGTCGTGCTTAAGACATGTGTGTGTTCACTTGCTTTCCTCTTCGATCTCTTCCCGTATTTATATTACAACTGAGGGGCAAGGAGGGGCCCTCGCGGCATATTTTATACATAATATATAGTTACTTCGGTTTAATAGTGAATTTTATTAATAATTAAGAACTGTACAAATTTAATGTCTCCTAAGTCGAGAATGTCAACGCTCCGGCGCACGTGTCCTGTTTCCGATTCTTTCTCTATTTTTTATTTTTTCGTTTTTATTCCATCAAGCAGCTATCGGTGACCTGCGTTCATTGGCTAGGTACGCGATTTTTTTTTTTGCTTTTTTTTTGTCTTTCGTTCCGTATCGTCGCTTCGTTTTTCTCTCGTCGTCTCAAAGTCGGGACCCCCAGTGTTTGCCTCGAGCGACAGACATTTCTCGTTGCGAACACCGGTAATGTACATGCCCGCTAAAATTGCCTATATCACTATATTCATTATATAGTCTCTCGATTGCGATCGTATTAAAATTTAACATTTATATCTCAATCACTACAATATTACACCGCGATATTTGTACAAAGAACAATCACATGAATTTCGTCGCGACCAGTACCCCCTCTAAAACCTTGTTTTTTTTAGTTATTTTTTTTAAATTTTTTGTTTTCTCTTCGCGCACCTTTTGGTCGCGCTTCTACGCATCGTTCGTACACCCTCGTCGTTATTTAATTTTTTTTTTGTTTTTTTTTTTAGTCATCATCTCCGTCACATGGGTAATCGTTTCGCGAGCCACGACGACTCTTCTTATCGTTATCGTGGAACACGCGGTTTGTACGATTATCTTCTCGCCTGGCCCGTGAGCGATGCCTTCGTCAATTCTTCGGGCGTCGCTGCTGCCGATGCTATTCTGCCGCCTCCGCGAATCCAATTTTTCTTTTTTTTTTCTCGTGTCGTCTTCCGGTCGTTCGTGGGCCGGATACATCACGGGCCCCGTGTCCGCGATATGTTCGACGAAAAAAAAAAGCTTCGCTCGGATAACTCGCGTCGCTGGCCGCTTTCAGCTCGATGCCAGGTTTCAGCCCATTTCATTTTGTTTCATTAATTTATTTTTCGTATACTTCTCGACTTTCACTGCCATTGCCCCATTCGATTCTGCATTCAGCTGCAACAGATAAGAAACGAATCCATGTACTTGTCGTTCCGCAGAGTAAATTTTTTGTCTCGCGATCGATCTCGGCAACGTCCCGCGCTCACATCGAAACTCATGCCCATGTAAAAAAAAAAAACTACGATGCGAAGATATACTTTTCATGAAAGTTTTTGCATAGTTAATATATTATGATCGAATATAAAAGTATATATTTCCGCTTAATAATCATTTAATCAAGTTTAAAATATTAAATTTCTCTATTAATAATGAAAACAAAAGATTTCAAAAAAGTATTTTCATTAAATAATATATACGAAAAGTATAAATAATTTATATAAAGAATATATATTTACGCAAAAAATATGTTATTTAGTTGATTAGTATATTTTCAATACAGTTTTAATATATTTTTCGCCCATACTTTTGTCCGTGCTGGACTCGGAGACTCGACGCGATCACGCGAGCAAAAAGAACCCGGTAGGCTTCGACAGTCAGCTTCGAAAAGTAGCTCAACCATAATGCGCTGCCAGATTTCGTGCTCGTTCGATCCGGCGATTCGTCTCCGTCAAGTTCAAAGTTGCGAACACTACGACACGTTAAAAGCTACGAGGACTACGAAACTCGACGGCATCAACGTGAACAATGGATAGCACACAATACCACAGTAGTTGGCAAAAGATCGTTATATCGCGATAGCGTAGGACGGCGGTGAGACTTACCTTTATAAGTGGTGGCCGTAGTACTCAGGAGGATAATGGTATTGGTTGTGGAAGGTGGGATCACCGGGAGGCCGGTGCATCATGCTGGCCGCTTGTCCGTCCATCATGTAGCCCATCGTCGCGTCCGGACTGTATGCCCCGCTCGGACCTGCAGACAATGGCGGAAACACTACACGTTACTACGGTTAGAACTCCGTTCCGTAATTGGCAAGGGGCCACTGGACATGCTCGTTCACCCTCGAGCCTTTCCTTCCAGACCGGGCACACCGACACTGGCACACACGAACTCCAAGCTCGATCGTTTTTCCGCAAGGAAAAGCGTTCCGTGGGTGGAGCTGCCACCTCACCGCAACCCCCGGTTTCGAGACTCATTGCTCAAGTGGAGAAACCGAAGAGGATGAGGAAGCTCCCGACCCGCCACTTGTGTCGAGTACCGTGAGTACCGTCATCAGAAAGAGGGTGAAAGAGCTGTGTCTGCGTTGCTGTACTCGGTCGAGTCAATCCCGCAGAGATTGACGAGACAAAATAAGCGTTATTGTATGTGTGTGTGTGTGTGTGTGTGTGTGGGTGCTGCAAATGATCGTGTATTCGATGATTTATAGTGGGTTCGATTACAAAGTTCCTAATGATATAAGAAGATTTTTGAAGAAATCTTCTTAGATCAATTTAATTTTGCACATTGAATTGATCGAAGGCCGATGGCAAAAAACCAATTTCCGCCATCGACCTCTCTTTGCTTCCCTCCCGCGCACCTCTTCCTTTCTTTTAAAGAAAATTCTCTATTTTTTGTATCGTTTTTCGCATCCTAGTTCCGTTAGTAAAATTTTGTATTATAGTTTAAGGTACTTCTTAATGTCATCGGGTGAAATCGGGCGAAAGAATTGTGTCTGCGTCACTATACTCGGTCAAGTAAATCCCGCGGAGATTGACCAGACAAAATAGGCGTTATTCTGTAAGTATGCGTGTTTGGGTATCTGCAAATGATCGTGTATTCAATGATTTATAGAGGTTCGATGGCAAAGTTCCTAATGATCCGAGAAGACTTTTTACTTCGTCAACCGGAAGCGGATCCGGTTCCAGCCCGATAAAAATTCAATTTTCGCCATTGGACTCTCTCCGCTTCCTCCTCCTCTGCGCGCCTCTTCCTCTCTCCTCTCGACATCGGAAAGTACGACGGGGTGCTCGTGCAAAAGAGCTTATTTCTCGATCGATTTCCCGAGGTTCGTACGGGTCGCCTTGTCATCGGCAGGGTGGTAATGGAGCGGCCCGGGCGATCCTTCGGTTGCCCCCTGAACGACGAAGGAGCAAGGGACCGTCGGTAGTTTTAATGTTCGTATCTTAATGTATATTGCCACGATAAATCAGGGCCACTGATTGCGTTCCACCCCTGCCTGCTCCGGCTGCACCGGCGCTCCGAGACGATCGCGGCTCAATACGAGAAACTCCGGGGGCCAGCCAGAGAGACCTAATACCACTGGATTTTTCGAGTATCGCCCGACTTTTCAGAGAAAGTAAGGAGAGACCGTTCGTAAATGGAGCGCAAGCTCTCCGGGAATGGCCATTGTGCAACGGATCTATACCGGCGGAAGCTTTTCTTATGCTAAACAGGGACTCCGAGGAGCCCGATCAATCTCGACACATCGATTCGAATTGCACACGTGCACTCGTGGATTATGTCCACTTGATCGCGGTATAAATCTTCCACCCACTCGGAAACTTAAGCCTCTCCCGATCCGACCTCACACGGCTGACGACTTTACACGTCGGTCCATTTTAGTTTATAAGGTAATTTATGACAGCATTGTTGCAACGAATGTCGATAAACCAGATCCAAGTTTTTCATCTGAGATGGCTTGCTTTTAGGTCCCGAAATAAAATGGTAAAAACAGTTCGGGTTGAGCCGCTCTTTTCTAAAAAAAACTGCTGAATTTTCCTGCCTTTCTCACGTCGCCTGGGTTAATGAAGAAAGCTCATGGTAACGGGAGCCCGCCAGCCGCTGGGCGTTCACATAACAAACGCGCTGCTCTCGTTTTACTTAACTCGGGTTGCTGCTCCGCCGTAAATCACAATTATTGCGCAAACGCTCGTTCTTCTTTCGCCATCGCGATATTGCTCTCTACCTTAAGAATGTTTTTCTCCTGTCTCTTCGCTCTCGGTTGGCCCCCTCGGCGTGGAAAAACATGCGAAAGATTATAGACGATCCAGGGGCATCGTGGAAGTGCGCAGGAACGTAGCTCAACGCAGGAGACTCTGCTCGGGAATCTCGCAAAGCTCCGGCTCTGCTCGGCGCAGCGCGGTGGAATGTAGTTCTCGTATTATAGCCACTCGGGCGATATTCCACTAACGAGGGATGCGCGCTTGTAGCGCGATTAAACCACGCTATAACGCAGCGGGGCGTCTTGGATAGCCGAGACGGACCACAATATGGGAAATTAAGGAATCGCCTTGCCTCGCCATGGACAAACGAGCCCGAGTGAAATGGAAAGTGAGGAGCCGGAGCGACCGGGAGAGAGAAAGATGGACCAGATACTGAAAGTGAGACGGGCTTGAAGGGGACTTCACAGAAAACACTATACATCGTGGGCTATACAAGCGGAGAGGATTCCCCGGGCGGTAACTGCGAGAGGCTACATAGCAATCTATACCACCCGCAATCCATACCATTATACCCATCTCGGATTTCCGCACTGGTTCCCTTCAAGAGCCACTCATAATTGCCTCTTTCTCTTGACTTTCTCATCCCTATATGTGGAGCCTCGGGGAACATTTACGGAATGACGATTTTCGCGAATACACTGGGGAAATGATCTTGGAAAAACTACCATTTAGTAAATTTCATGGATAAGTCCATATGGTAAATTTCGACTAGTCAACATCGGTCAACATCGGGTACACCGGCGCCACCACTAGCGATATGTGAAATTTTCACAGTGTTCAGTGCAGTTTTTACCTAACTCATATGGTAATTTTTTTCCAGAAGGCACGTTGACAACATTTTGCGGATCTGGCTAAGGAATTTCGTGGACAAAACTAAGAATTTCGTCGATCAAATTTTGTTATGTATGTACATCATCTGTATAAAAACAATTTGATCGACACAATATGCCGGTACAATCTACAAGCCGAAAAAAAACTGACGCGATTACTGATTACTATATTTCGTATTGAGAAGAACTTATATCCTAGCAACAATTATAGGATATTCGGGTAGTATCTGTGACCGCGAAAATGACCATATTTTCTAGCAAAATATTTCAAGTTTAATATGAATGTTTGCCAGAATGTCGCTGTAACTCTCATATACCTGAAAGTTCAGTCAGTTTTTACCAGATTGATGGTAATTTCTATCAGATCCTTTTCTTAGTGTAAGTGCATAGCTGGTTGACCCATGTCGATCGTTACATGGGTGACATATAAGTTTTTCTGGATGTCTTCCTCGACATATTAACGGGATCCAAGATATTCAGCGACACAGAAAAACCAGACATCAATGGAGGGCAGTGTGCGCGGTATTGGCCGTATACATGCGTAGGCCAAGTTGGCGAAAATCCACATGCGAAAAGCGCTCCAGTAAAGTGGGGTCAATTCGATAAAGTTAAAGCCCACGATGTACAAGCCCAACTCTACCGCAGCATCGGTGTTGTCTCTCAGACACGAGATTCGATAGACGAGAAAAACACAACGTAATGCAATAAAGCGCTGCGCGAAGCTCACTAGGGTGTCTCACTTTCGGGTTGAAGCTACCCCTTCGGGGCAGCTGAAGTCTCGATCACATCGTCCCGGGACCCTCTGTCCCAGTCCGGATCCCGCAATGTTGTCCGCGTGTAATACGGGAATACCTTCGTAATTTATTTAGAAGCTCACACGAGGCTCCTGCGAAGGACGTGGGAATGAGGCGCCTTTTAATTGCCGCCCCCAAACCGCGACACAGTCGTATCCGATACGAAGGGTTCTTCAACCGGTACCGGATTACAGAAAGAGGAAGATCAAATTGGCGGACGAACTGATCAATGAAGTTGGCGCTCAAATGCCGCTTATATTATTAACATGGCGCCCTTTGACCTTCTTAACGACCCTTCGAAGCGTTTTACACGTTGAAGAGACATCAAGCTCCCCAGACACAGTTCGCTTCCCTGAAACGTCTGTCACGACGATCCGTGTAAACTCTCGATTTCGTCGGAGCACTTCATCGCCAATGTAGTCCCGAGAGTCGATCGAGTCACTCCGATCCATGAATTATTTGCGAGCCGTTGAGGGAATTAGAGGAAGGCACCGATCATCGCGTTTTCCCCGCAGCGTTTCTCCGATCTCTCTTCGCTCTTTCCCGACACACCCTAATCTCACTCACACTTCTGGCGCACGACAAATCCCCACTCTATGAGCGATTCTTGGGAGAACAGAGGGATGACAAAATTGGACAGCGACGATCATAGCTAACGGGCTCCTCCTTCTGTGCTTCCTTCCTCTTTCCGTCTCTTCTGCCTCCCCTGCCATATTCCGTCCTGGTGACTGAACGACGCGATTACCGCCGCTGTCTCTCATAGGAAGAAAAAAAAAAATTGATAGCAAAGTTTTTCCTTCACTCTTATCCACCCGCCAGTCACCCTCTTCAGACGCGTCGGTCTCTTCCGGTCTCCATTCTTTCCTCTCCAGCTCTAAAAAGAATAACGAATCGTACCTCGATTTACAATAACAAGATCAAGTAGTTGACGATACGATCGCGTAATTAAATTCCGTTCGAGCGATGTGCGGCGTTTCCAGGACCGACGAGGCGCCGGGGTGGATGAGAAGGTCGGTCGCCGGAACGGAGGCCGGAGAAATCCCTCAGGTCGACTCGCGGCAACGCCGAACACGAGAACAACATTAGCAGTAACTTATGGCTGCGGCTAGGCATCAGCGGTAGATTTTGGGAGTGGTGCGACCGGGGGTTTGCGACCGGGGGGATGGAAAAGATGGGTCGCGCACGTAGAACCAGGAAGGATTCCTACGGGAGGTTCTCGCCGTACTCCGGTCTACACCGACCGTCTTTGTCCACCGCAAACCAAGTTGGCGACGAATCACGGAATGTTCGGTGCTTTCGCTTCGAGTTTCCGCTGAGAGAGCATTAACGGAGGCAGGGGAGGAGAGAGAGTTCTCCACTGACGACAGTCCGAGTTAGGAAGTAACTGGTACCCAGTTACGAGGGACGCAGTTCGGGATGGACATACGACTGGCCTTGAATTTTGGATAGTTGGGAACGTTATAATTTTGGAAACGATCGGCGTGCAGACAAAGCGAGGGCGGAGGGTACGGTGAGTCGGTCGCGAGAGACGAAGAGATTCGGGAACGAGCCAAGCGTAATGTTCTTGCGGTATCATAGACAGAGGAGGGGACGGGCGACGGAAGTCGTCCGCAACCCTGAAGTTTCCGTCTTTATCCCTCTCTCTGTGCCTCGGTGAACTCGCTCATCCGCAGCGTAGAGAGATCCCCCGGTGCGTTCTGTTACCGGGACGATCTCGCTTCTGGGGAGTGAAAATCTGGAGTAGATATAACCGCCGACTACGGCGACGGCGAGATTCCTCCGCCGAACGGAAACAGGAAATGTGTTCCGGAAGCTTCAACAATCCCTCGATGAAACTATTGGTCATCCGCGACGCAATACCGGAAGCTCCGGATCTAATAACTCATCCCCCGTACGACACTGTCTTTCCCTCTCCCCTTTCGTCTGTCTCGTTCACCTCTCCCGTTCGCGAGACGAGCAGACATCGCGAAATCACCCTGCCTTTTGTTCCTTCCTTCTTCCTCATCGTCCTTCCCCGACGCCGTCCTGCGCTCTTTCCGCTCGCTTGTTTGCTCTGTAATAACCACAGAGACATAATTTTCCTTCGCCTCACTGCTATCGATCTTCTCGGTTTCTTTGATTTCCTTTTTTAATGTCCACTCCGTCCCAATTCGAGATTCGCCATATCGACGAATCTGTTCCACCGGCTCCGCCTGATGTATAGCGGACTCTTCTACCTACCGGGGCACGGTCAGCACCCTTCGCCTATTTCTTCTTCCTCCTCTTCCGCTTCGTCCTCTCCTCCATTGGCAGGAGCACCCGCGCCCGTAGGGGGTTGATGTATGGCGCGATGTAATTGCAGGAATTTAATCAATCAGACATAACCCCGGCGAAGTCGGGCGGGTAGCTCGACGGGTAACCTTGCCAAGCCGAGTTAAACCCTCGGGGAGTCTCATTTAAGATAAACCCCCGGGTCCGCGAGTGGACGAAACGAGAGTGGATAGAGGAAGGACCACAGAACTGCTCTCGTTGGGCTCGATGGCCTTCGCCCTGGAAGAGGACTCACGTTCCTCCGACGAAGGGAATGATGAAACGTTGGGACTACTATCCTAGATTCGAACCTAACGTCCCCCGCACTCCTCATCTCCCACGCGCCTCCTCGCCCTCTTCGTCCCTTATTTTCTTCGATCCCGTTCCGCTTTCGCCTTCTTTGCTACCGCTCTCTCGCTCCAAGATTTCCTTTTACTCCTTCCACTCGCTTTTCCCTCTTACACACACTCCCACAACGGGATCCCAACGTCCGAGTGAAAGTAGCAGAATTCGGCCTTCCATCGCTACACGCTCTTCCGCGGCCGCCGCTGCCAACCCCCGTGAACGCTCACCAACCCCCGTGATATATCGCCCCTTGGAGGTCGATGACTTCCGCTATTTTTCTTCCGCTGTCTCCAGCAAGCAACTTCCCTTCCTAGCGTCCACGCCGCGGAGTTTCGTTCTTTTGCCCGTATAGAAAACGGAGCGGCGCGACCGAAGCTTCTCCGTTGGGGCAACGACGCGGGAGCCGAAGGAGAAGCGGGAACAGCGGATAGCTCGTAGCTCGGTTATCCAGGAACTCGCGCCGGACATCGATCGCTACGTTAGCGACCTGGATATATATATATGTATCCGGAAGCCAAGGATATATAACCCGACGGAGTGTGGTACACCGGTGGACCGTGGCTCTCGTCCAGTCTCACCTGGTGCCACCCGGAAACTCACGTCTATAAATCATCGGCCACTTATTCTTATTATATACTTCTCGGCATCTTTGGCAATCCGGAAGCTTTATTATGCGTTCCGCGTTTGAAATTTTATCATGAACCGGGACGGCAACGATAAAATTCCGACGGGAGTGAAATTCTTCTATGTATCGGCATATGAATGAGGCGGGAAGACTTTTGATATTCATTTTTATTCTCTGTAATGAAAGATTGGGTGATTCTGATCGTGTAAAAAAAATTTCAAGTTCGGATATAAAAAAATCAGTTCAGTTTTTTTAATATGTTTTTTTTTTTAATTTCTTCTTTACATTAAAAATAAAACTCAGATTTTTATTTTTTGTATCCCGATCTCGAGATCTTTTTACACGATCAGAACACCGTCACGGAGTATCAATCTTACGAGATTTTCGATAAAATTTTGATTGATCGAGTTCAAAAAAAGGGAACACGTTTTTTTGCCCAAAATCGGACGGAACCTCCCTTAAGATGGATATATTTTTGGACAGAATTCGTACGACGATATTACTGTGGATGTCGAATGTCTCGGATAAAACACATTGAATCGGGGAAGCGATCTCGCGGTATTCGACCGAAGAAACGAGAGAGGAGCCGGGTTCGGGAAAGACGTCGGGGATTCTCGATAAGAACTCGCTACATTAATGGATAGGGGGGGCCGAAAGAGACGGTTTTTCCTAACCGCGCTGACAAGACCAAATTAATTTTACCCCCGCAACTATACTCGCGGCGTTGGCATATTTTAACCCAGTTTCTTTCAGCAATCGAAGCGACTGATTTCTTCATTTTTATTGTAATTTTTTTTTCGCTTATCGGGACGAAATCGACTTGACATAAATACCTCTCAGGCTGAGCAGTTGGACGGACAGGCCGCAAGGGACTCCCTTCGATATGCCCTCGAGTGTGTGCGCGGGTTCCCGAGGATCTTTTCGATCCGCTAAATTCAACGGTCGCTAAATTCGAGAATACAAAACGCAGACGCGGGCGCGATGAGCGGGACTTCTTCGTTCCGTATTATCCCTCTTATCCTCCGATCCCTCGCATTCTCTCTATCTATCTCCGGACTCTCGATGCTTTGGTTGACGCGATAAATAATTAATGATTGAGAGGGCCCGCGGGGACGAGCGAGCGGTCAGTCCATAAACCACTTAATATTTATAAGGTATGAAGGCGCGCATACAAGAGAGTTCCGTAGGACGGCAAGGGGGCGGACATGGGAGAAAAGGGAAGGAGATCGGAGGGCGGACGCGGCCGCGAGGTAGTAGAAACCCGCGTCTTATATGGATCGCGCGGGCGCGTATAGTATTTAGATATTTTAATTAACCGATCGGCTATAAATTATGATAATTAAGGGGAGAAGGGGAAGGAGGGAGAGAGCCGGAGAGGCGAATGCGCGGTGCGGTGAGGCCATTCGACGTTTCTGTTTTGTGTATCTCTTTCGAGACTGACGGTCGGACAGCGGCCAGACAGTCCCTCCGGTTTCTCTCTCCCTCGCGATATCCTCGGATTACGACTGGCCTTCTAGCGATGTGGATTTGTTCGAGTTGAAGAGAACTCGAGCCAGCCAATCTCTTGCCGGACGTGTACGGACGGTAGGCACATATAGAGTGACGCGTGCGTCGAGGCGGCTGCGGTGCCACGGGCGATTCCGATCGACCGACGATTCGATGATGGATGGAGATTGGCCCCTGTCATTGGTTCGACGTCAATCGACGCTCCGCTACGCGCATGCACACGCGCGGTATCTCCGCGGAGATACGCGTGTGTCGATATTCGTGCAGTGGGTATCATGAGCATCGATCGAAAAATCTGTGCCGAGACACACTTTTCATTCACCGGTAAATTATACGTAGTCACTATTTTTACCGGTAGAGCGAAACCCGTTACCGGTTGCCGGTTATTTTTAATAAATAGCGCGAGGGCGAAACGCTAAAACTGTCAATTTCAATTTAAAAAGTCGAATCGGAGTTCGCTTATACTTTTCACTGAATTAAGGTAAATGCGGCGAATATGGCTCACTGTAATAACCACCCAAATCAATGACAAATTAAGCGGGCTATATTCACGACTTTTGGCCTATTTGTAGCCGCGAATTTATTATTTATTTAACGGAGAAATTGTCATCGGTGAACTATCGTTTTGTAGCATAAGTTAATTAACCGGTTATTTAGTGGGCTATTTATTGACTACCGTCATTCTACTTTGGATTCTTTCCTAAACCGCGGATATTTGCAATTACTGTACGATACCTCTCGCAAGTAGTTGAGGTAACAAGAGGGTAAAGAAGACGGTCCGTCGCCGTCAATGATCAATTATATATCATAAATGATAAATCAATGATAAATGGACCGGGGAATATTGACAACTTTTACTCTATTTATATCCACGTATTTATTAGTTATTTCACGGAAAAGAAGCCGTCGGTGAACTATCTATCTATCTTTTACCCTATTCATATCCACGAATTTGTTAGTTATTTCAGGGAAAATTGATCGTCGGTGAACCATTAATGAATCAACCAGTTATTTACCGTGCCATTTAACCGGGCTTTTTATCGACCAACATCATTCTAATTTGAATTCTTCCCGCACCTGCGGATATTTGCAATTACCGTACGATGCTTCTTGCAAGTAGTCGTTAAGGGCGATAAGAGAGCAAAGACGGCGGTTTGCGGTATACGCGATGACGCCAAGAGAATTCAGGTAAAAGTATAGTGAATATGGTTCACCTCAATGATCACCTAAATCAATTATGAATGAGCCGTATCATATTCGCCACTTTTGCCCTATCTATATCCACGAATTTAGTCATTATTTCACGGAAAAATTACCGTCGGTGAACTATGTCTATGAATAACCAGTTATTAAAAATGCAATTTAACCGGGTCATTCATGGACCAACATCATTTTCCTATGGATTCTTCCCGAAAGCCGCGTATATTTGCAATTACCGTACGATGCTTCTTGCAAGTAGTCGTTAAGGGCGACAAGAGAGCGAAGAAGTCGGTTTGCGGTATACACGATGACGGCGAGAGTGGTCGGGACGATGAGCGGAGAGAGCCGAGGGGGTGGTTTTCGACGAGCAGCGGTCAACGAGCCTGGAGATGAGATAGGGAACGGTAGCACGGGCCATTATGCCGGAGAACCGATAAGATAGAGACGGCGTTCCGCACCCCCTCTCGGCACCGGGCGAGATCCCAGAGCAAAAGCATCGCGAACGGTTCTCCCGATGAAAGTGCGGGCCGGTCGAGCTTGATACACCGGACGCGATCTCCGGCATGAAAAATCTCGTCTCCGACCGGCGACGCGGGGACTGCGGAAGGACCGCGAATCGAGGGAGGAGAAACTCGTTCCGCTATCGGCTTATCTTTTCATAGGGATCGCGGGCGCGGACCGTCCGAGAACTCCATTTCCGCGTCCAAGAAACAACCCTCATTCCCCTCGCTTACACTCCCTCCCGCCTCGAGCCTCGCCGCGATGTCCGGCACCACCAATTTATATACTCCTAACGATATGGGGCCTTGCAGCGCTCGTTTACATGGGCTGATATCGAACCTCGTCCGGTCCGGTGGAAACCGAAATCAAGGGAGAGTGGCTGACTTCCTCGGCGAATGGACACTCTCCGCGAATAATACAATCGGATTAAGATTTTATTTTTTTTTATATGTTTTTTTTTTTACCAGAAACTATATCGAAGATTTTTTGCTATCTGGGGGGTATTAGGAATGAAAGGACGAGTCATGTTGCGTATTACAGCGGTACGGACAGTGTTCCCTGGTGGACAGTAAAAGAGCCTTCTGCGCGACCATTCCCTTCTCTACTGCGCTGCTCTTCCTTTTTTTGTGTCCCTTCACCGATCGTTTTCGTCTTTTTTTTTCCTTTTTTCGGGTAAACACGTGGAAATGATAATAGGACGAAACGCAATTTCCTGGGTAAAGCCCGGGGTAAGGCCGGCGAGCTTTACCGAGGGCGCGTGTGTGTGTGCTTGTGCGGGGAGGGAGCTGCGCGGATCCGAGGGGTTGTCCCTCAGCCACGAAGCGAGCGGGTGAACGAATGCGCGACGACGAGGACGAAGAACCGGAGGAGCCGCCACGGCAAATAATAACGTTTCTATAAGTCGGTCGTTTGTATTCGACGAGTGGCGCACGGGCACCCCATTTCAATTAACGTATGATCTATGCCGTACGAGAAGAGAGAAGGAAGTGGCGGCACGGAAGCATGAAAGGTCCCGGGATCGAAAAGCAGAGCGTTATATACTATATATAGGAGCGCACCTTTCAGACCCCCGAGCTAACGTTGTCCCGTGTGTACGCCCCGCAGAATATAACGCGAACGAGGGATCGGCACTCTAAGTAACTCTACATCACGTCTACGTGACGGCCCTCCCCAAGCCGCTGCACCGAGGTCCCTTTTTTCGCCTCTTACAGAGCCCTGCCATATCGGCCGGAAAAATTGACAATTCCTTTTACCCCTTTTTTTACCTTTTTCCATCTTACATATGGAGCATTCTACGCCAAGTCGATCTAGCTGCGAGTCTGAGAACAAGGGATAAGTGTCGCTACTTTGTTGATAAGGAGAAACAATCCCCATAATTTGTAGCCATCTGCACCGCATATTCGATAATCGCTAAGTGGTTTGCGTATCGAAGATTTTTTGTACCATTTTATCACCTACATATTTGGGAATTCAACTTTGTTGATACGGAGAAACTATCCTCATAATTTATGCTGATCATCATCGATATTTGTTACGTGCTAATTGAAGATTCTTTTTACCCTTTTTACCTTTTACCATCTACATATGGGGCATTCGACTCTAAATCGATCTGGATGTGATCCTTAGAACCAGGGACAAGTGTCTCGCTACTTTGTTGATCCAGAGAAACTGTTCTCGTAATATGTGCTTCAACCGATCTCCATCGATATTCGTTACTCGCTAAGTGGTTCGGATATTTTGTTTTTCTTTTCTCTCGAACAGAAGGTAATTCGTGCAATATGGAACCATCGAAGTGCTCCGTCGCGCTGAGAGATACTCCGGAGAACAATTCGAAAATAGTCCCCAGATACCGTTGCGCACTGATGCTCGCCGCTCCGTCCGCGCGGTCCTTCTCTCTAAACGACTCGTCGGGAACATTTGGGGCTGTTGGCAGTGGCGTGTAGAAGCGAGGCTCTATTCGCGCAACCCCCCGCAGAGGTCGGGCGCAATTTCTCCCAATTTCTGACCCCGGGACATCTATTTTATTTAGCCCGGAGACATCGGGGACGTTAAACTCGTCGGTGGTACGAAGCGAACCGGGCGAAAAGGGAGGTCGCTCTCAGCAGGGAGATGGCGAGCCTCCGTGATATCCCATCGAGCTGGCCAGCACTGTAGCCACTCCTATACCTCTATATACAGATACATACATGTCTGTTGGGAAAACTAAAAGAGAGAAAAGAGGAACTCAAGACAGAAGCGAGAAAAGACCAAATGGACAGAAATAGGAAAAAATAAGGGAGGAAGCTCGAAGAAAGTCCTAACGGACGGAAAAGGGACCTGATAGAATGGGAACCAGCCCTGCGGCTGCGAGGACTTTCTTCCACGGGTCTCACTTCTCTTCCTTCGCTCGTGAAGTGAACCGAGGGTCGGGGGCGGAGGCTGCGCTCGTCCGGAGTTCCCGGACCCACTCGCGATGGACACAGAGAGTCGCCATTACAAATTGACAAGGTTGATTGATGGTATCCGCGAAAAGGGAGCCCTCTCGGTCGGTAGAGCAGTGCCACGCGGACCTAGCGAGGGTGAACAAGCCCGAGGAGAAGGATGAAAGAATCCGTGCGAATATGGCGCGACGATGGCGATGTGGAAGAGGGTGGAATGCGGAGGAAGGAAAGCGAACGAAAAAGAGTCCGGAGAAGTAGGGGGGGGGGATTCGAAAAAGGGAGCAGAAGCGGATCGGGCCAAGTGAGATGGAGTGGACGAGAGCTATACTGGGAGGTTTCTCTGCGGAGCGGGATGGGGTCGCGACCAGCAGGGCGCTCCAGGAGATAGCGCTTTTCGCTTTTCTGGCTCTCTCCTTCTTCTTTTGCTGCTGATGCTCTTCCGTATCTGCGGGGTCAACTCTGCCCGAGCGGGCGAGGGACCGAGCGGGGCTCGACGGAGTATAAGGATAACCCGCGGGTCCTGCGCGTTATCGAGGCGAAACCTCTCAGCGAGTGCGTGACGAATGGCCCTCGCGGCTGCAGGATGCTTCGGGGGTCATTGTAATAGTAATAGTGTAGCGGGACAGTGGTAGAGGGCTGCCGAGCGTAACTGCGAGCACCAGCTGGAATATTTGATGAAAGCAACAGAGGCACCCCAATGCAGCAGAAGCGGCGGCGCCCTCAGGATCATTCCTGGTAGATTATTCCCATGTAGGTAGAAGGTTCGCGCGTAACTTATTCGTTTTTCGATTAGCGCTTCGGGGACTGGAGGAGCGAAGGAGTAGAGGAAATGTGCGAAAAAAACATTTGATCCACGGATAGATTCACGAAAGATCCATTGAAGGCGTCTACCTGGGGAACGTCTACTGGGACGATTTTTGCACACCCAGAAAAATTCTTTCTTTGACGGGTGCTTGGCAAATAAATATTTATTTGATTTAATTAAATAGTAGTAGCGGTAGTAGTGAGTTTATTAACCATGTATCAGTTTTTTTAATACGTAACAAACTTTTCTCTTTTCACCTATATTGCATATTGGGAAATTGGCCATCGACCGCATAGTCCTTCAGCCATATTTAATTAAATATTTATTAAACTAAAATGAATGTTTATTTAAACCAAATAAATATTTATTTGCGGGTGTCTGACAAGCAAATTATTTTTCTCGGTGCAGACCTTCGATATAGATTTCGAAGATATCTTGTTTTGAGTCTACAGCGAGGAGCAGAAAAGTTGACACTCGTAAGATGGGAATCGAAGACAATGAAGGGAAAGAATACAATGACAAGGCAACATAAACGAGACAGCGCCACGGGTGATGATCTACGGCTCGAACTCCACCCCGCATACACTGTGCAGTGCGCGTGCGCATTCGCTGCACAGTGTATATGGGAAACGGATGGTGAAGCTGACCCCCGGCTACCGTGGAATGCCTCTCGGGTAATAAGCGAAAGCCGACAATTATGACGTCGGTCCTTGAGCGATACACCCATGCATGCGCATCTCGCGAGGCGTGCCGCGGACGAATAACGACTGTATGCAAGGATGCTGCGAGTGTTATTCTCGTCGTAACACCGAAATGCAATTCGCCTGTCACTTATTGCAGCCGGCACTCCGCGTGCGGGCTCGACGTACGAGACAGAGATTCTTTTTATCTTACTCGACGAGGAAAACGAGAATTTTACTGTGGTCACTCTCGAGGACCGAACATAGAGATATATATGGATGTATGTGTGTGTGTTACACATACGTGTAAACCTATACGAACGTCGTGTCTCGTAAAATTCTCGAGGGCGTAGGTGAGCTCTGAGCAAGCCGACGAGCGCATATATGAGCGATGTTTATTGAGATTATGACAAGGGCTGCGTGCGTATCGCGATTCGTGGGAAGTCGTTTACAGTTTATACATTACATATGTTGGATCCTCAGCGAGCTCTTGTCTCGACTGCGTGTACCGGGAAAGAGTAATTACCGAGGGGGCGGGAGAAGCCGTAACAGTGTTCTCCCGGCAATAATAGTATACCATCGGTTTGTCTTACACGAGCCGAGAGATTCCTCGTGTGTGAAGAGGCTCTCGCGAATTCTTACGCCAGTTTTGGAGATGCTCAAGGTGGGTTTAATAATTGCAGGCAAAAAAAGGAAGTTTTATATTTCGTTGTTGGTGAAAAAAGAATCGAATGGGAAAACCGACATCATCGATTGCTCGTAACGGTCCTGCGATCATGCAAAAAAACTCGTCGGGTCCGAATATAAAAAGTTGCCAGGGCAAAATCTAATTATTCGACCGAAAGTGACAGCGGTTTGAAAAACTCATTTTTCGACCGAAAGTGACAGCAGTTTGAAAAACTCATTTTTCGACCGGAAGTGACGTATTTCCGGTGTGATGTCACTTACGGTCAAAAAGTTAAGTTAAAAGGGAATGAAATAAAACAAATGATATTTTAAAAAATGGGATTAAAAAAAAATGAGATTTAAAAAAAAAGAGATTTCAAAGCTCTTTTGCTCTTGTAAACGATTCGGCTATCAATGTACGCGAGAAGACATTGGGACATTGATGAATGGACCGAAGGATTCGCGAAAACGGTAAGCTGTTCTTATACAGTACTTGGCATTCCGCGTGTATTCTTGTACCTACGAATAGGGTACTTCAACGTGTATGCTGGACGAGGCCGGTGGTTGCCGTGCGCGGCATAATCGCGAATTGCACCGTACACCGGTCACACAGCTTTACGGTACTTCGGGGACGAAGTTGTTACGCTTTTACTACGTCGTTTCGGAAATAACAGGGGCAAGGGCGATTTTACCCGGAGCACGTTTTCCGCTTCGTCCAAGAGTGTCGGTGTCTCTGCATGTGCCTTTCGACGTAACGTCGAGTCGTACCAAAGAATCCATTAATAGTACAATAATAAATAATTATAAAAAAAAGAAATAAAAGAATAACAAAAATAAAATAACATCCGTAAAAATAACATTACAAAAATAACACGTATTATCGTGTGTTATTTCCGTACCATATTATTTTCACATAGTACCAATAACAGTAATTCAAAAATTGTAAAAAAAAAACACTTTTCTACATCCGAATACAATTCATTGAATAAACGGAAGAACTGTCCTGTAAATAACCGTGGAAGAATATTGCTCCTTTCATATCAACTGTCTCGTTGGTCGGTGCGTGCGTAACAGAAAAGTTTGCGGCCCCATCTGACACAGCAGTCTACACCTACAGCGATTGTGTGCGAGCTACACGAAGCTAATAGAATAACTCGGACAGGGTGAGCAGCGGAGAAAGATACGAAAGACCCGACGGGAGAAACAGAAACGGTAGCGGCAGCTTGTACATCGTAAAATGATGCACTGCGGGTTTATAGTTTATAGTTCAACTGGTGTGTAGTAACATACTAGAGCGTGGCTGTATGTCCCCGTGGCACTCGGGCGTGCGACCGTGTGATTGAAGGGGGATTTAAAAGGGATCGCGGTTTTATGAGAGGTATTAAGAAGCGGGAAGAGCTTAAACCCGAACGCGCCTATTCGTTAAATGCTGCGGATACAAGTGCAATCCCGACTTCACGTCTGCTTCGCATAAACTTTGTGGCGTTTGAAACATATTAATTATAGTGATAATAATTATTATTGTAGACCAATAAAATTATATTATAATAATTATAATATATATGTTATATATTGTATATTATGGTTTTATTACAATTTTCGTGCGGAACCGTTCGACGTTTTGGATTGATTTATCTTCGGCTCAGATTTATTTCCGCGGGTTCAAATGACGATAAGAATTTGCGAGTGCAACGACATGCAAGTGCATCCCCGACTTCACGTCTGTTTTGCATGAACTATCTGGCGATTGAATCTTTAAATAATAATAACAATAATAATAATTATTATTATTTAGTAATAATCAAATTATATTATAATATAACCCATATAATTATTATTTTATACTAATTTTAGTACTGAACTGCTAGACGTATTTCGATCGATTTATCTTCGGCTCAGGTTTCATTTTCGCGGGTCGGGATGAAGATAAGAATTTTCGAGAGCATCGATACATCGGCGGCTGTGGAATATGGCATTGGGATTTCCTCGGGCGGTCGGCAATGCCACAACGCACTCGGCACAATTCTCTCGCGGGCTCGCGGTAATAACAATGCCCGTAGGCGGAGTCAATGCGCGCTGCGCAATCCTCGTAATGAAAGTATGATTGATGACGCTCGCGGCGTCGGCGTCATTAGTCCGACGAGGATGCGAGCTATCGTACCGCGGGCTTTCTCGCTGCGTATACAATATCTACGTCACTCGCGTACAAACCCCCCCCCCCTGCCTCCCAACCCGTAGGCGAATTGTCGTGCAGCGTGGATAACTCAGCCTTAAACACATTACGCGCTAATGCAATCTCGCGCGAGAGATAACGAGTCCAGAGCGAAGCCGAGTCAGAGAATGAAATATCATCGTTCCTACGAAAAAGAAACATTAATGCCAATGTTAAGAAGAAAAAAAAAATTGAATTATCGAAGAGTTCGTGTTGCCACTTTATTCGTTTATTTTATTCGTGATTGAACGGGAACGATTTGAAATTTATTGAACGTACTGTCGTTGAGTCGGAAAGATCGATTTGCAATTTTGCCATCCGGCGAGTAGGCGAGTTTCTCCGCGCGGGTGCTGCAGACTCGGCCCGGAACTCTGGGCCGCTTGAAAAATACATTTATAGCGCTGTTTTTTTTACCCCGACTCAGCGAGAAAAAAAATTGAGCCAGCAGAGAGAACATGAAATTCGCCGCGAGGTTTGGGGCTAATGTATCAGCTATTAGACTCTAATGGACTGTCGATCGTCGGGAGAGAACGGAAGGACAGAAACAAAGTTCGGAGGGATTTTCCCCGACGGCATTTCTCACAGGCAGTCTGCAGGGAACAAAAAGAGTTTCCCTTTCGGTCAATCGATGTATCGGACAATCAAGAAATTATTTACTATCGCCAAAAACCCGAAAAAGTCTCGGATTCGTCGGCAAAAAATGATCCTGTCCGAGGTGTCGATTAATCGGGCAGGATTGAAACGGGAACTGCGTGGAAGAATAAAAAATAAAATGACGTCAAGGCCCGGAAGAGGCGAACTTGATCAGGATTGACTCCGGAATGATAATCCGTGATGGACACGAGTTTCCACTTCGCCCGAGCGAGGGAATCTCTCGGGGAGGATAGCACCTCTAACGATGTTGTATCATGCCAAGCTGACGATATTGGCCGGACAGGGGCCGAGACGGGATCTCCCAAAGTCACTTCCGTGGAGTTCGAGCAACGAAACGAAAACACACAAGTCAACTCAATAAAAAATGTATTTGTACGCTACTCGAGTGTCCAATAAAATAAAAACTATGTAATCATATACCAGCCGCCCTGTGGCGCACTCATCCAAAAAAAGTTTCCCGACACCCCGCTGCAAGAACCCATGGCATTACGTCGGCATTATAGTACTCTAACTGCGTGTATTACGGTAGCGGTTCTCCGGGCCGGTTAGCTACTGTGAGAAGCCCAGTTTCGGTAAAACAAACAACCCGTAACTCAGTTGAGTGTTTATGAGGGGTCCAGTCGTAAAAGTGTACGCGAATCGCCTCTCGTGTTTCGGCCGTTGGCTCGCCCACGGTGTATAACAGAGAAACACCGGACAAGCAGCAACCCCTCGACCGGGAGGCAAAACTTGCACGGCGTGGACGGTCAGGGACTTTTCCTAAGAGCCGTACGTGTCTGTGTGCAAGAGGGAAAGAGACTCGGCTCGCGTTCTTTTTTTTTATCTTCCTTCCATCGCTGTCAGAGAGAGGAGAGGAGAAGAGAGTAGAAAGAGGGAGAAAAGCGAGCGAGAACGAAAGCACTAGAAGAGGTTTTCGCGAGATGCGGGGGAGGTTTTGGGGTGCGGCCGCGTGTTGCCGGATCGTAAAACTCGGTCTGATCACCGCTACCAATTATCCCGCCGTTATCCAAGCGTTATCCGGACCGTTATCCGCCGGTCCCTCTCGCGGACGGGACGATGCTGTGGGACTCACACTCTCTCCCGCAGCTATTTTCTTCCACCATCCCCGTCCACTGTCTCGGAGAGGTGCCCCGAACAGCCGTGTAACCGAAACCCTCCAACCCACCCCCGGCCATCGGGAACTTCACCACCGAGGAGAAAAGTAGAGTAGCTCTCCTTGCCCCTTCGGCTCGCCGCCTACGGCTGATGTTCCTATTACTTTGTGCGACCTTACCCTCTCCGTTCTGGCGCCTTTTACTGCAAACGAAGTGATTCCCGCCTCGTAAAGGCGCCGTACTCTGTATCCGGATTGTACCGTCTATCGAGCTTTCGGACTCGCGATACACGTTGCGGTGATTGACAAGCGCGTTAACCCTTCGATACTCAATGTGCTTTATTTGCCACGCCGCTGATACGGCAATTTTTTAAATAATATCTTCGTCAATTTTATAATATGCCAAATTCTGAACAGAAATCAAGAATCAAGCATTCCAAAGAAAGTGCTTCGAACAAAATCTTATTTTAATGTTTTTTTTATTAACTTTTCAAAAGTGCAATGTTTTTTCAAGCATTTTTATGCTGAATTTTTTATCAAATTATGAAGAGTTCTCGAGTCACTGGCTCGATCTTTTACGGTCTAAAAAGGCGAATCCATGGATCGTTGTATTATTTAATTTTACGTCCTTGCATTCGCTGTTCTCATCCGGCCATCAGAACGAACCGCGGGCGCGGTGCTGAATCAGTGTGCGGCGGCTTTCTTAATTTATCACTCTCGAGTGTTGGCCGATTCCTCTCCAGCTTCGCATCTCTCCACTCTCGGACATCCCCCGTGCTAATTCGACACTCGATATAGCGACGCTAATGGCTCAGCGCCTCACTTCCGCGCGATAATTTAATCAATCTGTTCGCTAATGCGACTCGCGAGAGCCGTGTGGATTCTATTCGGCAGACAAGCAACGGACGTACTCGGAGGCTTTCGTTTATTCAACAACGTTTTATATTTTCGCCCGGGTGATTCGGTCATTCCGCGCTGGTTGATGGACAAAAGCCGACGCGTTAATGATTCACGCTTGCGAATTCTTACAGACACTTTTGTACACGTAGAAGTCACGACGGCAGAGTAGCAGACGTCATGGAAAATTGATCAAAAATACATCGCACTTATGCAGAGTAATTCTACAAACGATAAGGACACTTGTGACAAATTTCATTAAATCAGAAATAACGGATAATCGTTCTGGAGAACGTTACAATTGATATCCATCCAACTTTAACACAATTAGTTTATAATAATAAGTGAGATATAATAATGAGAGAAATAAAAATAAATGAGAAATAATAATTTGAGAGATTTTTAAGAAATGTACTCCAATTTTAGAATTAAAAAAATTTCTTCGCAATTTTTTTCGAGATGAGCATGACGTTTATTATTTATGGATTAAGATATTCTCACTGGCGTCGTGGCGCAGTTGTTTGCCTCACCAAGTCGATGACCCTTTGCCCGCACCTATGCCTCACTTTGTACACTGACCTACATCAATCCGTAAGGATTGAACGGCGGATAAGCCTCAGGACTAACGGAATATCCGTATCCTTGATTGATCTAACGGGGGTTCGAGGCGAAATCGTAATTGATGGCGCGATTGTGATATGCAATGTCGTGTGGTGATCGTGTAAAAGTGTTATAGGCGCCCGCTGACATAACTGTGCTCGACTAACCGGCTCTGTTGCTCTGGTCGATCATCGGCTGAACGATTCTGCGTCTCGCGTTGATGAACCTGTGAACAGAAAACATTTTTTATTTTATTTACATGCGTTCTATATAATATATATGATGAAGTTATAGCAGAGTGGGGGAAAGTGGGTGAATATGGGATAGGCTGATTTTCAAGAATTGGACAATTATATCAAGATGGGCCTTATCTTATTAACTAAGTACGTCACAACAAAACTATTGAGTCTAATTTCATCGTTTTAGCTGCTCTGGAAAATTTTCCGGGAAAACTTACAGATTTCATCTGTTTCTCATAACAGAATTGCCACACCAGGAAAATATAATTTTTCTCCAGATAACATATCTTGCCACATAAGTTACGACACAACCTCTTATCGCTCTTTTGTCAGTAATCCGAGTCCTCGTCGAAGTAACGAATGGGAGGTACTCGCAGCGGTGAAACATGCGTCGAACTCTCGCTGCAAGATTCGAGGTACAAATTGAGATGAACGATAGTCGTAAAGCGAGCCGGCCATCACGGTGGACTAACGATTCCGCACTTTGGGATATACGAGAGGGCAGATTCTCGCCGTACCGGTGATTCCGAGGTCGGCAGCGACTATTATTTCCACGGCTCGGATTTCCCTTCCGTCGTGGCCGGTGAGCCGAGTGCGTGGCACTCGAGAGTTCACCGGGAAGCGACAGTCGGGGAATCCCCATGCGAGAAGCGCCGTAGCGATCCTTTGCCACCGATGTAATTCCCGGAGTACGTCATTAGCTCTCTTCGATGAAGAAGCTTCTTACGGGCGAACGCTTATCGGAACAATGGAATCTCGCCGTGTTTTGCGGTTCGGCGAGGGCGGTGACCCGAAAGCCGTACGACGAGCGGACGAGAGAATGAGCGAGAGTTCGCCGCTTCGCTGTTTCTCGGGGTGGAGGATCTCCGGACCGAGGGAACTTCGCGCGGATGAACGGGAGAAAATCGCGAGAGGCGAGATAGCGGTGCGAAGGGGGGGTTGGGACTGATAAAGAAGAGGTAAAATAAGAAAAGGCGAAGTACCAAGGATGAAGGAGGGATGGGCGAGGTGTACGCGTCAGCCGACGTCAGCGTCGCGGCGCCCTAATGGGCGCAGACGCCGGAAGTGATTGGGTTTCTGCTCGACTGAGTCGAGCGTGCCTCATCCCTTTCGCCTCCGCCTCGTCTCGCCGTCGTCTCGTCCTCGGCTTTCCGTTGCGGAGGACGGTCGGGGGGGCTGAAGATGGAGGTATGTATAGTGCTCGAGAGAACACGAGGATGTCGGCGAAGCGACCCAACACGAGAATCCGACGGGGTGAGGGGAGAGACGGTGCGAGAACCAAGTCGAGGCGAGCGCCCCTTGTTTTGCGGCACATCTTTCTTGCTTAGTCTCACGCCTGGCCGACTCCCGCGGGAGAGTCTTATGAATAATAATTATTAAACTCTCTCTCGCTCTCCGGGCTCTCCCGGCGCAAACTGTGCGCGATCCCCGGCTCGCGGAGAGCGAGATCTCCAACCCCTGGCAACGTGTCTGCCAGGGCGCCGGCCAAAACCGCTGCCGGTTCCCGTGCAAGTCGGTCCAAGATCTCGCTGCCTAACCGAGCGTACTGGCGCTCCGTTCTTCCGATCCGTACCGCGAGAAACCGCGGCGGTAAGATCCGCGGGAAAAAAGCTGGCGACCGACCCTACTTTGCTTGCAGAAGAAAAAAAAAAGCTTGTGACAAATCGGTATGGATTCATGAACCGCCGAATTGGACAATAAAACAGTAGTTTCTCGAGACTCCAGGAGTCTCTTTTCTCTCCACGGCACCGGGTATGGAAGAGGATCGCGCCGACGACAGCCCGGATTACATATTTTGCTCGGGAGCGATATCGGCAAGGATTCGAGAGGGTAAGCGAGGGAAGCCCGGCCGTTTCGAGTGATAACGATATAGTGGCAGAAGCGCCGGGTGGGTTGCGGGGCGGCGGGTTGGGTCGGCGAAGGGGGATACGGCGACCGTTTATGTCCCATCGCGTTCCGCCGACCCTCCACTCGCCACTGTCTCAAAGTCAAGGCCTCGAATATCGTCGGATGAAAGAGTGTGTCCCGGGGTGTAAGCCGCGTGGGTGCAATCTCGCTCTTATTCCGTGCCCATACATTTGCCGAGCGTCATGGCCCGGCTTGTGTGCGCGGAGCGCCGATATGCACACAGATATAGCCCGGACTCGCGATAGAACACGCAGAGCTGTATAACGCGAGGCCCCTTTCCAGCCTCCGGTCCTCCTAAGCGCCCGCGCTCCGGTTCCCCTTTGGCGGCGTAGGCGGCATGTCACAGCCAGCTGACTACCCGCCCCCGTTCATGCCTCTCCGTTCCTCTCTGTTCCTCTTCGACCCGCGGCAACTCCTGGCTCGGTTCTGCTGGCAGCCACCCCCGTAGCTGAAATATCACCCGAACAATGGCGCGCCACCGCCGCTCTCGGTTCTCCGCCACCCCCTTGGCCGCGAGTGGCGCGCGGGAGGAAGCGAGAGGACGTCGACGACGAGAGCGGAGCCCCGAGAGGGACTGCCCAATCCCCTTACAGCCGAGAGAGCACGAGAGAGCGCGGTGGAGGCGCTGGTGGAAAGCTCCCAAGCACGATTCTCTCGGGCCTGCGGAGGAGAGAGAGAGAACCGTGGTAGGCCAGGAGAAGCAGTTGCAAAAAAAAAGAAGAAAAGAGTCAGGAAAAATATCGTCGCCTCGGCCGGAAAACTTAACCCGGCGACGCGATAAAATTTTACAGTTGAAATGAGGCTCTCTCGTCGTATTTTCTCATTTTTTTTTTTTTTGCTACCCTTCCTTGAGAACACATTTGGAGTATTTCGCTCGTCGAGAACACGCGCTCGAGGTCCGTAGCGTGCACGTTCCGCAAGGTCAAGGAGGCGATCGGTATATCGAGTCGAAGAGATCGATTCTGTTCCCTTTTGTTATCTGCGTCTCGTTCTCGCGTATATCTTCAATCAGTATCTCACTTTTTTTATCGTTGTTTGAGCGAATGGCTGATGTCACGATGCCGGAAAGAGATTGGGAAGCTGACGTGCACGCCGGACGTCGATCCTCGCAGGCATTTATCCTCGTGGTGAATGGAGTGTCTGGATGACGTAGCGATGAAGTTAATACGATGAAAAAAAAAAAAAAAAAAAAAAAAAAAAAAAAAAAAAAAATGGTTGGAAAGAAAATAGAGTGCCCGGGGTACGAGGGTACGGAAGGTTGTAACGGCAGTGGCTCTTCGGTCGAGTCTCGAACGTGAAACGGCACTTTTCACCGATCTCGCGGACCGGTGATTCGAGCTTTCGCACTTCTCGATGCCTCGCGAAGTTCCCATGAGGCTAACGATTTTATAAATCACTGGCGGTAATGTAGGCTGGGGCGCTTGGCACGCTCGCATAGATCGCATGGTTCGTAGCATGTGCAAATTCATTCCACGTGGAATGGAACTTCGGAATTTCGAAATCGATTCCATGTCAAATGGAATTTCGGAATTTCGAAAACCATCCCATACGTACTATGACAATCGAACATTCACATGTACTATGAAAATCGCTTCCATGTGCTATGAAAACCGAACTTTCGAAAATATAGCATATGGGATGGATTTCGGATTTCCGAATTCCATTCCATGTGCTATGAAAACCGGGAGAATTTTCACCGAAAGGGGAGGGGAGTCAGCTTTACCTGGGGGGGGGGGGGGTTTACTTCTCCAAAATATGGGCTTAACTGGAGGGGGAGGAGCGGGTGGGACAAACATCCAAACCCACAAACAAATCCACAATTTTCCAAAATATATATAAGAACATTTCCAATCGCTTTTCCTCGTTTCTATCGCTTGTCCTTCAACCCCCTTTCGCGGATATATTTTGCTTCTCGTACTGTGACGTCGCTGCACGGTAGCAACGCCAACACGATGGTTCATACCGCGTATATCGTAGGTACAACCGGCTCTGCGGCGGCCAAAGTGTGTTGCCGCTGTTGCCGTTCCGTACTCGAAAAACTCTTTATGCTTTTTTATGGAAGCTGTCGTGGTAGGAAAAAAAAAGAAAGAAAAAAAGAGGACCGAGAGGCCGAGCATATGACTGTTCTTCGTGAAAAAAGGCATAAAACCCAGGATGAACTGTGCGATGCTTGCTGCGCTGGGGGTGTCTCTCGCATGACCTCCCTTCACCGTGACGAAATTTAGTGCGCTCCGGGACGCGCATACATGAATAACACTTGAATTTGCTTATACACGTATAATAACGAGCGAGACGGAGAGGGAGCGAGAGAGAAAGGGATTGGTGCACGTACGTGCGGAATTCGTCGAAGAGCGAGATACGGCGAGGGACAGAAACGGAGTTAAAAAAAAATGAGAAAATAAGGGAGAGGAAGAGAACTGCGTGGATAATGCGATCGACGCGATTAGCTATGCCCTGAAACCTCTGTTGTGTCTGTTCGATAATATGATCCGTGATATTGTGGTATGAAAAGAGAAATTGACAAAAATAAATAAATAAATAAAAATGGGGTACGCAGGTCCGCTATGTTCGGTTCTGTAATCCGTTCACAGTAAAAATGATTTGTACATTTGAAGAGTTTTTTTTTGTTACAAATGTCCACAACTATTTTGTTGTTAATTTTACAATATAAAAATATTCCTTAAATTAACGTGCTTTTTTGTAAAATGGGCAAGATTTCATTGGAAAATTAAGACGAATAGAATTGTGGACGTTTGTGGACTGGAAACGTTGCTACCTATTTTACTGTGTCCAACCTTTGCCGTTCGACAATCGTCATTGTCAGCGCATAATACACGGTAATATGTATTCTGAAAAATATTGGTGCACATACGCGCGAAATCCGTAGAAGAGATACGACGAGGGTTAGAGATGGAGCTTAAAAACAAAATGAGAAAATATCGGAGTGGGAGAGAACTGCGTGGATGATGCGATCGATACGATTAGCTGCGCCCCCAAAACCCATATCGGGTCTATTCGATAATATTATCCGCAATAACGCGATATAAAAAGAGAAATTAATTTTTTGATCAGATTTGGGTCCGCAGCATCGCGATGTTCGGTTCTGTAATCCGAACAACGGTTGCCCGTCAATAATCATCATTGTCAGCGCATAATACATTAATACACGGTTATACGTATTCGCGTAAATTGAGTTGCGGCCTCCACAGTATCAATAAAGGGGGGGGTGGGCAGCGAAATACATTACATTGAAACACTGATAAATACCGTTCGGATCGATTAATCGATTAAAATCATCTGCACTACTTCCACGCGATCAATCTGTCCGTCACGTCGCGATAATCGAGACGCGAGAACGCGTAACGATGCGAATAACGAATAACACGATATTTTATCCGATGCATACCGCGTTGCGCTTCATGACATTGTATTACAGAGAGGAATTAATTTCTCCCCAATTTTTATTTTATTTACGGTATTTTTGTTTTTTGCTCGGAATTGCATCCATCATTTTTCAGCTCTGTTACATTGACTCTGCCTGACACTCCGATGACGATTTTTGCTCGAATGTATGCGCTCCTCCGTTTTACCGCCTGTTCCGCCGAACGTGTAAGAGCGACGAGTTCCCTTTTCCTCCCGCAACGAAAAGCCTCTCGAAATTCACCCTTTTGCTTTCCGGCCATACAACTTTTCGACCGGTTCGGAGGTGCCTCGACCCGGAGTGGTCGAACGAAACGGTAACGATGATTACTGTCGCACGGGCCCTCGCAACATTTACTCTCTCTCAGTGCGCGAGCGATGCCGAGCCGGGCTCGCCGAGTATTCGCAATTATCGGAGAGCTTCCATTAGTTAACTGCAGTCGATACCGCGAGCTCTCGGGCTCTCGAGCGCCGTAGTCGCTCCGGCTCTCTCTCTCTCTCGCGCCCGCATCAAAACATCATTACCGCAGGCTAGTGCTCTCGCGAGAACTCTCGGACGCGTGCACCGCGAAACAATACACGGCGAACGAAGCTGCAGCAGACTCTCGCTGTGTTACTATCGGTAATCAATTTCGCTGTACACGGATGTGTACCGCGCGAGCGATGCGCCGCTCCTGCAACGAGCTTCGCTAATGCGAAGGGTTGCGGCTTCCGGCTTCGAAAGCTTCGCTTCGGGGCTGACGTGTTGCAGCTTTCACGGAGATGCGGTGCGTTTGACGCTGCGGAACGACGAGTACGTGTAAAAAAAAGCACGCGCAATGTCCAGCGACGCGGTTCGATCCTCGATTAATGATACTACGCATTATCCAGTAGGAAAACGTCAGTTTCGGTTTCACAATCTCCGTTTTCAACCGGAAGTGACGTCATATCGGACGTCACTTCTTGTCGCAAAATAAGATTTCGTCATAGTTCCAGTACGACGTCACTTCCGGTTGAAAACTGAGATTTTCAAAATTGGAAGTGACATTTTTTTCTTATGACGTCACTTTCGGTCAAAAATAAAAATGTTCAAACTGGAAGTGACATTTTCCTTTATGACGTCACTTCGTGTCAAAAATCAAGGTATTCAAACCGGAAGTGCGGCTTTCCTAAAAACCTAGATTTTGAAACCATAAGTGTTCTTCTGTATACTCCCCTTTAACGGAGTAAAATATGATTTATAATTAAAAAAAAAAATAGTTCCACTAGTGCATTTTCCGCGAGCAAAAAAGCGAGTCTGGAAAGCCGATGGATCCAGCGTGTGTGTGTGTCGCACTGACGGGAATGCGATCGAGCGCAGATCGGATATCGTCGCGTCGTTGCACCAGCGGGCTTTTTCACGTGGACATGTTATGTGTGTCAACAAAGCGATTTAACACGGGACGTGTCACTGATAGCCGACGCCGTTCGTTTCGCCGGCATCGTCGCCGGTCATCCCGCGGACGTTTTCCAGCATCCGAGCGAATGCCTGAAACTCGCACACGACCAATGACGCCGCCGACGCCGCCCTCGCGTTCCACTGTGCACCGGCGTTTCACACACGGCACACTGCGTTTAATCTACGGCACCGAAAACGCGCTTTTTCCGAAAATTCGCTCCGGAATTTATATAATTGTTTTGCCGTGGGTCGCCACTAAATTTTCCGAGGGGCGATAGCGCGCCGCCTGGTCGTTGCTCCCCCCCTCTCGCCCCGAAAACGCGAGCCCAGGGAATAAGAGTAAAAGAGAGAAAAATTTCAGCGAACGAACGAGTGCATCGTCGATGTATGTGTGCGTCCGCACGAGCTCGCAAGTGCAAGTGTGTCTGTGCCGGAAGAGACTCGGCCGACCAGCGCTCACTAACTCCCTCACGAGCTGATGTTGATGGGCGCTTCAACGATTTGCCCAATAAAAGGACCAGGAAAATATATATCCACGCTGGCAGAGAGAAAGAGCCAATGGCAACCTGATATACCTATAATACCAGCGTTCGTTCGATTCTCATCGTTTCGTTTTCCTCGCTTCCTTTCTTTCCGACCTGTCGTTCAGCTACGTTACGATAATTGCCTTTGCCCCCCCCCCCCCACCCTCTCTTTCTCCCGGTCTTTTTGCTCACTTTCGCAAAGCTTCGATCTCCACACCTTTCTCTATTTTATTTAATCCTGCCAAAGTTACGCGTACGCTGAGGAGAATTCCGAACACAGAACCTCCCAGTTAACACTTCACCGGAGTGACACGCTAATAAACAGGAGGAGAGGCCGCGAAGACGCGAGATGAAGGAGATTTGCCGATGGCCAGTTATCAATGCGATCCTCGGAAAATTATTATCATCGGCGAAACCGCACCTTGCCGTCAGAACTGGGCATCAAGAAACGCGGGGTCTCGACGCTAAGTACTTGAAGAAATTTTTTTTTTTTTTATGAGTGACGCTGTCATGTTTTTATACGCCAATATGCCGGAAAATCTTTTGAATTAGATAGATAGAAATTTTATTATTCTTGGGATAAATTCTCGGTGCGCCATAGCAGTTCAAGAGGTTACAATGAAATGTAGGTTTTTCTGAGTCGAAAGCCGCGGTACAGAGTATGCGTAGTATGAAAATTTGGTCTGGAGTGAGTGAGGCTAGAGTATGTGACAGAGACAATAAATAACATGAATGACAGACAGGATACAAAACAATTAATGATTCTTAAAAACAGAGCATCAGTTTAGGATTTTGAAGATTGCGAATCTTTGTGAATGCACCTAGTTGCGAATCAAACGGTTCAGCCGATATTGAGATATCGGCACCGCCTTCCTAAGAAACTCTCCAAATATTATAAATGTCCTTTCCAGTTTTGCAGATCTCGATATAGATCCAGAATTCGCATCTTTTCCACTGTGTCCAATAACCATTGCAGATTGACTAATTTCTGAAGTTCCAGCACCCGCCTTAATCCCCTAGCACATTTCCTTCTCGTGTCCCTCCCTCGGTCGTTCTCCGGGCCAGCGGCGACACCCTGCGCTCCCGGGTTAGCGCACAGCCTCGTTCCACGGATATCTCGCGGATGCGAGATCCAACCCCGAGAGGTTGCCAGAGTGGCAAGTTATTGGCCCCGCAGCTGTCGCGCTATCCGAGAGTCCTGGGCGGCCAGTCTGATTGTAACATCGTCGGTGACCCCGCCAGCAGTGAGCAGCATCAGCGGCGGCTTCGTCGCGGCCATCACCTCCTAGTGTTCGCGCAGGAATCGCCTACCGACAGGGTCAGACTCATCGTCGAACCGGCGTGGTTCGAGGGTCGTGACACACCCGGCGAGAATGTACCTGCTCTCCGGCACACGAACGCGCACAAACCCTACGAGCCCTACGAGTTTCGGGACGACCCTTCATCCTCGCAGTCTCCCTCTCCGCAGCACCACCGGGCGAACTCTCCTACTATACTGCACTATTATATAGCCAGCCGGAGTGAGGCGTCAGCTTGTAACGGTCTCTTAAACTCCCGACCTCTGACTTCCGCGACCCGGCTCCCTTCTATATATAATACATATAACGATGACTACATATATATATATATCTATCAGTGTAACAACTGCTGACGCCGTTATAAACTGCCCGGGTTTCTCACTTTCCTGTCCGATTCTCCGCGCCCCCGTCCCGGCGCGTTCGCCAGTTGGCCCATTTCACCCCCTTCGTCGTCTCCGTCGGGACGACGAAGCGATTCGGGGCCCACGGAGGAGTCTCCCGGTATTAACGCGCGGTGACGGATCGTCCTGCGACGACCCCCAACACATCCCCAGCGCTCCCGAAAATAAAACGGCGCACAGTTGTTTCTCAGCTTTCCAGAGGGCCTCGTCAAGGGTTGCTCGCCGAGCAGTTACCACCCCGTTTTTCTCGGCCCCGAACGGTCGTTCCGTTGCCACGTAATTTTGGAATCGTTTCTTCGGCCGCTGTCTCTTCCGTGCCCGCGAGGTGCAATCCGGAGAACGAGATTGGGATATGATATCGAGATTCTCGCAGGCGGGAAAGCCCTGTGCAAGGAGTCGAAGCCGGTCGGGGGAAAATGGGGCTGTTTAGATTCGCGGGAATACAAGAGAAAATAAACGCGTGTAGGGAGCGCGAGAGGAAAGGATAAGGGTCGTTTAGATTGACCGCTCGGTCGGCTCTCTATGGCCCTAAAGCGTCCCCGTTTACCATGTCTCGCGATTCGCTCACACTATCTGTCTCTCGGTTCCGCTTCTCCAAATCTTTTTCTCTACATCTCCCTTTTACCCGGAGCGGGTTGTGCCGTCGCGTACCGTCTGTGTTGGGGTACACTTCTGGCTCCTGCGCGAAAACGACCTGTAAGTATACGCACCGCGTATAAGAGCGGTACGGAACGATCGTCGTCCCCCTTTTTCTCGCTGTCGGGGACGACTCCCGCTGGCACTTTTACATCGTTGAGACTCACTCTTCCTACGCCTCCTACGAAGATCTCTCTGCCCTCCCTCTCGCGGAGGGAGCGAGGAGGAGAGCATCCTGGAGATTTAGAGGTCAGGCGATAAAAACAAAATAAAATCGGAATTTTTATTTGCGCGAAATAGAATACGAGTATAGTAATGTTGCCCCGTGTGTATATGGTTTATGGGTTAACGCGGGTTTGACTCCTTTCCGCCGGGCCTCCGTGGAACGAGAGAGGGACGGATTCTTTATAACGCCGAGGAGGAGAAAGAAAGAAGGAAAACGCATATTTCTGATGGTCCCTTTTGCCTTCCGAGATTCGCCGGACTCCATCTCCTTCGTCGTTCTCTCGGATTCGTTTCTCCGGCGAGTCCGTCGCTCCATGGGGGCCTCGTCGCGTTCACCTCTCCGGAGAGCTCACCTCGCACACGGCTCCGAGTGTACGGAATTTGAATCCGGCTTGTAATAAAATCCGGTCTTTATGCGACATGCGTGGACGGTACACAGGGGCGCCAGGCAGGGGAACCGCCGATGGAACAGCACGCAGCAGCCGCGCCAGTGGAAAGAGCCTGTAGATGCGCGACTGCACTCCCGAGAGATATAGCCATAGGATCGGTGAATAGGGTGCCAGTATTATGGCACTCTACACACAGAGGTGACCATTAAGATTGTTTTTAATTTTTTCTTTTTATTATATTCTTAAAAAATACTTGGTGACGAGGTAAATAACACAATGTTAATCTTTTGTATTTTACTCACATGGTTAAGAAAGTTTGTACTTTTAACACACATTCTTTGTCTTAAAGTTGTTCTTGTTGATAGGGTAAACCGGCCAATGAATGGACAGTTAAGCAGACGAAAAAACCAGTGAATAGACATTTTTTACGCATGTGCTTTTATGCAAAGTGTCCATTCATTGGCTGGTTTATACTATTACAAAAAAAATATTTCTTAAATTAGCAAAAATTTTTGTAGAATGGAGAAGGTTTCTTTTAATTGAAAGGAAAATGATTGTGGACGTTTGTGGGCAAGAAAAATTGGAATTAATTCCATTGGGCAGGCCTGGATCCTAGGACATAGAGTCAATTATTTCCGTAACGTTTTATCTGCTGTTTAAACGTGCGTTGCAACGTTTTTTTTATTCTAAAAAAAAACTTACCAGTGACGTGTAAATAGTACAGAAAATGTTAATCTTTTAAATTCTACTCATACGGTAAAAAAGGTCTATATTTTCATCAAACATTTTTCGTCCCAAACCGTCTGCAAACTTGTTCTTGTTAATAGTACAAAAAATATTTGTAAAATGACCAAACATTTTTGAAAAGAGAACAAAAATGTTTTTGAAATAAACGTTTTTTTTTGTGATAATAACAAAGATGTTTGTAAAATGAAAGATTTTGTGATAATAACAAGAAAATAATTGTGGACGTTTGGATAAGAAAAATCGGTACCAATTTTACCGTGCAGTCCTGAATCCCAGGACCGTCGAGTCAATGATTTCCCTAACTTTTCGTCTGCGGTTTAAACGTGCGTTATGACCGAACGAAGTTGGTGGCGTGCTGCGATGAACGATATAACCGATTAATGGGGACTTTGCCTAATCAAGGATTCTAATCGGACGTTAGCGCGCTCCAGCTCCTGCCGCCGCTGTTGTTGGACGAGCGGGAGATTCGCTGTTCTCCGGGTACGAAACGATCCTGGCGTCGGTAGCGGAGGGGCCGCCACTGTGTATAATTGCCCGACTGTGTGAGCCCCGAACGTTGATAGCGAAGTCGAAGTAAATCGGATTACTCGGATATCATCTGCGTAATGTATGTATGCGGGTGTGTATACGCACGGGGAGCCGAGGGAGCCCCGACGTATCGCGGAGGTCGCCGGTTTTAGCCGGTACCCAGTGTGTAACGCACTGGTGTGTACTGGAAAGCTCGAACGAGCGAATGCTCGTCCCTGTGTGCTTTCGCCTCGAGGCTCCAGGGGTTTGCCGCGGCGCCAGAGATCGGAGAGCTCAGCCTCTCGTTCCCCGCTCTCTCTCTGTCGTGTATAGCCCAGCCGCCGTTCAGCCGCTCTCGGGGGCTGGAAAATAAGGGTGCGCGACCCCGCGAACCCAGATAAAGGGTGCGTTCGCAGATAAACTTAGACCCGTGCCGCACACCACGGCGCGTATATCCCGCACAGTGTGCGACATGTTTTTCTAGACAATTTGTTCGGCAACATTAATCACCGGCGTTGCGCTGCACCGAGTCGCGGAGAAGGGCCCGGGCTTGACAGGGGACGACGGCTCACGGAACACAGCGGGAAGGCCGCGTGTCGCACGGAAAATAATACTTGCGCATACGCAGGCCTGACATTTTTTTTTCCCCGATTTTTCTATCGCCCCTTTCCCCTCCGGCCCTAATGCTCGATGGGCAGATATGAATTAAATTCGATTATCAGACGAGAAAGATATAGAAAATGAGGTAACTTTTTTGTTGGCATTTTTTTTTTACCCCGCGTCTGCGTCGAAATTACATCTTCCTTATCGGAGCGACACCGTGTACGGTGTGAAAGGCGTGCCGTAACGGGATTAATACACGGGCATTTGTACAGCTTTTTGTTCACTTTTGCCAAGCTTCGATCTTCACACCTTTCCCTACTTTATTTAATCCCGCCGAAGTTAAATAACCCGGAATGAACCGAAAAAGAGAGCGCAAAGGCGCGCGATAAGGGAGATTCGCCTGTGCCCAGTTATCATTGCGGTCCTCGGAAAATTATTATCATCATCGAAACCAAATTTTACCGTCTTCACGGCAGGAGGAAAATAATACTTGTGCATATTCAGACCTGACATTTTTTTTAACCGATTTTTCTATCCACCCTCCTTTCCCCTTCGTCCCTAATGCACGATGGACAGATACGAATTAAATTCGATTATCAGACGAGAAAGATATAGAAAATGAGGTAACTTTTTTTGTTGCCATTTCTTTTACCCCGTCTCCGTGGAAATTACATCTTCCTTATCGGCGCAACCCAGAGTACAGTGTGAAAGGCGAGCCGTAACGCGGGATTAATACACACGCATTTGTATAACTTTAACTTCCTATCTCCATCTCCACCCCCTCCCCGCCCCTCTCCTCCCAACCTCCGGTTGTAGGTAACCGCGAGATATACACATATTCTTCGTGACACGAGTGCATTCTCGAACAACGTCCCGGTAGATTCTAGGCACACCGCCCGCGCACAGCACATACGCACGAGCCCACCCCCCCCCCCTCCTTCGCTCTGCCATTCTCTTACCGCTGGAAACTATAAGGCAACAACAATGCCGCGGTGATGATTATCTGGAAAACTAATTTCGCGACTGCGGCGAACAGTAAGCGCGTGTTGTCGTCGGGTTCTACGGCATAATATGGCAACAGAAGCGCCCCTTCCCCGTTCCCCGACTGGCTGAAAACAACTCTTGGTCTACAGACTGCTCCGCGCATGTGTGCGCGGTCGAGTGTGTGACCGAGGTCACAGGAGCTCGGGTGAGGACGGGGGAGGAAAACATATTGTTGTAGCCAGAAACGAGAAGAGAGGAAAGTAAGCGAGAACAAGAAACCATCTATGAATCATCCGATTCCGTCGAGTATCCCAGAATTGTTCTCAATTTTCCGCGATCGTTCCTATTTCCTCAGGATCAAGATACGCTTTAATAAAGAATCCCGACGGAGCGTCCCGATCGCTGCGCGAACATACATGCGTCCCGGTTTATCTGGACCGCCAAAACCCATCCAACTATCCTTCCTAAGTGTACTCGGATCTGGCCTCCTGTATGGCTATTTGTAATTTTCATTATCTCGGCATAAAGGGGCACATTTAACCGCTGAGGCACGTAGGAAGTTAATAGGAGCGTGTGCGCGCCCCGTTCGAAGGGTAGTTTTCGGAGGCGGTCCACAGGGTTCCATCTTCAAGCGGCGTCTCTCCTCTCCACTCCTGTGGCCCGGGTGACTCCCGACTCTCGGTTGCACCGACGCAAACGGAAACCCAGAGCAAACCGTGCCAGCTCCCAGCTAGGAGAAAACGCCTGCGAACCTCTCGACGGAACCGCGTCCGTTTGTCGATTCCGGTCACGATTCCAGACGTCGTTTCGGACGTAACAACAACTCCCGAAATCTGACGAAATTGGTCGAGGCCCCTGCACTGCCCGCCACCCCAGCACTTTCTCCGCAGCCCACTTTCTCCCGCGGAACTATTCCGACGAGCCCGAACTACCCCCTACGGCAGCCCCGTTGGCGGGAGTCGGGAAAACACCGTTCTCTCCCCACGGGGGGGAAGGATAGCCGCGTAACGGCGTTTATTGGCTGTTTTAGGGCCGTTTCTATGCGCGACACATTGTCGCTAAATAACGCCCCAGCGCCCACCAGCAGCCGGGCAGTGAAAGCTTTTTTCCTCGAGCTTTGAGCTTTCGATTCTTCGGGATTCTTCCGACTACTGCGACAGCCCCTAGCGTCCACGCGGGGCGTTCCACGCGCGCGTCCTCCATAATGTGTCTCCGCTGGACCGTAGATCACTCGCAGATCCGAGGTCCGAGCCATCGGAGACGCGCGTGGAGAAAAAAAGACGAAGAACTACGATGAATTAGCTCGCCCGGCAATAAAGTCGATCAGCTACGATATTAACGGGCGCGAATTGAGCCCTCCGTGCCCGATCCACAAAGCCGCACACTGGCGTATCACCGACGTTATTTCGCTCCTCGTAAAACCTGATGGAATTGCTTTTTCGCAGTCTCCGGGAAGAGTGTCGGGACAGGCAGCCCAGAGGGCTGCGATTAAAAATGGATTAGCCGGACGCGAGTCCGTCGTTCTTCGCGTTCAATTTCGCCGGAGATTCTCGCGGAACCGCGCCGGAGAAAGAGCGAGCGGGGAAGGGCCGAGAGGACAGACGAGCGCATCTCTCGGCGTCCATTAAAATTTCTTCGTAGATGAAACCTGCCGAAGGATGGCGAAAGGCCTCGACGAAGCGTGAAGTAATTTTCGACCTGTCGCCTTCTCGCTTTCGTATCGTCCATCGCGCCTTTCTTTGGTCCATCGTTCGGGTGTGATTACACCGAGGCACCGCGAATGAGACGGAAAATGTATCAGCGGGACGCAAGCTCGTATGTAGGTGTAAAGCTGATCCACGGATCACGCATACTTTCGCGATGCTCGGGAAGGGGATACGCGATGGCGAAAGGGTTGAAAATAGCCTTCCCTCGGCGAACGCGTCTCCCTCGATCCCTCGAGTGAGAGAGACCGGCTCGGAATCGCGCGAGGCCAGAGGTGGGGTAATACTCATTCGAGTGTAATCGCGCTCGCAAAACTCCATCACACTTTGCTAATAGAGCCCCCTCCCAGGCCTCGCGCCTGCGAGGGAGAACGCGGATGGATGGGCCTCGTCGTGTGCGGCGGTGTGCGGCTTTATGGGCGGTACTATAACGGTGATACAGAGCGAGACAAGGAGTTTATACATCCCACACCAGTCTCGCTTCGGAAAAGCCTTCGAGGACTAAAATTCACGGCAACAACGTCGTAATAGCCGAAAAGTGTCGATAACGATCACTTACACGGTATATGTTCTACCGAAGCGGTTTTACATCGGTACACTGTATCGCGCTATGTACATATATACATAATCACGGTGCACTCAGCTCGGCGAGAATCGAATGAAAAATTAACGTCAATCTCGTTGAGCCTTCAGGATGAACCTTTTCAAGCGGGGGTTTTCCGGCGTCGCGCTCTCTCGGTCCCTTCGGCGCCGCAACATCACCGGAATGGCTTTACTTTTATTGCTTTAGTATCGCAGGTCTGCCATGGTTTATAGTGTGTGTGTGTGTGTGGACTAGCATATCTTCGTTCTTCTAATTACCTTCGAGCGGAGACGCATGAAATTACCATTAGCTCGCCGTGGAATTTATATCTACGATCGCTCCGCGGCCTGGCGAGCGCGAGCTCGCGCACGGCCAGTAGAACTCGGCGGGCTTCGATGTATTACAGTTTTTATCTACCCCGATCCTGGCGCGGCACCGCGAGCTCACGGAATATAAGAGGCGATGAAGAAGGAGAAGAGGAAAGCAAACGAAGGCAAGCAGCACCGGAAGCGGCCTCGGCGAACGGGACGGGAGAGGGAGAGAAAGGCAGCGAGAGAGGAACGGGGCAGGTGGTGAGCCGATCGAGATTATCGGCGAAGAAGCAAACCGGAAACCGGTAGCCCAAGCACGAAGGTCCTCCATCACTGGCGACTCGCTCTCTCGCCCTTTCTTTCTCTCTCTCTCTCTCTCTCTCTCTCTCGCGACGAGAAAAGGGTTTTCGTTTTTCGTTCTCTCTATCTTGAGACCATCCATTTCTTACAGCTCGAGGAGCCCAACAAGACAACGCGACAAACATTACGAGACGGTTTCCGATAGACCGTCGTCAAGCTGCGTCGAAGAAGAAAAATTAATAATTGCCAGCGAAAGCTTCGCTGATTTCGGAAAGGTCATCCGTCGATCAACTGTCCAACTCGTTAGAAATTTTTGCAACCCTTGGGCAACGGCTCGTTGGCCGAAATATCGAATGCCAGGACTACCCAAGTTCACCGACTCTCGGCAGGACTGAATCGGAGTATCTTCACTACCAACTCCGATCCCCCCTCTGTGTATACGTAACAGCGTAGATGTGGTATAGCGTACGCGCAGATATATCGAACGAGTAAATAGGCTAGCTCACGGTCTGGCGTGGACGGCTTAGGCAGTCGCGATGGCACACCTGTGGAGCAAATTTACGAAATGTTTACGACCGCTCGCGCCCCCGTTCGGCTCCCATTTCGCGTCTGGAGGGTCGCGTTAGGAAACTACCCTCACCCCCTCCCTCTCAATGTCGTCCCGCCTCGATTCCATCTCGCTCTCGCGTACCCTTCGTCGGGGCGCAGAATTTCGCGTCATTCGGTATTATTACATCGTCGCGCTATCACCATCCCGCGGCGAATAGCCCGGCGCGCGCATCCCGGGGATTCCCCTCGAGCAACCCTGTCCCGTTCCATTCGCAGACTCCCTCGATCTCCGATGCACGGACACACTTGCCGACCCGATTTTTTTTTATTAGTACAGAATCAATCTTTTCTACCGTGATCCGAGACTCGTAGAATTTCACCTCGTCTTCCCGAGTAGAAATTTTCGAGCGTTACGTTGGGCCCTGATAGGGTCCAGAGGCGGCCTGACAAGGGCCTGATAAGACCTTGTCAGGGTCCGATGTAACGTTCGAAAATTTCTACTCGGGTTCTTTCTCCCACGCGAAGGCTGGCAAAGCTCTCCTCCACGCGCCCTTCGCTTTCGCCCGCTCGCCCGCGCAACCCCCTGAGTTATGAATGTGCCCAATTACATCTTGAAAGCTGTGCTCCATTAATTTTCACAGCTGCTGCCGCTTAATTGAGAGCCTAGCTCGATAATAAACCCGAGTCTCGTACCGGGGTTCGCGCGGGACTCTTCGTTTCGCCTGTTTACAAGCGGCGGACGCGAGAAGAAATCTCCGAGGCGTTGATCGCGCTTGCACGGCCCTCTCGATCCCATCCCTTTCGTACCGACCCTCGCTAATTGCAATCTTAGCTATCGCGAGTTAAATCGCCGCAGCGTAACAGTCACGTTCCGTCCACGATAGTTTCCGCGATCGCGGTAGCTAAATAAAATCGCAATATCTGCAGCCCCACTGAGAAAAAGTATAGTGTTTCCTAACATAACGAATAGTTCCCAAGTGGAAGGTCTATATAGATAGTTTTTGATAGTATGTATTCAATTGGTTAAACTATAATTATGGTTGCAGCCGTGATTTTCCGTCATTGTCGCAACTGCATAATGTAGACGTTCCACTTGGGAACTATTTTTTATGGTAAAAAGTCAACATTGTTGCTTTTACTATGTAATTTTTTTTCAGTGCCCGCATTTGGAAGCGACGCGGATACGTAGCGTGCCACGACTGCAATGAACGACGGGTTGCCGGAGAAAAATTAATTTTTTTTGTTCCATGTAGTTTAAACGTGGCGGGCAGTCCGCAGCGGTAATAATGATAGTATATTTAATATTACGAGGGGAGTCCATAACCGGGTGGCGCGGGTATAAAAGCGGTTGTTACAAGTGGGGAATCTTCGCCACCCAAGTGGACCTTGTTAGCTGGGAGCACGGGGAGACGGTAGCCACCCAGAAACGGTGCAAAGAGCGAGGAGAAGAAGAGGAGGGCGAGTAGGTGAGGTAAAAGTGAGAGGAGGAAGATATCTTGAGCGTCGGCCCGTGGCTTCGTTATCGACATAAAAGCTCTCTCGTTCTTGTTTCCTGTGCGCGGGCTCCTCACGGTGCAACCCGGAACGACATTGGTCCATGAGACCACACCTCGATCAGCCCGGAACGCTCTTTCAGCGACCCTTCGCGGTGGTTGCAGACTCTCTTCATTCTCTTCTTCATCCTCTTTTTCCTCTTCTTCTTCTTCTTCTTCTTGCTGTCGCAGTAACGGTTGGTGCGCGAGTCTCGACATCGGCGAACATCGGGTATAGATTCCGGAAGGAGGCACGGCCGCGGACCGTAGAGCGTAGGTGAGCTGTGAGCGATAGCGACGAACGGGAGCGCAAAAGCGCGGAACGATCGAGTTAACCGGAGCGCGTCGGGTGCGCCGCGCGGCCTCGCTTCTCTTCGCTCCGTGAAAAACCGGTGCGCGGTACCGAGCCGGGGGCTTTTATATACGAGCCTCGTACGGGCCGACTTTTACGATCTCTGGAACAGATGCCGGTGAGGTCGCGACGCGTTTTACTACCCTCGAGGAAAACGCGACCGAGAACGAGCGAAGGAGGAAGAGAGAGCTCTCAGTGCATCGTTCGCGATCGGGTTACGTAACCGCGCGTTTGATCGAGTCGCCCGTTTCGCCGTCGTTGCGTTAAGCAAATATCTGCTTGATCCCGACACCCTGGACGCAGCGGATCGGCACGATCGGAAGGTATGCTCGTAAAACGATTAGTCGGTGAGAGACCCAATGTTTGAATGCCCCAGTCAATATTTTTGTCCCACCAGACTTATAATATTTTCAACACGGTAAGGCAATCGATTTAATTTTTTTACCCGGTCTTTTTCATCGCAAGCACCAGAGACTTCGATCGCGTAACATCCCCGAGGGTTTTTGGGTTGACAAGAAATTTAGAAACGACGGTAACCCAACGACGTTACGCCTTGAAGAAAAGCCATCAGCGAGTTGCACGCTCGCCTGAATCCTTCTCTCATTTTCTCGACGGGGTTCTTGAGGCATGGGGTTGTCGCGCCTCGAGTCATGTGTCATTGAGCAGCTCTCGATCGAGAGTGCCCTGCATCGTAGGGGCACGACTAACCATATATATATATATATATATATATATATATATATATATATATATATGGTCTAGTATACTGCCAGGCTGCTGCTGCTGCAAGAAGCTCTGCGGAATCCGAGGCGAGCGAGGAGGAAGCGGGAACGCGCTGGAACCGGGACGATAGAGAAGAAAGCGAGGGGTTGGGCCAATGGCCCGTGAACCAACGCCACGGCGTAATGACGCGGCTCTCCTTTCAAAGATTGCATCGCGCAGGAAAAGCGCGCTCCTCGGCTCCGTGGACGAAAGAACGCGAGAAAGTGAGATGGATATACCCAGGGTGCGCCTTGCCTCGAACCCGGAGGTCCCCGAGTTCTCGCCTCCCTCTGGAGTATACCTTCCCCCCCCCCCTGCGTGCCCCCTCTCACCCCCTCAGTGGGGAATCGATACGATGCTTCCAGGAATCCGGGTGGGATTTCACGTTAAAATACTGGCGAAAAACCTTTCGTATAAACGTATATAACGTACGAAAAGGAAGAGGTAACGGCGGCGGACGTGGGCTCTCCGGGGCAATGCCCGGTATCGTATCGCCATTTTTAGAGTTCACCCGTCTGGTCCTCCCCCGTCCCTGCGGCTCTTCACCTCCAAATTCTGCCATCCTCGTGCACGATTCGCGGCAGTTACGGCGCCGGGAACTCGCGAATTATCGTGTGAAATGCGTGAAACCGCTAATTGCGAACCGGTGGTTCGCCAGAAAAAAAAGAAGAAGCAAAAAAACCGGGGAGGGAGAAAGGAAGCCGGGCAATTTTATTTGATTCTCGGCATGCCGGAAGTCGAAGCGCAACGGGTTGTATCGCGGAGTCACGAAGAGAGAAACTGCACGTGGAAGGAGCGAAGGGAGACGTACGCGACGAACCGGAAAGGAGACAAATTCTGATATCCCGTAACGGTAGGAACTGTTGTTATGGGGTTGCGCTCTGCCCAAGAAGGTGAGGGAGAGAGACCTTTGTGATCCTCCGGATCGTTTTCCCCGGGGCAAGACATTTGCGGCCGAACGAAGTCTGACTCGCCTCGTATCCGAGGGATAGAGGGACATCATACGCGGGTCGATCCTTCCGCGGGTTGCCCTCGAGGGCCGGAGGGGCTCTTCGCCACGGTGGGTTATGAGGGACCTGAGAGATCAGGACTCGTTCGTCTCCTCGCGTACCCGGCGTATGGTATTCCAGAAGGAGAAAAAAAAGACGCCCGGACCGAGCTCCGGGGCTGGCTTCGCCGGTGGTGAATCTCTTTTATTGCTACCAACAGCAGGAAATTACGAGGAAGTTATTCCGGTGGACGTTGCGACAAGCTCGCGCGTTCGTTGTATCTTCGGTACGGGAATGAAGGATCGTCCTGGCTGGATTTTAGCGGGGAAGAGAAATACCCAGCGCCGATCCTTTGGCGCTCCAGTCGTCCGCAGATCGTCCTCAGGAGGCGCAACGAAAAGAAGATCGTGCGATACAGAGAACGAGAACGATAATATGACGAAGCGGTATTATGAGATGAGAGGCGAAACGAAGAAGCCGCGAGGGAGGAAAAAATTAGGTGGATGCCAGAGGAGAAACGAAACAGGAGGAGCCAAGAGAGTTAGGGAGAGCGAAAGTAGAAACGGAAGTTTTAAAATGGGCTTTGATTTGATTCTCGCGACATCGCGTGGCCACCCTGGAGTATATCTCGAAGAGAGCTTGGGCCCCGGCAAACCAGTGTGTTTTTAAAGTTATAAGAACCAATTTAAAAATCGCACTGCAGAGATACCGGTTTCACCCCCGGGGGAAAAGACTTTTCTCTGGTTTTTCTGGCTCTCCTCTCATCCTGCACTCTCCTGCAGACTCGGAGGGGTAGGCCAAGTATGGCCGAAGAGAATGAGAGAAGACAGAGTACGCGAACAAAGTTAGATCCCGGAATCTTAGTTAAAAGAAGCAATTATAGAGCGCGGCTCGAGTACAAGCAAGGAGATACGAGACAGCCGATAAGGAAAACTGATCGTCTTCTCTCCGACGCTGGCTTCGCCTCCCCCACCTCCTCCTGTTCTCTTTCATCCGTCCCCTCGGGCACTCGTTAAAGGTTTCTCCTCTCCCCTCACCGCGGAGATACGAGCCATCAAGTATCCTTATACAACGAAAAATAATAGACCGGATGCTCTTACCAGTGCAAAACCAAAATCTGTTGATCCGTTGCGTCGACCGAAAGTCCAAATTCTGGGAAGATTGTGGCCTACAATGCAGATCTCGAAAATTTTAAGTCTAAACTTGATTTCATAGACTCAGTCTGTAAGGTTTTGGTAAAGAGTTTTCTATAAACACTGTAAAAAAGAAATTCGTATGAAATTTAATTTACTGGACTGGAAGTTTTTATGCAAAAATTGTTATAGTAAATTTCATGTACGATTGCGATGAAAAATTAATGTTCAGTGTATTAAAAACATTGAAAATTCCTCGTTGTCAATAATTTACTTTAATTTCAATGAAAAAATATATTAATTTTTCATCAGAATTGTACATTAAATGTAATATACTAGTTTTCGCATGAAAAACTTCCAGCCTGGTACATTAAATTTACTTTTTTTTTTTACAGTGAACATAAACTATAATTTTTCTTTGCCATTCCCCGTTTAGAAACATGTTTCATGGACTTTGCTCCACTGATCAACCCTTATCTGTTCCTTATTATTTAATTTCTGTCACGAGTATCAGAAGCTAAAAAACATATATATTGTAACGTTCGAGTAAAATCTACAACACGTGTAGGTATTTGGTTTTGGGGTGGATATTATTAATTAAAATCACAACTATTTATCCCAAGTACGAACAGTCAAACGTTTGCTCTCTTTAAAAGTCCGATCAAATCACCAGGCATCTCGACAATCGATAATCCGTACTTTTCTTATGTGTCACACCGAGCTATTCGAGTCATCTATGTAATATCGTCTCTCTCAATCAATCCTCGTCTCTATATTCCTTACAATACATAATCTTTAACCATTATCAGTCCCAAATAAATCCATCGCTTCTAAAGAATTTAAAAAAAAAGTTCAACGTGCCCTATCAAGGTATTCCTCGTCGCTGTGCTATCGGCATTCCGCTCTATTTTGCCCGTGTAGGTATTTAGTTATGGGCGAAATATAATTAATTACAATCACAACTAGTTATTCCACGTACGAACAGTCAAACGTTTGCTCCCTTTGAAAGTCCGATCGAGTCACCACTCATCTCGACAGTCGATAATCCACACTTTTGACATTTGTCACACCGAGCTATTCGAGTCAATCCTCATCTCTATATTCCTGACAACACACAATCTTCGACCATTACCAGTCCTAAATAATTCCATCGCTTCCAAAGAATAAAAAAAATATGTTCAACGTGCGCTACGAAGGTATTCCGCGTCGGTGTGCTACAGGCATTCCGCTCTATTTTGCCCTGCAGTTCGTCATCTCGTTGGGCCGAAAGCACACAGAGCCTCGGCTCTGCGCCTCCGTGCCTCGCCCGCACTCTACGGAGGAAGCGGCGCGAGGATGAGAGCCGGAGAGCGAGGACGAGAGGATATTCGGAGCTCGCTGAAGGGGATGGAGGCAGCGGCAGCACCGGCAGCACCAGCGTGTTTGCAGATCCTCTATCGGGCGCTTCAGCCCCCGAACCCTCAGCAGCACCAGCACCAGCAGCGAGAGCTGTAGCAGCGCACCAACCCCCGAGAGTAGCACCCCGTGATGGTTTGGGGGGTAGAAGAGCAGAGGAGAGCAGCAGCGGCAGGCGGCGCGAGGCAGATAAGAGAATTGCACTGTCAAGCCGGAATGATATATTTGACCAACATTTCCATATAACCCCCCCGCCCGCCCCCTGCCCCCCGGTAGACGGCGCGTTCGCATCGCGCTGTTACCCTTACTCGATCTCTCGGTTTCTCTCTTCCCTCGCACTCGCGCGGATCCGCCAGCGAATGGTTTTCTTCTTCTTCTCTCCTCGCGCCGCGCTTTCTTTATTCACGTTCGTCGAAACGAAATGAGAAAGGAAAGCGAATACCACAGAAACAGAATGAAAGAGGGAAGGCAAAAAAAAAAAAAATATATAAAACGAAGGCCTCTCCCGAAGAGTGAAACACTCGCCGGTGGGCTTTAAAGGAAAGACGGAGGAGAGAAGGTCGGGAGATGTACGGCGATATTATCTCTCCTCTTCCATACAGCGAGGAGAGCGGCAACCTATCGAGCGAACGTGCGAGCTCGAGCCCGAGAGATCCCCGCGGCAGGCCGCGGCGTACAAACTCTCTGCCCCCCCCCCCCAACCTCCACTTCCCTCCCCCCCGTCGAGCTCTGCGTGTGTTAATTTGAATCGAGAGAGATTACGCTGAGACTCCCTGTCGCGAGCAGCCATTTTGTATCAAAATGTCGATAAAGGAAGTCTCTCGCAGGCAACGGCTCTGCCGCTAGTCAACCAGACGAGGAACGAGTTCTCGAGTGTTGGGACAGGCTTACGATCCTCATTATAACTCAACTTCGAGGTACACCGTTTTCTCATTTTCTCCTCCGTCCCTTCACAGTTCTTTGTTAGATACGAAATTAATTATTTTAATTTTTCTTTTTTCAACCGACAGGTATATTTTTTTCCGAAAGAGAGTGATTTGTTTTCGGTGGAACGCGCGGCTTTCCAAAAGCTGCCGAGTTCTCTCGTCGCGGACGAATCGATTTGTATAAAATTACACGAGGCTCATTCAGTCGCGACTCTCTCGCTTTCCCGCGGCTCGGTACCATCCGGCGGTGGTGTCTCGGGCCAATATTTCACAATCGTGAACGAATGTATGACCGACGGATGGCGGAGTTTCTCATTGATTCGCTCACGCGAAAGTTCGGAAAGGTCGGCGTTCGGCTGTCGAGCCGAGTTTGGCCGCCGAAGAGTAGCTCCGGCCGTGCGTGCGTCGGCGTCGTCAAAACTAGACGTATTGACGTCGGATGCAACGGGGGCAGAAGCGGGGCCATAATAACCGAAACACGGACGAGAGTGCGAGAGATCGACGGAAGTACCGCGAAAACGTCAGTCATAATAGCACGGGCAATCAAATGCTCACCGGGTCGTAACGCGGGTCGACTCGCTCGCCATTTGTCCCTGCGGAAGACGAGCGGACGCGCTCGCTCTCCAACCGCCCCCGCTTAACCCCCCTTTGTGCATCGCGGGTGGCTATCGGCGAGCTCGCGGACTCCTGCTCGGTCTCTCCCGGTCCCGTTGAGAGTATATCGAGCTGCTGCTGCTGCGGCTATTATGGCTCGCGGTCGAGAACTCGAACTCGTGTCGTTGTCGCCGGACGCCCGGACCGGCCGTCCACCAATTGTTTGATGCACGGCCGATTAAACGATCATTGTACGATTTCGCGATATATCGGCTGCTGCTGCCGCGGCTCGCTCCGCGGAATATTGTTTCGAACGTTTGGTCGAACGTGCGCGATCGGAGAGTTCCGCGGGAAGGGTGGACGGTCACGGCGAGAGTTCGAGTCGGCCGAATGGTCGCGTTTCCGTCGTTGCAACGTTGAATCAACGTGGTATGCTGTCACCGCTCGTTTCCGGAACGAATCATACGCGAGCGAGAGTTTTCCGAGTTTCCCAGTGGTTGAGGTCTGTATCGTCGTATCGGCACGAGAGCCGCGCTTGTCTATCTGCGATTCAACGGAGACTCAAACGCAACCATAAAACCTGTTCGTTTCATATCCTAAGTGAGACTTGAACATCGGCACGGCTACGGAACCGCACCAGTTGCCGAGGTCTGTGACGAGGTACTCATCAGGCGTTTAAGCCGGTATCCGTCGGATTCATATGCGAATATTATGCATTCAAAGACCATGAATCTGCCACTACGGTCCATTCCGTGTCCACCCCAAATACATTTCAGATGCATCACGACCATACTTTTAACCATTTTACGGTGTTCCTTAAGGTAGCTATGTCGATAGGCCGGAGTCATAGACATCAGCATCTATGACGTAAAAAATTAATTCTATTGAACATTAGTCCGGTGACTTCACTTTTTTTTGTTGCGCATCAATGACCTGATTGATTGGTGAGTCCGCAGTACTTTATATTTTTTTCTCTATCTTTGATCTAAGTGTGTTAGTTCTCAATTTTCAAGATCTAATTATTCATTCAAATGGTCGGTAAAAGCCTTCGAGATTTTGTACAAGTAAAATTTGATAGTTAAATAACAACATGTCAAAAGTTTATGCACATGACTTTCGATAGCCTTCGCGACATAACTACCTTAATTCACGCGTTTCTATCACTGGCTGCATTCGAGATATATTTCAAATAAAAATAAGACATCTTCTCTGCAACCTCACTTCCGGTTTGAAATTCTCATTTTTGGACTGTAAGTGACCTCATACCAGAAATACTTTACTTCCGGTTTGAAAATCTCATTTTTCGAACGGAAATGAAGTCATACCGGAAATGCGTCATTTCCACTTTAAAAATCTCATTTTCCGACCGGAAGTTTTCCATTTCGCTTTACAAGGAAGAAAACTTTGACGACGACGATGACCTCTCTGCATGTAATAGATCTTCCCCGCGCTTTCCACCGTGACGACGTTATTGCCGTCGCAGACATCGAGCGTTACTCGCGTTAACGGGGAATCCCCAAGCGACCCCTCGACTCGTGCACGCACGGAGCTGCGAGAGGGTCTTGCGCTGTTTTCTTCGCGCGCTCGAGCAACGATGACGGGGGCTGCGAAGACCCTTTGTGGCATTATCATTATCACCGAGATCCGCGCCCACACAACACTGCACTCGTTGCTGACTCGCGTTTATTTTCATCGACGCGTTCACGCGTGTTCCTCAACGACGCGCCACGGCCAAAGCCCATCCACCGCATCGCAGATCGGAGCTTTCTTCTCGCACCGTTCATCGCAGCAGAGTGCGCTCCCGATGACGAGAGTAAGCTGTGACGCTCAGCTGGTGAAAGCTCACGAAAAAGCCAGGAGATCGATCGACTGCCGACGCACTCACCGGCCACCGGTCAGTGCAGTCGACGAGCCAAGAACCTTTCCGTCCAGCGTCTTCACGGTCCATGGAGCATCGACGCTCGAGGATCGCGAAGTGCCCGTTTCCTTTTTCTTCTGAGCCGACAGACGAGAAAGATTTTCCTATTTTTATTTCAATTTTTTTTTCTATACCGACCCCACAGTTAAGTCCTCATCGTTCGCCGGAGCAAGCTTTTCCACGATGCATTTTTTTTTTTTTTTTTTTTTTTTTCATTCATCGCCGCAGCTTCCGCTGCCGGTCCGATGATACGCGCGCACGCTAAAAGAAATGTTGGGAAGCTCTTACCGACGTCCTGGCAGGTACCGGTTACTCGAGAGCGAATGTGTTACTCACCTGAAACAAGAAGGAAAATAAATTCGTTATGTTATGGTCGTAATCGAGCGCACTTATTTACCTCCACGAGCATGTGCATGTATATGTGTGTGTCTATAACGTAACGCGATACTATAATATAGTGCACTATTAGCGTACTCGAAACTCGACGGAGGCTCGGGGAGTTTGCACACGTGTGAACGCAATCTCGTCGTGAAACACGGTGAAACGAGTTCCCGAGAGATATCGCCATTGGATATATGTGCGCGCGGTACGCACGAGGAAGCTTCCCGAGGTGGCGTCCGGGTCCGGGTCTGCGCCTCTCATCTGCGCGGTCCTTCGCTTCCAAGGATTCCCCGGATCCGCCTGTGTGCGTTACACCGCACTCGGATAACGCTGAAATTCTCGACGGTGCATAAACGCCGTCGTTCCGCAGCGGCCGACGGAGAGGATCCGCCGGAGAGCGAAGGCCCGGAGAACACTGTGTGTGCAATTTCGCCGGGGGGGAAAGAGCGCGAGCGGCCTCGCCGGGTCTCGTGTATCTTTCCCGTATTTCGTTGCAAATTTATCGCGAGCTACGAAAAATATGAAAACTGGTTTGCCGGTGGAGGGCAGGCTCGCTCGGGCGCTGAATCGGGGATAAACCGTGAGACGAAGGAGAAGAAACGGCCTGATGAGATCACGGAGTTCCGCGTGGCCCGCGACACCCAGCTGGACGTTACACGACACCCGCGATATTTCGCGTTTAGTATGTCTACGGTATGGTTCGTTTCACGGATTTGCGCTAAACCTCGAAGGGCGATGGAGCTGAGGGTGGTTCGCGGGGAGAGACGAGGTGCGGGGATGTCGCAGGCTCAGGTTGTATTTTATTAAGAGGACGGTCGAGACCGTGTGAAAAAAATTCTTATCAACGACGGACTTGTGGTGGATATGAGCCTGAAGATGTCTGCCTGAGACTGAGTTTCATCAAGTTAGAACGACTGTATTTTGCGTCGCAGCAACTTCGCTCGGGGACGTTCACTTGGTGAATAAAATTCTACAAGTGAAAAATGATTTCTTCTAATTAAGGTCGTTCATTGACAAAGCCTTGCCAAAGATGAAATTTGATGTCATGCGCATATCTTCAGAGTCATTGGAAAATCGGTTATGTGGTCTACCAAAAGTTGACCCGCTGGGAAAGTAACTGTCGAGTCCGATACTTCGATAGTGGCAGTATCGGCACCAGTCCTGCATGTCATTCCCACTAGGGTTGTTTACACCCACAAAAATAATTTATTTGACGGGCGCTCCGCAAATAAATATTTTTTGGTTTAAATAAATATGTATTAAATTTTTTATAAATATGTATTTTCGGGGCGCCCGTCAAATAAATTATTTTTCTGGGTGTACTTGAGTCTCCAGCCTATGTAGACTTTGCTCCTGCAAATCAAACTCCAAGTAGATTTTTTTACGAGAACGTACATGTCGTCTGATTTTACAGGGGATGAGAAAATAAGAAAAAAAAAAAGAAAACTATGTATAAAAAAAAATCGTCGAGGAAGAACGCGACGAAAGGATGCAGGGTCAAGGACACCGCGGAGTCAACCGGCACATATATATGTATACATCCTACCAGATCCAAAGAAGTTCGTTAGCCCCTTCGGATCTTCTTCCTTTTTTTACATACATATATATATCCAAGGAAAAAAAATGACATCAGCCTACTCGTTCGTGTCTCGATGTAGAAAATAAAAACAAACTATAGAGAGAAGAGGAAAAAAAAGAAGAAAAGAAATCCTGAATAAGAAAAGGACTCGGGGCGAAGATTTCGAGAGATCGAAACCCGTCTCGCAGCGGCAGCGGGAGCATCGGTGGCGTTCATGGAATCGAGAAGCGCCTCTCTGCTCTCGGATCGAGAATTGAGGAGAGACAGGACCGGGGCTCGAATCCTCCGCAAGAATCGCCAAGACCCACGCCGCGTCGCGGGTATCGGGTTCCAAACGTGGTATCGCGTTCTTCGACGTTCCATCTCGAGGCATACGTGACCGCGGCGAGAGACGGAGAGAGATAAAGAGGGAGAAGGACTCGCGGCGTGAAATGTTTATCCTACGACGAGGACGATCCTGAGGATCTCGCGGAGGGTTCACGCACAGCCTCCCGGCTCTCCTCCTCCGGAACTGGTGGGTCGCGAAATTCTTCGGTTCTCGAGGTACCGACCGGACGGAATCCTTTCGACTCTTCGCAGGAGCCGAAGAGATTCTCGGCGGAGACGTGTCGGAGCTATCGGCGTAATGTTATCCTCATTTCTTTCCGTCAAGTCAACTAAAATCTTTAAAAAAAACGAAGACTGACAAAAAAAATTCCGCTTGAATGAACCAATGATTAGGGTGGATGTTCAAATAGATATTTCGTTGGTACGGTTAAATAATTGGTTAGTTGAAAGCATTTTTTGGATTATGTCACCAATATATTTTGGAGGCATTAAAATATTTTGTTCGACCAATGGAATACTTATTTGAACGTCCCAGTCCGAATCTTCGGTTGGTTCAACCGCATTTTTTTTTTTATCAGCGAGGACTTATCGAGCTGTTTTATTTTTCTATGAGCCACGAAAAGACAGCTGCTTCGCACCTCGGGTATAAAATTTCCGAGCGTTTGAAATCCGATAGAGGATCTCTAACAGCGCGCGCGACTGAGTCGCACATTTAACTTCGGAATAAAAGTGGGTATTGTACGAGGGACGGCGGGAGGCTTCACCTGCCGAGCCGGAGATTATGCGTGAGGCAGAAACGCGCTCTTATCGTATACTCGCGATCGTGAATAATGATGCTGTTTCGAAAAAAAATTAAGGGGTACGCGAAGTGTCCGCAATTAACCACTCGTCGTATACAACATAATACCCCGGGAGCACCGGAGTGTTCGACGAGTGTCACACTTTCGCTGGTCGCACGAGGTGTACCCGATGAATAATCATGAATGAGAGACACTCACTCAGTCAAGGCTCGTCGCACTCTGAATCAATTATGTGTAACTTATCTGCAACATATATATATATACCTGTATATACATATAGGCCTTATATATATATATTAGGGTATTTTAGAAAGAGGCTTTTTTTAAAGAAATTTCTCCCATCTTTTTAAAGTACAATTTTGATCTCAAATTGAACCTCGCGATAGGCGGTAGCAAAAAATCCGAAGAAGTGCCGCATTCGACGTTTTACCCAAAAAATGCGGCACCTCTCAAACTCAATTGTCAGCGACCGCCTTCTGCTGAATTTTTTATATCGATCAAACTATGTAGTCGTACGGGGTGGGAGCTTAACTTTTTATCATTTTTTGTATTAAACACAAAAAATTTCGATTTTTGAATTTGTATATAGGAAACTCTGAAAATGTCTAGTAGGGTGAATTTGTCGACAAAAATTCTTACCACCCTCCAAATGTATAGATTTTAATCTGAATTTGAACCTCGCGAACGGCTGGCCTCAGCAAAAAATCTTAAGAGATGCCGCATCCGTCATTTATACCCAAAAAGAAAGAAGTTGTCGAATTTTTTCAGTACAAACGTTGAATGCGGCCCTTTTTGCATTTTTTTTCTAGGGAACACCTTTCAAAAGGTTCAATTTGAGATCATAATCAGTACTTTAAAAAGGAGGGAAGAAAAATAATAAAAAAATGCCTTTTTTGAGAAACACCCTAATATAAATATAGTAACAAGAAGGTGACACGTACGGTACATACGAAAAAAAAAATAAATAAATAACTGTGCAAGGGAAAAATCTTTCCATCGTCGAAAAAGCAATCTCGTTGGAATCCGGTATCTCTCGCGAGAGAGAGCGCTCGGTTTCTCTTCGATATTCTCGGGAATAGCGAAGAAAAAGCGTATTACCGGTAGCATCAGGGCGTAAGAGAATTTCTGCTCTCCTCATCCCTTTATACACCTCTTTCACTTCGCTTAGACCGTCCTCACCAGTCCTCTTTGCTTCTTCGTTCAATTCTTGCCCGATTCCGGCTATCCGGATGGATATACCAGGCGGCACGAGAGTTTCAACACCACCTCCTCCCGACCATCCCCCGACCCGCGAGCTTTCGTTCGCTCGCTGAAATTCCTCTCGTTCCACAAATAATTGCAAGCTGTGACAAAAGCCCGAGCGCGCCGGAATACGATAGAGCGAACGAGCGAGCCCGAATTCGCGACGAGTACGCGCGCGGAGGGGGAGCCTATTATTGCCGCGATCTGCGGGAATTCACCGGACCGTCGGCAACAGACGGGGGGACGAGAGAAATATCCGAAGAGAGACAGGTGACCCGCTGGGAAACAATGCAGAGAATCATCGAGCGCTGCGAAATTGCGGCCAAAATGCGAACAAACTAAAGTGAGAAAAATAAAAAACCAATTCTTTTTTAATTAAAAAAATGTGTCATATTTGCCACGCTGAGCAAATTTTTTTCAAAAATATCTTCTTGGATTTAATTTTTTTATTTTTTATTTTGTAACATTTGAGGAATGTTGCATACGATGGATGCGCGGTGAGCGCGAGCAGGCTGGCTATAAAGGAGCTCCCTTACAGACACGGTGAGAGAGCTCTCCGGCGTAGCGCCGGCTCCCTACTTACGTAATTTTAAATTAAACTGTGACGTTTTCAAATTAACGTTTTTGCTTGCATCCTCCTCTCATCCCCATCGCTCTCGTTTCCCGTGGCACGTCGGGTAACTTCACTTCCACGCTCGGTCTCTCGGTCTATCCTGGCTTCTCCCGTTCTACGTTCGCTTCGCCGCTAGCGGTAGACTGGCTGCTAGCGCCGAGGTGGAAACTTGCGATATTACCGACGTCGCTGCGAGCTGCGACGGGGGTTGCAGGGGGGGTTGGAAGAGGGGGGTGGAGAGCGCCGGGCGGAGGGTGGCGGCGCGGGCTTTTTCGCCAGCGAGCGTAATTTAGGTACCAGGAAATTGGTTTTCTCGACAATGAAATAGAAGAATGCGATGCGAGCGTAGCTCGCGGGATGCGCGGCATGGCTGGTCGGCACGAGAGGGAGAGCAGATCGAGAGAGGGAGCGAAACGCTGAGGAAGAAAAAAGTTTAAGGGGGAGGATGAGGAGAGGAGACGGAGCGGAGGGTGTTTTCGCGATGCCTCTCCTGCATCCGCGAGGGTGCACCGCTGCGGAGGCGCCGGTGGCACGAACTACTTGCGGGACGCGCGTTCATGTACTTACCGTCATCCACCCGTCCGTTCGCCTCTTTATTATCAAGAAAATGGGTGGTGAATGGAGAACGCTCCTTCTTTAGCCGCTACTCTCGCATCTCGTCTCTCGGCTCCATAGATTCTCCCACGAGCCGGAGGGGAGGGGGGGGGGGGGGTGGGGGAGGGTGTATGTACGTGTAACATCGCATCATCCCTCGTTCTCCGGGCGAACGAATTTTCGCCTCCGCGATATTCACCCCGGGCCAACGCAGTCTCCGTCGCTCCGTCGTCGCTCGGAAAAATTACACGGGGTTCCCCATTGTAACTCCCGAGAATGCTGTCACACGAGAAAAGTCGCGGTTAAATTATTTCCCGCGTCCGACGGACGTGATTATAGCCCGGATATCCACGGGACGTGCCTCGACTGATTGCCAGCCGGAGATTGTCGGGCTAATACGAGCATGTGCCGCTGGTAAAAAAGCAACGAAGATAAAGGAACCATCGCCGGGAAGAACAAATGAAGGAGATTCCGTTCGGAGTTCGGAATTCGTTGGAATTTCACGGTGAAACGAGCGGATCGCTGCAAGCTCCACACTCTCATCGTGGTCCGGGCTTGGAGAGGGTTCTCCGAAGAGCACCGGTGGAGTCCCACAGATGCCCCGTTCCACACAGTTTCGGGTTCATCGGGCAGACCCGATGCGCCGAACACACGATTTATAATCTAGATTCGCGAGTGAACCGATGCAAGACCCCGGGTTCCGCACGCTACGGACGCAACCGCTGTGCTCCGCCAGCATCGGGGCGCACAGCGTGCTGGTACCGCATCGCTGCTTTCGTACCATAGCGTTCTCCCGGTGTTTCCTCCGACGGGAACCCCCGCTGCCGCTCTCTCCTCCTCGCCGCCCAGCGCGGTACCACCGGGAACCACCCGAACCCTTCGCCCGTTTCGCTACTCTCTCTCGCTCTCCCTCCGTTCCATCATCGGTAATTATCCAACGCGATCGAATTATCCCTCTCCGCCTCGGTCCTCGCGATACAGTCTCTGAGCGCGCAGGATGCGCAGCCACACCGCAGTCGTCTGTGGTAGTTTCTTTGTTCCGTTCCGGCTCGCATTAACTCGTGCGGCTCGAAAAATCCTACGCGTAGGAAATAAAGACAGGTTGAATAAAAAAAAAAAAAAAAAAAGGAAGGCCGGGCGAGATTGAGCTAAGCCGTAGGACGGTAATTGTTCGGTCGTCGAGCTTGAATAAAATACAAGCTACCGGTGTGCGGTACCGCACGTCCGTCCGTCCGTTCGTTCGTTTTCGCTCGTCCTTCCGTCCTTAGGCCTGTCAAGCCCTGGGCCGTCTGTCCGTCACTCTGACGTGGGAAGACACCACATGGCTGCCCGCTTATACCTTCTATCTCTCGCTATCTTTTTCGATCCCACTCTTCTATTCGCATTGTACTCCGCATTACGCCGGTACGTTCGGTGGCCAGAGAATCGGGAGTTGGCGAGCGCGCCTCCACCACGGCTAGTTACCCGGTACGATTTGTTCGCGAAACTCACGAAGTCATGCGAGCTCCGGCAGTTGGGCGCTTTCGGAGCTGGCTCTCTATGTGCACACGGCCCGGAATACATGTATAACATGTCGGGACTCAACCGACGACCAATTTCACAGTCATGCAATCATAATCAAGAAGCGAGAGAGCTATTGCCGGAGTATAATAGTTTCCTCGTCGGCGAACGCATCACGCCAGGATGCGAGAGACACATCGCGAAAACGCGGCGCACAGCGGCAGAAATTTTGATAGCGATGAGGGTAGATTCCTTAGTTTCCGTCATCGTTCGCCTATTCGGTTACGTTGCTCCGACGGAGCGGCGAGCTGCCAAAACTGGAGAACCGAATTCGGAAATTGACGATCGAGCGGCACGACCGGTGACAAGGGAAACCCGGAAACTTGGGCCGCATCCAAGTCAGATATTAATCACTCTCGATAAAACAAACCATTAAGTAAAAAAAATTATTTAATGGAGCAAGTCACGATTCTCCGAAAGCAAGGTTGATATAATTCCCTGTTTCCTGCAACGATTACAACCATCTGCGATACCATTCGTGTGGCTTTGCCGAATTATCGGGTCCCGCAGTCGTGCCTCGCTTGCGCCCGCACACGTGCACGCGAAATCCGAAGAGGCGGATAATTGAGCGAGAGGGGTTCCTCTGGTTTCTCTGACCGGTTCATTTTTTTTTCTGTTCCTTCTTTTTTCTTGTATCGAGCCAAGCCGCGAATACACAAGGAGCAACGACGACCATTGCGGTGGAAGGAAGAGGACGAAAGTCAAAATATGTCAATGGCCCCGAGGGCTTGCGGTAAACCACATGATAATCCGAAGTGTCCGGCTTTCGTCCCCACGGAGTGATGCACGGAGGGCCGGCACGCACGTGAAAAAAAGGGGTTTCTCGTGGAGTGCATTTAATATATTATAGCCATTATTTGAGTCATGCAAGAGGTGACGTGTCAACAAGGCTAACTATGTCGTCGATTTCACCTCCCCCCCGCCCTTCGGCGCCTTCTTCAGCCGCATACTTTATAATTCGCTAACGAAGCCGGACAGGATGAGAATTAATTAAAGAATTTTTGGCCCGAAATAAAGATTGCTCATTGGCTCAGTTAATAATTCGCAGCGGATGGATGCGATGCACACATTGCAAAAATATTAATTTACACCAATTAAATATTTATTTAAATTAAATAAATATCTATTAAAATTAAATGAATATCTATTAAAATTAAATAAATATTTAATTGTATTAAAATAAATATTTTTTTAAACAAATAAATATTTATTTGCGGGAAGCCCGTCAAATAAATGATTTTTCTGGATATGAGAGAAGAGACGTCTGGAAGGTTCGCCGGAGCTGAAGAGCGACGTGGACAATTGTGTATTTGATACATTGTAGCCATTATTTGAGTAATGCTAGAGGTGACGTGTCAACAATGCTAACTATGTCGTCGATTTCAATCCTCCCCCCCCCCCCGCACCTACCCATTCGTCAGTCGCATACTTTGTAATTCGCTAAGTCAGGATAAGAATTAATTTAAAAAAAAATTTCACCCGAAATAAAGATTGATCGTTGGTTGAGTTAATAATTCGGAGCGGGACGGGTGATATGAGAGAAGAGGAGTCTCGAAGGTTCATCAGAGCTAAAGGGCGACGTGGACAATAGGCGTGCATCAGCCTCTAATCCAATGACACAAAGAACTAATAATGTAAGAGATAACGCAGAGTAGATTCTCGGATTCATGAAGAATTCCCGTTGTCCCCATTGAGATTGAGATTCATCCCGGCCCATCACCTCTCCTGTTCACGTCTCTTTATCCGACGTAAATTCTACCACTCTCGGCGACGGGTCTAACCAATCCCTCGACGACTCTGCGTCGGGAGTGCTAATGCATCGCACAATAGATCAATTACATACATTAGGCAGAGGCTCTATCTGGTTTCTCGGCATCTACGTCATTCCGTCTCCGTATAACTCGGAGAGATGTAACCGAGAGATGTAACCGAGCCGGGTACCAGCCAGACTATAGAAATCGAAACGGGATACGGTGCCGATGTCGCTATACTCTGGCGCTATCATCAGCGCTCACTACCGTCTGCGTAAATGGTAAACATCAAAAATAGTTTTCGTTTTCACGCAGCTCGAAAAATGTTTAGATATTCAAAATTGTCTAATATCATTTGGTCGGAAAATCACATTTTCAAACTGAAAGCGACGTAGAGGAGAACGGGGCAAAATGGGACAGTGGGGCAATAAGCAATTTTCAACATAATTTTTAGGTGTCCATTTTGCCCCATCGATACATCCGGATTTTCCGTCCCATTTTGCCTCGCGGTACCATTTTGTCCCACTCTCCCCTATTTTCGATGTGACATGCCTTCCGGCCAAAAAGCGAGACTTTGAGATCGAAAGTTATCTATTTCCGGTATGACGTCACTTCTACTTGAAGAATAAGATTTCGAAACCGGAATTACTTTCTCCGCTTTTTACTCGATTATTAAAATTTTTTTAAAATAGAAACATAAATATCTTTCTGAACAGCATCCGAATGCGAAGAAACCAGTGGCTTTCGCCCGCGAACTTCATTGATTGTTTGCACAGCCTTCCCTCGTCCTCCACCTCCTCATCCTTCTTATATCCTCCTCGAGATGAAACATACCCACCCCGCCCACTGCGTATATACTGAATGGCGTACCTGCCAGACAGCAGCCAGCCCTTTTTATCTCTCTTTCTCTCCCCGGCCGCCATACACTCCCGGGAAGCCGAGGATGAATGGAATCTCTAAATTATTGCCACTATCGCTCTTCTCTTCTTGGCGCAAAAGTCTTGACCTAGGTTGCGCTCTCCTACACGCGCGAGCTGCTCACGGGAGTCGCTCGTTTCTCTTTACTTTCCTTCGCTTCGCCAGTAGGCCAAACCATTGTGACACTCGGCAACACACCCGGTAGCGGGTCGAGTTTCCTGGCAAGTCCGTTCGGCACTTTCGTTTTCTACCCTTCACGTCGCTTCCACCTCGCATGTTTCTCTCAATTTCCTTTTTCCCCCGTCAAATTTTCAGTGACAATTTATATGAAAATATCGCACGATCGATTCATCGACGCAACATCCTATTGCACTCAACTCGATGCACTCGCGAACGAGGCAAATAAAGTGCGTTCTCCAGACAGTAAATCCCGATATTGCGGAGCGAGCAAAAAAAATCGCAGGTAACAAAAAATCGTTCCGAGCTATCTCGTTGCCCAGCCCGAGGGCTCTCTCGACGTTTCGTCTCTCCGCGCCCCGTCGCATCCTCGTCGTTATCGGTGCAATCAGCTGCGAGCCAGGAGCAAAGTGATTTTCCCGTTTGAGCGTCGTCGAAGGATGGGCCTGGTTGGACGGTTGTATCGGCGAGATGAAATCGTACACCGACCGTACGAGCGGACCAGCCAAAGAAGCTGAAGACTCGCTCCCTTCTCTCCCCGGGCATGAAAAGATATTATACAAAGTGCGCCACGTACACCACCTATATACTCCAGTCTGTAGTGGAAATGCCTCGAAGCCTTGACCGGGCGAAGGGAAAATTTATGCTCCAAAGAAAATTCCGCCCGGAGTGAAAAGAGCGAAAGAGTTGGGAAACTCCTCTCTTTTCCTCTCTCGCTTCCTATTTCCTTCACTCTTTTTTGCCCCATGCCGGTGCCGCTGATGCAGCTCCCGCATCCGCGAAGCTGGAGCACGCAGGAAGATGGGGAAAAAAAAGGATCTCGTCCCATATTCCGCAGCACACGTGAGAGCCCGGAGAGACGCGGACGTCTCGAGTAAAGCGCCAGGGGGAGGTTCTCTCCGCGCTATCCTCTGCCCAGCAACCACCCCGCACATGATCGCCAGAAGGGTTGGTATATAGCGCAGCGTAGATACGACGTAGAAAAGAGGCGAGCCGAGCGTGTTCCGCAAGAAGAGAGTCCACAGGCTCCGTACGTAGCTTGGCCGAGCGAGTGGCTATCGTAAGTTAGGGTGATGGCGGAGGAGAAGGTTTGCCGCGCGGACATAAAGTTCCAGACTTACGACGCGAGATCCTCGATAGGTCCTCTCTCGCCCGAGAAACCCGTAGCGAGCGAACGAACGCGCGGTCGGCATGAAAGCATTGAAAAATAAAAAAAGCACCCCAGCACAAGTTCGCGTACACACCCATGGTATACGTACTCGAGTACGTATTATACTACACATTATACTGCATGTGTACGTATCACACATGCGTGCACACATGCCTCACGGATACGTGTCTACACGCGTGTGTGCGCACAGCCGGCAAGTATGGGGGACGGATAAAAGAGCTGAGAAAGAAGCGAGACGAAGTTGGTACCTATCGTTGTTGGTACCGAACCGATGCACGCCAGCCATGGATTCTTCTTCTTCTTCTTCTTTTTTAAATTTGCTTCTTTTTTTTTCATCGTTCGCTCCTCTCGGACCTCGTATCAGGGTCTCCCTCGAGCACCTCAGCGGCGAGATGTTCTTCTCGACTTCTTCTTGCGCCATTACTCCGTCGCGCGGGCTCATCGGAGCGGACCCCCGCGGCGACCAACCTGTCTTTCCGACACCGTGCCCCGCGTCCATCCCCTCGGCGCCCCCGATATCTTTCTCCTCAACCCGGCGCACCGCCACGCGGATAACCGATAATATCTCCCGGCCACTAGATTTCCAATCATTTCTTCTCGTTAAATATATGGATATAATGTACAGATAAAATATGTACGTATTAAATGTATAAATCGTATTACGGGGCTTATCGCGCCAGACCATATTCACCACCATTTACCCCTACCTTTTGCTTCCCCTTATTTTTCATTCATTTCCACATTAATATGTGCTCCCACATTCTATCTATCCTCGCACCGAAAACACTGCGTGTCGTTACACACTTGCATCGTCAAGAAATTTAACAATAATAATAATAATAGGCAGGCTTCCATGGCGATAATGATGAAGCCCGGTTTGCGCTTAAGGGTATCTTTCCGAGACGGAGGGGGAGCGCTTCCCGTCCGTCTTCGTGTCGTCTGTCTGTTCCCCGTCGCTGGCCTGCGGGGGTGGAACGATCGACACGGGGAGTCTGTGAAAGACGGGGTAGCAAGGGGGCGGTGTGGCCGGTACGACTCCTTTCTCATGTAAATAGTATGTAGGCCTCGTGTCCGAGGCGGCTGACCGTTCCTCCACGCGAGCTCTCTTTCTCTCGTGCAGGGCCCACATGTGGTACAATGCTCATCGCCGGATCCCCGCTAGCGCTCCGATATCTACGAGCTTCCAGCACGAAGAATAAGGAGGCGAGGAGGAAAGATCACCGAGAGCCGTGGTCGAGCGAGAGGGAAAGCTCTTGCACACATCGCCACGCCGAACACATAGTAGTGAGATATACGATAGTCACTGATTCCCGTGAACATAATCAGTGTTACTACGTTGCCGGCAGTGGTCGTGGTGGTGGTGGTCAGCATCTTCCCCGGCGATGGTCCGGAGAGTCCTTCGGTGGATGAGAGCGAGCACGCGCGGAGGTGGAGCGGACTCTTTTCTCCGCTGACTCGTTCCCGCCGCTGACCGTAAAATATATCAGCCGTTGTGTGACTTCTCGGGGCAGCCACAAATCACGCGACCCCCCGTCGCCACATAAGCGCGCGCGGTGTGGGTGTGTACTCCCTTATACGCGATGCGGAGCTTCATGGGATTTCGGTCCGTCCGAAATCGCGATTCGGATCCGACTTTCCGTCGGATTTCTGCTCTGGAGACGGCGAGCCCGATTTTGATCGGTGAATAGACTTTTGGGAATCCGAAGTGACCTTCGGATTGGCAATTGCCGTCTTTTGGATTATGTGACGATGAGACGAAACGTTTTCTCAGATAGGTAAAAGGCGATAGGGCTGTTGGCGTGCGCGTGCGAGATGCGGAAAGAACGCTGCCTCCTGGTTTCTGGCCTGTTTACCGGCGAGCTCTCGTAGGAACATCGATCCATTAAAAACACGAGAATGCGCTACCGTTCCATTGATGAAACACCAACCATGGATTGGGCGGATATCGTAATAGGGATTTGAGATTTAGACGTGGGGCCAAATACAAGCATGTTGAAGTCTCAGGGATACTCAATCTTGAGATGTCGATGGTCTAATACCAGAAGTACCTACAAAGATAGCTTGCATATACTTCATAAGCCGTATTGAACTTAGGCCATCGATATCATTGATTTGTTCCGAACATTCCTGATGAGTATTTCTCGAAGTGGTTTGCCAACTGGCTACTCCACGACGACCGATTCCCTGCAGTTATTGACCATTGCCTAGCAAAGTACAAAATTGCCGCACCGATCCGTCGGTGTTTGTGTTTTCCCATGCATCGTTAATGACCCAAAATCGCTCTCGTTCCGATAATTTCTGCGATCAGAGGAAAAAGCGGCAATCGTCCTCCACCGTCCGTGCGATCGCTTCTGCACTCGGTAACTTTTTCGTCGTTTTTTCCACATCCCGAAGTTCTCTCGCCCGATGCACTATGGAATGTCTCGAACGGTAGCGAGGGCGCTCAAGAGACCGCCCGACCAGAACCATTATAATGATTCGAATCTACAGAGGAGCAGCGGCAGCAGCTTGACCAGCAGGAGATGCAGAAGGAGTAGCAGCAGCTCGAAGAGACGACGACGACGACGACGAGAAGTCCGAGCTGCCGGTGAGACCGGCAGGCGCGCCAACGGGGTCCACCGAGTCGCTCGCTCCTCGTTATTAATATCAAATAACGAGATGCTCCAGCGCGCCGAAGGCATGCGTGCTATGGTATTCTTTATTAACGATGCGCTTACCGTTCCCAGGATCGCGTCTCGTCGGTTAACAAAAAAATCCACGGCGCGGAGAGGAGGAAGGAAGGAGGGACGGAGAGAACGGAGAGAGAAAAGGATCGGCCTCGGTAGGGAAGATTCTAGAGGAGCTCGATTGCATATTTGCTTCGCATTATACCGACCGGACCTTTTTTTTCCCCCCCTCGAATTTTTCTCTCGCAATATGTAACATATGTAAGCGAAATGCAAAGATCTTCGTGCATAAATGAACGAAATGAATTCCATTATTTCTATGATATAGAGAAACGGGAGACACAAAGTGTTATCTCGGGTAAAATCGTATAAGCTGCGATGGTATCTTAGGATGAAAATCTTTGCGGAAGATCTTGCTGAAATTGCCGAATAAGGCTCTATCACGATGATTCACGTGCAAAAAATTGTCTCCCGAGTGAGCAAGCACTATTCTTCGCGGTGACCTCTTCTCGACTGGCGGTCCGGAATCTTTCTCTACGTTCGAGGACAATCGTGCAAAAAAAAAAAAAAGATCTACGTCTTCACCCACGCCTGATTCGCCGATACACCGTCGTAATTCGCCGTGAAAACGAGCGAAGAATGAGGCCGAACCGGACATGCATCAGTGTAGTTATTAATAGCGGTTGTATTAGCATGGATTAAACGAGAGCCACAAACGGCTCCCGCTCCGCAATCTTAGCGCTCTCGTTGACGACTCTGAGGAACATTTTTCATCTTGCGGTTAAGAGTCGCGCGAGGCGCAAATATGCCACCGAGAAAGAAAAGAAAGAAAAAACGAGCCGAGCGTAGAAATGGAGAGAGAAATAAAGGAAAAGAGAGACTTTATACAGCGTCGCGAGCTATTTTTATCCCTCGCGTATACACCTCGGCGTTTAACGAATGTGGATATAATTGCACGCGAACCTAATGGTTATTGATGGGACGCCTTATTTCCCAGGATGCATACCGTCTCTAAGTCGCCGGGAATATAGATATAGACGAGAGCGGAGTCGTAGTTGAACTCGGGGAGAATGAGAAAAAGTGAGGGAATATCGATGGCTCGGTTTCAGAAGGGCGTATGATCTGTGCCTGTGCACACGCCGATACGCCCGTCTGCGACTGAGCCATTGATATAATCGCCGTCCCTCCCGGCGTCGCCGACGACGACGAGAACGAGAGAATCTTTAACTATAAGACACGCGCGCCATGCTTATGGGAGCGCGTTATGGAAGCGCGATGCTTTAGGAGCGATACTGTCCGGCGGGCACCGACCCCCCGCTGCCAACGACGCACAACTTGATTCACTGTGCGGACCCCTCTCGCTCTCCTCTCGCCACGATCCGCAGCCCAGAACACTTTCCGCTGTTCATCCTCGTGAGCGAGAGCCGAAGAGGATCGGTGGACTCCTTATGGTGCCGCGAATTCCTTTTTTTTTATTTGCTCGCGGTTTTTCAGGCCTTCTATCGAACCCGAAGTGCTCGAGACGGTATCTTGATATACCTGGGAACGATCGGATCCGAAGAGGCTACATTGATTTTTTTTTTTTTTTTCGGGAATGAATTCTTCGATCGCCTGAGCGGAGAGAAGCATCCGGTAATAATTGACAATATCGCAGGAATAATTACGACGGTGGGACGGAAAGGAGTAAATATGACCCAGTGCGATTGGCCTGTAAATCAATAATACCTTAAAGGATCCGAAGGGTTGCTTTATCATTTTTTCAGGAATGAATTCTTCAATGCATGCAATAAAATACCAACGTTTCTTGTCCACAAACGTACACAATTTTTTCCATGTTCATTTTACAAAACAATCTTGTCCATTTTACAAAACAATCTTGTCCATTTTACAATAATGCCTGTCAATTTTACAAATGTTTTTTGTAAAATTAACGACAAAATAATTCTGAACGTTTGTGGACGAAAAAGGTTTGCTAATTGTACAAATCTTTTTATACTGTGCAGAGAAGGAATAATTGACAATATCGCAGGAGAATAATTACCACGATGGGGCCTAAGCGGGTAAATGTGGCTCATTGCGATTAGCCTGTAGATCAATAATAAATTGACAACGTTCAAAACTTTTAACCGAAAAAAATTTGCCCCAGCAGGACATATTCCATTACTCGACACTCATATAATCAGGGTCAGGGCACATGCTGGAGACAGTGAATTGCCATAAAACGCTCAATCAATCAACATCGACTTGACATAGCAGATAACTATAGTCCGATTTACACATTCCAGTCCCTCTATCGAACTCGACGAGCACGCGACGGTATCTTGATATACCTGAGAACGATTGGATCTGAAGAGAACGCATTGATTTTTTTTTTTTTTCAGGAATTAATTCTTCGATCACCTATGCGGAGAAAAGGACCGGTAATAATTGACAATATCCGCGGAGAATAATTACCACGATGGGATTGAAAGGGGTAAATAAATAAATATAAAAGTGTAAATAAATAAATAAATAAATAGGCCATATTCACCACTTGGACTAAAAAAAAATCGTCTCCGGCAGGACATATTCCATAACTCGACACTTATGTAATTAGCGTCACATAACGCATATCTTGCAGCGAGTAAATTGCCATAAAGTCACGATCGATCAACATCGACTTGACGCCGGAAATAACTACAGTCCGATTTACGCATTCCATTTCCAGGCCTTCTATCGAGCCCGAAGAGCACGCTATCTTAACATAACTGAGAACGAGCAGATCCGAAGAGGCCGCATTGATTTTTTTTCCGTACTGAATTCCTCTGTCATCTATGCGGATGTAGGAATAATTGATAAAATCGCAGAAGAATAATTACCACGATGGGACTTAAAAGGGATAAATACGGTCCACTGCGATTAGTCCGCAAATGAATAATAAATAGGCCATATTCACAACTTCAACCGTAAAAAGAAATAGCTGCAACTCGTCACTCGTATAATCAGTGTCATATAATTCACATCTTGGAGATAGTAAATTGCCATAAAATGCCCGATCAATCAACATCGACGCGACACAGCAGATAGCTGCGGAACGTGCAGTCCGATCTTACACGTTCCGCACGTGCGTCATCGTCGTTTCCCATAGGTCTACTTTGCACCCGAGATTAAAGGGGATTGCATTTACGGCGAGAGATTATCGAGTTTGCGGGACAAGACCTCAGTCGCGGCGGCACGGTCTGCACCTGTTATATTCTTATAGAGAACGTGCACGTACGAAGTCGGGGCAAAAGGAGTCTTCCAGCGAGTAGAGACCTCTCCGCTCGTCTCCGGATCGACTTCTTTGGGCGCGGTGTTGGCACTTGCGGCTGCGGTCTCTCGCCGACGAGGACGACGGCGACGGCGAGGAGTACTCGACACCGCAGCACTGACGGTCGCAATGCGGTCTCGGGCTCGCTCGGTACTTAGCCGGAAAGAGACAGCGTCAAAGCATAAAGAGTCTCGTCGATGCGGAGAGAGGTAAACCGCACGAGGAGGCAAAAAAGATTCTTTCGGAGTGTAACGCGTCGACGATGACGACCAAGTTGAACACGCAGCTCGCGTGAGGACTCGCGTCCTCGGTACGATCACACTTTTGAGGTGTTGCTCGGGGAAATCTCGTGGCAGCGAGCACCGATGGTAGTGGCGGTGCGCGCTAGTAGTAGTGATAATGGCCACGAGAGAAATAAATTTCCGACCGCAAGTGCGGCACCGTATTTGCTCGTAATGACAGCGTTTACAGTCCTTATGAAACACGACCGTGAGGGGGCAAAGAGGAGAAAACGTCACACAACGCTCCGGCGCGACGGCCAGATAGAGGAAGAGATGGAGACGGAGATTGGACGAGCGGAATCCCCGATATTTCGACGAATCGAGCGAGTGCCAGAGTGAAAGGACGGCGACAGTGTCGGGATAGAATCGAATTCCGTATACGTGCATTTGTCCGGGTAAGCGCCTAATTGCTCGGATCGCGGGTACGGCAGTGCAGCGGAGAGTCCGCGCCTTTGATCGGGTCGGAGATGGAAAGAGACCAAGGGGGGTATCAGATCGAGGAAAAATTGTCGCAGCATCCGGCGAGCTGTCCGACGGTGAAAGCCGCACGATGCGGCTGACGCGACGAATCCCGACAGCCCGCCCAACCATCCACCAAGCCCGATGGTTTTTCGTTCTCTTTATATGTATTTTGCTTTGAATTCTCACATTGGCGATGTGAACTGTCCGCGTGCAGTCATATCATCGATATAAGCCGCCGCTTTTTTATCCTCACCGGTGCGTCGGTGTTTTTATTTTTTTATTTTTATTTTTTGGTCCATTCATCGCCCCCTCCCAACTTCGTCATTCGCCACTGCCGTGTGCCTCTCTCATCGAATAATTGGGCTTAACGAAGTGTCTGGCGTTTTATGGAAACGAATTCGGAAGTGAAGCGGGAGCGGGACGGAGAACCCTATAGAGACCTCCCCGCCCTCTCGGTCGTTGCTCGTTCTCTTTCTCCCGTACGATCCGCATCCAATCTTCCAATCGGAGTCAATTACCCGCTCACAATAGGGCCACCCAGCAACAGCGATGCTGCCGATGCTGGGCTGCTCTCTGTGTATCTCCGCGTGGAGAGACGCGCGCGCGTGTCTGTCCTTTCCTCTTGCTAGCTATCTCACTGCCTAAATGTCAAGCCCGGAGGCGGCGGTGTCATTTCGACTACAAACAGGATTACGCAATCTAATTCACGAGCTGACAAAAGGCCCGACAAAGAAAAGCCGCTTCGGCAACGACGACGAAGTGGTCCACGGTGTAGGTACACGTTTCCTCTCGTCGTACACACCTCCCACGTATGTCTCCCCTTTATGCGCGCCGAGCGAGAAAGGTATACCAGCTCGCTCGGGTGGAGTGAGATTAACTCGCTCTGTATAATACTCTTCCGCTCGATCGATTACCAAATCCACACGAACCCCTGCCAACCCGCTGTGTTTCTCTGCAGCACTTCGAACCAGTTGTGCCAAAGCTAACTGTGTTACTACGTCGGGGCGAAGGTTCGCGCAAAAATTATAATTTCGCCGAAAGACAAATTGCCACGGTACTTGTAGTTAGCGGCTAAATCGTTACCGATCAGCAGGTGTATGTTTCTAATCTTTTTTTAAGACAATTGTCTGAATTTTTTGTTAAAATTCACGTAATCTGGGATCTTCGTTGCGAGCACTTCGATCCAGTTGTGCCGAAGCTACCTATGTAACTTCATCGGCGCGAAGGATCTTGCAAAAATTACAATTTCGCCCGAATAAAAATTACTACGGTACTTATAGTTGACGACTGAATCGTCACTGAACGACAGGTGTAATGTTTATAATATTTTTAAAATAATTATGTGAACGTCTGTTATAATTCACACTATCTCGGTTCCACCGTCATCCAATGATGGAACAGATTATTTACACGACATAGTCTCTTTCATGCGTCATCGTAATTTTTACTCGAACCTTTCACTCCGCGTAAGCTGAATGTATGGTTCTCCCCTCTCGTCCCGTTATTAGTTTCGCCGGGAGAAAAAACCTTCCGCGAACCTCCGCTAGAAATACTATCGTGCGTTGATGCGCGGTTCACCGTTGTGCCCGAATGATAAACGGGATCCATAATGCAACCGCGGGGAATCCCCGCGAGTAGACAAATCTATCGAGAAGTCGCATAGTGCATAGGGTTTAATATTGCAGCGCGCACTCACAGTCGCGTGGAGACCGACACGATTTTCCACCCCTACGCGATGGCATACAGTATACGCGTTACAGTACGCGTTACAAACTACGTAACCTTTTCCCCTCGGTGTCCTCCGAGGCAACCCTTCGCGAGCGCATCATGCAGTTACGCAACCCCAGGCCCGTCCGTGCATTAGCGGTGTCGCCGTCCGTGCGCACATCCATTATTTCGTTGCGTAAAACCTCCCCGACCGACGATCCCTCCATCCAGCCGAGCCACTTTTCCTGTTGTAAGGAATCATCGAAATTTCGCCCGTTGCGGCGAATCGCTGCTCAATCAACCTGCCGCACTTCTTCCATGACGAATGAGTGTCACGTGTAACACGCCAATTCAATAAATCGCCCTCGCAGTGCGGCGCGCATGCGCGCGTGCGTGCGTGCGTGCGACTCGAACGTCGGAATACCGCAGCGTGACAACTCCACGGTAATTTGCCGAGAGTCGAATGTCATTCCACGTTAGCGTTTCCACCGGTTAATGAGGATGCGTGAGAGGCACCGGCGACTTGAAGAATTCAAAACTCACATGTGCCAGTCCCCGCGATCTTGCGTCACGATCGCGGCGCTCACCTCGCTCGTATGCTTTGACCTTTTTGCCACGCCCGGATATATGCGTCCGTGATGCAAGGCAGATTTGTTTATTCGATGTATTGTTACGACCGAGCGAAATCAACGACACGCGTGTTTGGTTTCAGGCAGATATTATTAATTACGGTCACAACTATTTATCTCAAATACGAACTGTAAAGGGTCTGCTCTCGTCGATTGACAATCTGTACGTTTGTCATTTGTCATATCGAGCTATTGCAGTAATAAATGTAATATCGGATATCTCGGTCAATCCTCATCTCTACAATGTAAACATTTTTTGTTTGAAAATTAATGAACGGTGTTGGAAGGTTTTTACATAAACTGTTTCAGTAATTAAAAACAATTTGTGTAAATTTCAGACAAAAGATTTGTAATTGTAATTTCTGGTATTTTGGTTTACAAAAAAATTAATTAATCTTCAATTGATGTAAGTAATGTAATCATATTTAAAGTTCCGGAACATTAAATTTCAATCCTCATGTAAAAAAATTTTATTTGAGAATTAAAAATTCGGGGCTTTTTTTACATAAACTGTTTACACAAAAAATTTTGGTAAATTTCAGGCAAAAGATTTGTAACTTTAATATCTGGTATTTTAATGTTAAAAAAAAAGTACATTAACATTCAATCGATGTAAGTAATGTAACACATTCCAAGTTCCAGTACATTTAATTTATCATTTATTTTTGCAGTGTATATTCGGAACGATATGTACGCTGCACAACTAAAATCAGAAGAGCGTATCTTGTATCTTTGCGCACAGAATATAAGCCCTTCCGATTTCAATCTCGCGATATATACGGAAATCTTTACCAGCACCGAAAATGGAATGCAATGTGTACATTTACCGTATACGTGTACATTCGTCCAATGCGCATACAGAGATGTGTGAAAAGACACGAATGGCCGCGACAAGCCTGTCGGGATAGCTGTCGGCTGTCCGGTTATTTATGAAGAGCGCTACGAGCAGCTACCCTCTTATTCGTAGTTTTTTACTCATATTTCGCGGACCGCGCACGAGAACGAGCGGAATCGAGAGAAGGGTGAAAAACGGGGTCGGTTGGGGGGTTGTTTGGCGAATTCGCGAAAGCCGCCGAGAGCAAGCTAGAGTGTCCCGTAGCGACGGGCAACTGTCCCCGTCGGGATGAGGGAAAGAGCCTCTCCGCGCGAGCTGGTGCCCGATGCAGATACCTGGCCAGAGTTGAAACACGCTGTGGAAGTAAAGTTGAACGTTATTTATTGCGCTTTCTCCACCCCGAGAGCCACCATTGCTATCCAAAGCTTTTCGGAGGGCGGAGGATGCTAAACGACCGGTGGGCAGAATTCGGAACGCTTGAACGTCGTTCCCATCTCGCGAGGCCGTCGGGACTTTGCCGCTGCGGTAATTTCTTTGAAGCCTCTATTGACGAAAAAGTAACCGGCAATTCCGCTTTCTTTCTAACTCAACGATGTACTGTAAATGTAATTTTATCTTGAGGTAACAAATTCGATCGCAAGACCTGAACGGGAAACGAAGGTTATTTGTTTTTCTAAATTTAATAATTTTTTATTTGGAGTTTAGGTTGAAATGAAATTAATTTTTTCGGCCTAGTTCCCTTAAGGCGATAATTTGTACTGGAAAAAAAATGGAAAAAAATAAATGAGCGACAAATCCGTACTTTGTCGCTCCGGACATCTTCCGAAAATTCAAAAAATGCATTTCATCGGTCTCAAGTGAATAATGCTCGATGCGTTCAGACTCGGCGATCGAATTTTCGTATCGCATTATTTTTACCGGTTTTTGTCTCCGTTCTCGGCGCACCCCTCTCTGCGTTTCCAGCTCATTCTCTTGATCTTCCCGGGTTATTTACCATCATCCGTATTAAAGCCCGAAGGATCTGCGGCGAGGGGAAGCTCCGCATCCGCGGATATTATACAGAAAACAGAAGCGCTTCGAGGGTGGTCAGGTGCTCAGCCCGCGTTTAATCCCTTATCCCTTTAAACGTTGTGTATTATCCTCGTAAAAACTAATACAGGCTACCGCTGGGAAGAAAAAAAAAGACGGAAAAAAACAAGAAACAGGAGAAAAACGCAGGCTCGCTCGGAGAACCTGAACCGCGCGCCTAAAGCCTCAGCCGCTGCCCTTTCGTTTCGCCTCGGTGAAAATAAATTCCTGCAACATGCACTCGCGAAGATTGAGAGAAACGATGGAAGAAATATTTTTTTCCACCGATTCTCCTATCGTTTAATATTTATTCCATACACAATAACACACGAAGCTCCATCAAAGCGACCGGTGCAATCTTTGCAAACCGTAATCCGTGACGCACGCCGGTCAAAGTGTCGCATTAGCAAAGGGCAAGTGGAAACGAAGAGCCACGGGTACGATGCTCCGGTTATATGATCCATCGCTGTTTTACGATCACGGAGACGTCGTAAAACGGGAGTCGGAGAAGGCAGAATCACCACGGAGCCGAAGTAGCGGCGTTACATTCGTGATACGACAGTGCGTACGAGTTTTGCCGTACGGTTTTGAGAGCCTGTGGCATTTGACCGGGAGATCCGATCCATCCGGCCGGCGAATGGGTCAGAGAGCTTACGGCTACGCGAGATGGACTGGATCCGAGATGATCCTCGGGCGTCGAGGTCGTTCCATCGAGAGAACGTCGCGGGCCTCGTCGTCATCTCTCTCGTCCGTCTTTCATTTATCCGCCTCAGTCTACACGTGTATGCGGTTATGGTACTCGGCTGCGCATGTCGACCGTAGACGAAGAGCCATACAAGCGGCTACGTCCCGTATAAACGGATCGGAGAGCGCGATAAACGCGCAATCAAACGGCAGGGCAAACGACCCGGTATCGTTTCGGTGAGTCTTTACGGCGAGGTAGAGATCGAGCGGAGTCGGAGGCAGCGAAATAGTTGCGGCGGCACACTCTCTGTGTGCTTTGGAGGGACCCGCGATCGACGCTATCCGCGCACGGTGGCGAGGAGGACCGGAGTCGTTAAACCGAACGAGTGTACCGCAGATGAAACGGGAGAAATGGAGAGGAGGGAACGCGACGCGGGAAACTCCGTGTCGCCGCCGAATCTCGGCAGCGCACGCGACTCTTCTCGATCGTTAAAATAACCCTTTTGCCCGCTGGGCACATTGCTAGTAACAGGATCGAATTGAATTTTTATCGGAAATCGGCATCTGCTCGCCAATTAACGGAATCGAGTAGCTCGATGCTCGTTCCACCCTCCGTCTGCCTCGATCTACCTCTTCGGATTTATATATCTACATATATATATATATATATATATATATATATATATATATATATATATTATATATGTGTTGCGGGTAGTATATTTTCTCGTGGCAATTATCAGAGATATTTGACGAGAGTTTGGATCGATGTAAATGTGATGAATAACATCGTCGTCGGTTTGTCGAAAAAAACTATCGGAGTACATCGAAGAGAGTCCGGCATGGCAGACTGTGACTCAATGTGTTCGACCGAATGTGACATTTCAAATCTCATTTTTTTTTCTTATAATTTTTTGGTTAAAATGAGATTTTTAAATCGAAAGTGACGGATTTCCGGTATGGCGTCACTGCCGGTCGAAAAATGAGACTTTCGAACCGGAAGTGACGTATTTCCGTCGAATCCTTGAAAATCCAAATTTCCGATTTCTGAATTCCATGGTCCATAGCGGTGACTCAAAGTGCCCGAGCCACAACTGCCCGCTAGTGTGGGTATATATTTCCATTAACTTTGTTTCATTCATTGTCCCTCCGTTGGATCAGAGAAGTGCCACACAGAAGTGCCGGGTCTCGTTTTGGCTTCTGGTCGCCGCTTCTTGTAAACGCCATCGAGAGAATTCGTTTCTTACCAGGATTCATGCGTAGCGTAAACCGCGGATCGTGTTTGGTCGATGCGAAAGCCGTCCCGAGTTTGCCACAGATAAAAGGTTGGTCTATATACTTTGAAGATCAGAGGGTTGCCAGAAGAAGAGAAGAGACGCGAGAAGAAGGCGCGCTCGCGTCCTCCTCCCCTCTCGCAAACCGGCCGATTCTCACTCGGTTTACACTCTATAAACGGACGGGGCCAAAGCTTACCAAGGCGCCAAGCAGCGTAGTTACACGATCACTGAATCATTGTTGGTGATAGATAGCGCAGCTGTTGCGTACGTACAGCTAGAACGAGATTTTCGCTTTCTCGTTCCCAACATCCCGAGATCACAAGGTCCAGAAATAGTTATTGCAACAATACATACTCCCGAGCAACGCCTTCGAGTATACCGAACGAGAATGTCGATGCTTATGCTATCCTTTTTTTCCCCCAATTGCCGATCCAAGCGCCTAGTATCTTCGCACAAGCTCTTATGCTTACTCATCAATCCTCCGACAAAATCAGTGCTGCCGCCAATGATAATAATAATACTAATAATAATAAATAGCAGAGGATCACCGTTACCGAACGATTGGAAATTTCCGATAAACGATGACACAACGAGAAAGGCTACCGGACGTTACCGGCGACAATCTCGAAGGCTGCTGTGACGCCGCGCCGAGGGAATTGGCGCATGATGATCGGAACGCGTTCCCGCACCAGCGGCAAGTTCGTCATGTCCATATAACCGTTTGGCTAATTGCCCGAACCATGGACCGAGTTATGGCAGCTCGTTCGGATCGACGATGAGGCTCCCTTCCCACGAGCTTGTATTCTCTCAGTTTCTCTCCTCTTCCATCCCGCAGCGCTTCTTGCGTCGCGCTCCGGCTTTGGAGAGCGCGCGGAACTCTCTCGCAGCTTCGCCATTATTGCGTTATGAGGGATAGTGAAGGCTCGCCGCACGGTCCCTTACCGCAGCCACAGCTCACATTATACGGAAGACCGGTAGCGAGCCTCGAACGAGTTTACGGGTTTAGGAGATGAGAGCCCGCAAGTGCCGTGGCGGCGGACGTTCTCGCTAGCTACCGTATAATTATACGCACTGCGTCCTCTCTCCTCTCCTCTCCCGTGTGCCTGCACTCCCTTCGGGCTCCAGCTACCGGCCCACGAGCCCGCGGGTTACGTGGACCAAGCGTTATGGCCTCGGGCAGGCAATCCCGCTTCATCGGGAAGAAGCCCGAGACCATCAAGAAACTGTTAAAGAGCCCCAAAAATTTCGACAATGGCGAAGGGCGATCCTACGCGCCGATCTTCCCTCCACGCGTTTGAGGAAACCCTCGATATCTTCTCTTTCATCTCGTTATTTTTTCTTTTTACTTTTTATTTTACTTTATTTTATTTTTTTCACTATCCTCGTTCGTTTCGCTCGCTTATTCGTTCCCGCGGAGGGCCTTCGTCGCCCCGCGGTTTCCACCTGCTCCCCGGTTCCTCCCGGTGATAAATGAGCGTCTTCCATCCCCTCGAGTTCCACTACAGCTTGCACCACTCTTTCTTTCTTCCTTACCCGGGGAAACTCTTATCAACTCGGACGCATTCCTTTTCTCCCCGACTCTATTCTCTTCACTTCTTCGAATCTCTCGTGTACTTTATACTTTACTTACTGCCGCAGAGTTTCGCCCGCTTTCTCTCCTCGCGGATTGTCAAAAACGGGAGCAAAGCGGATTACGACGAGCGAGGAGATAGAGGAAAGAAAAAACAAAATTAAGGGAGTGGAGCGAAGAAACGAGAATAGGGTTCGGTACGTGAGTCTTCGGGAAGAGAAAGCATTTTTTTTTCGCGAATGGGCGGTCTGGTAACTGCCGTAATGCTCGTGCTGAATCCGTATACGGGTTCCCAGGGCACGTTGCTCGCGGTCCATAGCTCGGGCTGCCCTCGCTCCCCGGCCGGAGGCTGCGGAGACCGCCGGGGCTGAAATGGTCCCCGCGGGTGTGATAGAGGCTACCTAATAGCTCACGGAATTGCTCCTGAAACACCTTTTTAATGAACTATTGCTACGGGAAATGAAAATGGGGGAGGGAGCGGCGGAATGAGGACGACACGACGACAAGCGAGAACCGGAAAGAGATAGCTTTTGTCTGATCCCGCAAGGATTTTTCTACTTTTCCGTTACTTCGACAGGAACAGCGGCAGCGGCTCCGCCAGTCTCTTCTCCGGTCTTCGGCCAACTTTCTTTTTTTTTTATCGACATCCGAGAAACGTCGCTATTGCCTCGCTCCTACCGATTTTCCTTGTTTCCCTTTTTTCGCGAAGCCTCTCGCGCGTTACCGTCGAGTCGAGCTCTCCCGTACGTGTGCAGGACGAGGGTCCATAAAGGCACGATAACTTTTATCCGAAGCGGTGCAAGAAGTTTTCTTATCGAGGTAATTATCGGGGAAAGTTTGCGCGGTACGAATCGGGGCGGACTGGCGAGCAGACGGAATTCTTGCCGATTCGCAGCTGCAGGGGTGGGAGAGAACGAGTCGAGGGCTGGTCGAAGGAGCCAAGAACACAAAAAGGCGATACATACGATATATCGTGGGTGTAATCATCCTTTAATTTTTTTTTATTTTTTTTTTTTATGATGGAACGGGAGGAGATCGGTGAAACGTGTTATCGAACAGGAGAAACATTGATTCTCGGCGCGCTGCGCGGGACACCGAGAAAAATATTCTAGAAGCAGCAGGATCACCGGCAGGGACGACACCGAATTCGACGAACGAGATACAAAGGAGGGATCGCTTCGTGTGCTGCATTACCACGTGTGGCAGTGCGACGCTCGTGCACACGAAGGGCCGTAGAAAATTCGGGCTATCCTCGACCATCCTCATCCATCCCCCTCTTGAGGTGGAAGGAAAAAAGAGGAAGAAGCAGCGAGGGAGTCATGCTGCGCTCAGCGAGACGCCGGGGCCGAAAACATTCCGGGGAATTAGACGCGGCTCGCCGGGAGATCGTGAAGAAAAAAACACACACTGAGGCAACGCGAGAGGGACGAGGAATACGGAGACGATTTGTCAAAACGGGTGGATCGCGCGAATGAGACGAAATATTTAAACGAAAAAAAAGAGGAAAAGAGGAACTATTTCCTCTAATTTTTGAGTTAAGGGCATGTGAAATGCCTCGTTGTCTCAGTTATTTAGAACAGAAGGAAATTAGGTAGTTACGTGTCTACATAGATCACTTACAAAAGCCTAATTTGCTTTCGCTAGAAACTATCAACTGTGTCGGATGAAATAGGGAAACGATTTGTTACCGATCGAGTGACCTGTTCAAAGCCACTTTGAACGAAATCCTGGATGAATCCACTATCGCGTTTTGCAGCTAAAGAGGTTTTGCAGCTAAAGTGTGAAAAAAGAAAACCTCGGACAAGCCAAGACGATGAAAAGAACGTTATCGGAATTTGACGGAGTCGTATATAGCACAAAGACGAAGCCTTAGAGAGTCTCCCAATTGATCCCTCAAAGTACCCGAAGATCTATCCTGTGTAATCTGCGATCGCTGGTTCCTTATCTTTTGCCTATAATTCCCGAAGCAGTGGACATTCGTCCAGAAGAGTTCGCGATGAAGGACGCTTTTCCGGTTTACGGCTGTAGTCCAGCCCTGTTTACGAGTCCGCGATGGCCGATTACCGTTTCAGCGTTGGAGGAGCGCGAGACTCGACGCTCCTTTTTCCCGGGTAAATTCGTGACCTTCCTTGTCGCGTACGTCTTATTCTCTCGTTCCCGTTCTCCACCCAGAAACTCGCTCGCGGAGGCAAAAGTTTCGCGGAAATACTCTTCTCCTATATCTTTTATCTTACTTTCGCGAAACTACGCGAAACGTACTCGGTGCACGAAAAACTCTCGGTTAGATAGGACGACGGTGGGGCGGCAGTTACTCGAGAGAAAACGCAGCACCCTCCGTACACACGATCTTCGCATCCCTCGCGTTCCCTCGTCTCACCCGACGCGGGCGCCGATTTCATTTCTTTCAGAAACGCGGCGTCATCATTTTTCATACATCCCGGAGCTCCAGTTGCTTGCTTTTCCCGGCTGGTGTGGCGAAGAGCAGAATCGGAGGGGTGCGATGTTTACTGACACACGGAAAGGAGAATATAAGATACTCTCCGTCTCTGTAGATTCCTCAGGGTAGTTCGAACGATCTGAATAGCGCTGCTGCAGAGCAGCAGACCAGGCATTAATGAAGGGCGCTCGCAAAATACTTTCTCAAAAAAGAACGACGCCATTGGACTGCGAAAAAATTAAATAGTATAATCAACAATACTGACTTTCTACCATTCAAAACAGCTCCGAAGGGGAAAGTCTACATTTTATAGTTACGACAATGAGAAAAAATCATGGTTGCAACCACAATTATAGTTTCATCATCTGAATATATACGATCAGAAACTATCTATATAGACGTTCCCCCTGGGAACTATTCGATACAGTAGGAGATACTATCGTCTTTCTTAGTGTAGAGTTACTTTTCGAAAACCACTGCCATTAAGGTTTTTCCGAGCCAATAACTCATGCTGCAAGACTGATCGCCACCGCCTACAGTAGATGCATGCATAAATCTTTCCACAAACGAGTTAGAAAAATGTAGCGGCTTCTTGATTGGTGTCAAGAAGCCTCCTTGAAAAAGAGTCTCCGAAGAGCCGCAAACTCGGCAAGTTTGCCGACAGGCATTCGTTCGTTCGTCGTCGCCGGAACGAAATATCCAGGCTCAGTTTCGTTAACAGAACAGGCCAGCAGGAGGGCCCCCCGTCCCAGCGGCCGAGAGTCTCGTAAACACGAATGACGACGAGAATGGCCAGAGACCGGGGCTCGTCTCGTTCCTGCATCAACAACAGTCGGGAACGAGCCCCGGGTACGAGCGCGTGATTTAGAATATTCGGTGGCGGATGTCAGCTATTGCTCGCCCACTCCGACGTCATTATGTCATCATCATTCTCCTTCGCACCCGAGCGAGCTAGTCGAGCTAGAGTCCGTGGTTCTCTTCGCGTTGACGGGAGATGGGCGCGTGCGCTCGGACATCACTCACCCGAGACCCCACGAGAGTGGATGACCGTCCAGCACCGCCGACGAAGACGACGCGAACGGCGACGAAAAGGCAGCGCGACACAGAGCGCGGAGAGATGCACTCTCTGTTCCTCGCTGTTGCTCTTTCTGGCTCGCTCTTGATGGCCCGAGGGGGCTTCAGTCACTTCAGTTATGACTCTCGCGAGGCGAACGGCTAAACAATATTTATCACTCGGTGAATTGGAGTTCCTGTGTTTCGTGCCGTACCACCCACGTGTATATCTCGGTCGACAAGAGTAAGATGAAGTGGGACACGAGTGATTCGTCGTCGCGGGCTTGTACGCTCGGCGGCTTCGGTGCTCGTATCGGCGGAATGAAAAATACTCCGGAAGATTACGATCTCCCTGTATACATATTATATTCCCCTGCTGTCTCGAGTTTCCTACGGCAACAGGACGAGGAAAGGAAGGAGGAATGCTTTCCTCAACGGGGTTTCGTTCTAACGATTCCAATTTCGTGATCCCCAAGCCGTGACGGAGAGCACAAAAAAAAAGACGAAGAAGTGGGCAAAGATCCCGGAGGTCTCCGAGGAAATCATTGAATATGCAACTTAAGGAAATCCCCGCATATTGTGTTTTATTATAAACGGCGTTCGCCGTGCAAGCGAGCTCCCTCCCATCCTAGCCGCCGTACGGGGATTCCCCCCTCACCGCAATTCTCGTACGAGAGAAAGAAGAGGAGACCTCTGCAGTTTTGCATGTGAATATTTTTCCAGATTCGGGAATGTATACAGCGGCCTCGTCCCCGGGGAATCCCAATGCCGCTACCGGCGGAGCTTCTCGGATTACTCTGGAACGCCGCGTTCTCTGTCGGGCGGGGTGAGCTTGCGATATCTTCCGCCAAGATACCGTAACTGCGTATCGAGAGCGTACAACGCTGGGGTATTATAATTCGAGGTCCTTATCGCTCGAAGATCTCCCGGACGGATTCGAACGCGATCGACTGTTGGAATTGATCCCGCGAGTCGCGATGCTGGCAATGCCAAAACGTATAATAATAATATACTTATTGTGGCTGCTCAAGGTGTATACATTGCTTTGCTTTTCTTCTCTTTACAAAAATAATATATAACGTCATATATTTAATTTTATTAAGAATTATTCGTTAATACATTCTTCTTGAGCTTCCTTATTCTCTGTCCCTTATGTCTAATGAGAATGTGTTACTGGTTCTTATGCTGCCTATGTAACAGCCAAACCGCAATACCTCAGTTTTGTCGATGTTAATTGTCAACGAATTTTCGTTCAACTATTTGATATATTTGATAAAATCTCTTCCCATTGTTTCTTCCAAAGTCTCCCAGTCCGTCGCTGTATAAAATACTACCGTCTCGTCGGCATATGAGAACGTCATATTATATGGTATATGTGATAACGATATACATATATATATATATTATTTTTATTTTTTCCACTGGCTTATACCGAGCTTTCGGCCGTTTTATCCGTCAGCCAGTTTCCTCCGGTCCATCGGCTGTCGGGACAAGCGCATACCGGAAAGAGTAATCACGAAGAGAGCTTTCCCGCCGTTGCTACGTACGAGCCCCCCGCGAGCCGGTATACGTGCCACTGAGGAATTCGCTTAAAATTTTTAAGAGAATCGAGGGAGTAGCAGCGGAAGAGACGGGACTTGGACCGCCGCCGTAGGTTGCGGAAAGTGGGTCGCACCTAAGCGCACGCGCGCAGTGTCGAGAAACGAGACTGTGTAATACCATGGGACTTGGCGTTCGCCATGTTCCGTATATACTGCGGAATACGTGCTTTATACATGTATGTGCTTTACAGCGATGTCGCAGGCTAGGCGTCGGAAGGAAGGAATGCGAACTGTGAACCGCCCTCACGAACGTTCCTCGGTTCGCCCGGGATCGCCCGTTCCGTTGCATACGCGAAAGAGAGAAATGGAAGAACGAGAGTCGCGGTGCATGGTCGGGGTGCGATGGGAAGCGGAGCCGGCAGTCGCACAGTAGCGCGCATAAGCTCTCCTGGCGTTTTCCTCTCTCGCGCTCTCGCGACGCGTCTCCTGAATTATAAATGGCGTTTCTAGCTCGCGCTTTCCGTATACGCCGGAGTGGATCGAGGCAGCGAGGCGCGATTCCAGAGAACCCGACCGGCTGGAAGTTCGCGAGCTGGCTTTGCTGGCGTGCGAACCGAAGCAAGTCGGGGGTCGACGGTAGACCTGTAAGTGGGGAACCGGAGGGATGAAGGAGAGTGGAGGAAAACAAGGGTGAAGGCGGGTAAAGTGAAAGAGGTGGGTCGCGAGCTTGGTACGTCAGAGCAGCTGGAGCTGGGCCGCTGGAACCCGGGGAGCTGAGGGTATGGAGCCTGGCGTACAATTAGCCGGGCGTTGTAATTAGCGTAAATTGTTTCTCGCTATATTGCATGGTGTGTACCGCGACGCTGGAATAGGAAGGGTGGGAAAACCGAGCGCACCCTTGGCTATGGGCGTGTAGTTTCACCTCCCCGCGAACGAGTCGCCAGCCGAAAATCTCCGGAAGAAATCGTGAAGCGGGTTTCATCGATCAACGCTGATGAGGCGAAACAAAATTATGTTAACCAGTCCGGATAGGCGCGGACATTGGTCATTCTTCCGTACAGGAAATGCGGAACAATGAGACCAGGATAAGTAATCGATTCTGGTCACGGTCAACGTTTCGTAACGGTGAGGCAGGTGCCTCGGCTTACTCTTACTCTTACTCTTTCACGTCATTTAACCCTTTCTCTCTATTCTTCTCCGGGTACGGGCGAGGTACCTCGGAGATATACGGTTATCCGCTCAACTTAGACGCCGACGAGACGGAGGCCATCGCATCCTCGTAATATAGTACCCAATAAAAACTTAGTTACTGCTCTTTCTCGCGCCTTTCCCTCTAGCAGCCGCTTCCTCCTTCGGCAGTTGTCGACTGGCAGTTGAGCGAGAGAGTCTTTACCCTATCACGTGATCGCTACCACCGCCGAGGCCCAGGGGGGCAGCGGGATCGTCGACTTACGAGCGGTCGAGAGAGGAAAGACGGAAGTGCGAGGAAAGATCTAGGGGAGGAATGAGGAGAAGAGATGTGGAGCCCAGTGTGACCGTAAAGCTAGACAACGGAAGGACAACGACGCGAGAGAAACGTAGAACTGCCTCGTTTCGGACGGTTTTTAACAATTTCCTTTTCCCCTTCGGGGTACGAACCGGCTCCGCGGGCTTACGTCGTTATCGGATGTGTGGTCAACGGGTCTCGACGGCCACGCGGGACTGCTCAGCATCTCGTATCCTCGTGTACGATACGAAGACGAGACGCCGTGCTGGATGCTCGTCTCGAGACAATAACGGCTCCACGGGCCATCAAACGAGCTTCCGAATGGCGTACGAAGGACTCAAGGAGGCCGTAACCATGGCTGGACCTCGCCGTCGCCGGTTTCATCCCATACTAATACGCGGCTATGCCACTGTGGAGAAAATGGCGGACACTACCACGGAGGCCCCTCTTCCTTCCGGGTACACCGATGGGAGGAGATACAGCCCGAGGCTGTCCTCGAGGGCCATTCGTGGGTGTCCTTTATGGGAACTGAAACACCGCAAATACGACGAGGCAAGACCCTGCCGTTTCTCTCTTGATGTGCGAAGACTTCGCCATTCCGCTGTTGTCTGACAAGACGAAGAAGCAATTTTGTCGTTGTAAAAGCGCAATTTTAGGGCGCGTGCCTTCGTAACTTTGAGACCGAGATAATTTTCATGCGAATTTGTTAATCCTTCGATGGACCATTGGATGTTGCCTGGTGAGCAGGTTGCGATCAGGGTTGCTGTGGGGGATCGGAGAATCATCAACGCCGAGATGAAGTAATGAAAACGCCCACGACGGCATATGCTCGCTTGTTTGCGCACTCGCGATGAAAGAACATTTGAACGTATGTGTGCGTGCGCGGTGTTTTGGTGGATCGGCGGTGGAGTCGGCTCGGGGAAAAAGCTCGGAGACAGAAGAAAGGAAGACCGCGCGGGACGTGGCATCGCAGAACTATCTCGTGGAGGGTTGCGCAGATTGTTTGATGGTTGATCGTTGTCGTCCTCGTCGCGGTCGCTCCTGCAGCACTGAGAGGACCGCTTCGGGGGTCGTCTGATTGGGTCGCTGCAAAACATCTGGCGGCCTCCCGCAGGGCTCCCAAACGACAATCATCCCACAATCGCGAGGTAATACCCCGGGAGATGTCTTCATTTTCGGAGGGTCGAGTGAGGGAAAAAAAGTGAAGGATTTCCGTCGCGCGGTTTTCCGAGCGAGAAAATTATCGAAGCAGAATGAAAAAAAAAAGAAAAAATGAAGCAATGAGAGAAACGATAAGGATTTTAGGATAAAATATTATGATATAATAATATTTTATAATTATGATATTTTCACGCAATAGAAGAAAGAATCGCTGCAAACTATATAGCAGTCTGTGGATATCAAAGTCAAAGAGTGGTTCGTCCTTAAAAACCCTTTGCTCTTGTCGCAGTGCAGCCGCAGAGACACTGATAGCTCAGTCGAGTGAGCGGGTAAAACGTGGCCACCTACATCCAGCAGCAATGAGAATGAAGAAGCAGCGGAGGTGGGAAGAGGAAGAGAACGACGACGTCGACGACAATGGATCCTTTGCGGCGGCAAAAAGCGTAAAAGAAAAGATAATAGAAAGAGAGAAGAGGCACCGGCAATGATGAAAGCATTGTCCCGGCTACCTTCAACGGATGTTGGATCTGCTCTGGGACGATTCACCGTTTCCCCGTTCTCCGGTCTCTCCGGCGTTCTCTCGTCTCTCTGCGTTGTCGTTAACGGTTGACGTTTCTCGCGGCCACAAGATCACCACCGGTCTCGTCGAGAGGATCTCTTTGTCGTGGCTTGAAAACCAGAACCCAAAGAGACTTCCCTTCCGAGCTACGCGCCATTTGTTCTTCTCTCCTATTCACCCGCTATCTTGGGTTACTTCGCGAAAGAAAGCAAGAGACGCTCGTGCGATTCCGTAATTCATTTTTTGCAGAGAAATGGAACCCGACAGCATGTTTGGTTACGTTTCGCAAGAGCATGCAGCAATACGAAACCAATCCAAGAACCAAAGATGACTTTCCTCCCGCGCTATGCGCCACTTTTTCTTCTTGTCTATTCACCCGCTGTCTTGGGTCACTTTGCGAAAAACAGAAAGAACCACTCGTGCGCCTCTGTAATTCATTTTTTGCAGAGAAATGGAATCCGACAGCATCTTTGGTTACGTTTTGCGAGAGGATGCAGCAATCCGTAACTAATCCATGAACCAAAAGTGTCTTCCCTTTCGAGCTAGGCGTCATTTTTTCTTCTCTTCTATTAACCAGCTATCTTGGGTTACTTCGCGAAAAAAGCAAGGACCACTCGTGCGATTCTGCAACTCATTTTTTGCAAAGAAAAGGAATCCGATAGCATGTTTGGTTACTTTTCGACAGATCATGCAGCAATCGAGAACTAGTCCAAGAACCAAACGATACTTTCCTTCTGAGCTACGCGCCACTTGTTCTTCTCTTCTATTCACTTGCTACCTTGGGGTACTTAGGGAAAGAAAGCGAGAAACGCACGTGTCATTCAGTAATTCATTTTTTGCAGAGAAATGGAATCCGACAGCATGTTTGGTTACCTTTCCCAAGAGCATGCAACAATCCCTCCTTGAATAGGGAAAGGGTTGCGCCCCGAACTTGAACTAGCAAGAGGAAGCAAAGTGACCCTCGACAGCCCTTTCCAGCTCAGTTTCTTTCCCTCTTTCTCTCCGTTTCACGTTCCCTACGACTTAATACGCGATAATCCTCTGACGCAAAACCAATATAGCTTTTCTCCCTTCGTCTCCGTCTCTCCTCGAAAGTGCTAAGGACGACGGAGGGGTGGCGGCCGAAACGGGCAACCCTTTCTCGAGTACCACGGAAGAAGGAACAGTATATCCCTTATCCGGGAAAGTAATCCCTCGATGATCGATCACGATCGACTCCTGCGACGACGAGATCGAGTGGGTGAGAGACGAGAGGGCGTTTGCGTGTTCCACGGTCTTGCACGATCGCTTCTCTCTCTCTCCTTTTTTTTTTGTTTTGTTTCCATCGCCATACACGGTCCCCTTCGGCTCGTTCGCTGTTCCCGCGCGAGAGCACGTTGGGGTTACACGAGTAGTCGAGAGAAGTCCCCCTCGAAGTAGTCTCGAGAACGACTCCTATACCCGATTGTTATTCTTCGGGCGAAAACTATTTACAAAGTCGGGGGCTAATGGCATCAAGAGATTTAGACCTCCATATGGCCCCTCGACGACCCTGCGCACTATAATACTCATCTACTAAAGTACGATACAGTAGACTCCTATACATATATACGAGATCTGTTCTCGCGTCGTCAGCGCTCGTTGCATTAGCCCGTTACCGATACGCGACACCGCCGCTAACGTCATTGGGGATTCTGATACGCAAAACCAACAGCGTAGTTTCGTTCTTTCCGTCTCCTCGATTCTCGACGACGTACCTGCCGACTCTTTTATTACCCCATACCAATTGCCCCGATTCTCCACCCCATTGCCAGAGATAACAGCGATCAGATTTTTCGATAAGGGAATTATTTTTCGAGAACACCAATATAGAGAGATAGAGAGGACACGAACGAGCGGTGGATAAGGTGGCGTGGGCGACGAAAGAGAGATCGAGAAACGACTCTGTCCAGCTTAAGATATCGACAGCAGACGCACTGTTCGCCTTTATTTTTCGCTGTTTTTTTCTTCCTTTTTTTTCACTTCATCTTTTTTTTTTGATCATTTTATTTTCTTATTTTTCATTCGAAACAGGATTTCCTCGGACTCCGCGAACGTCGCGGACTCCGGAGCGCGACTGCGGCAGATTCCGCGAATCGGGTTCCTCTCGAGGGGTGTCCGTGCGGCACAGTGCCAGCGACTTGTTTCACTGCCTACGCCAGTGATAGAGCCCCGGGGCACTCAACGAGCGTAAAGTGAGCCGAAGAGACCGATAGAGCTTTCGAACACCACGAAACCTGGCGGATCGTCGTCTAGCGGAGGAGGAGGACGGAATCGCCATCAGCGGCAGCAGATGCGTGGATCGAACTGCCAGCGGAGCGGCCTAATGCAATAAAGAGTTTGTCGAGTGGGTCGAAAACGTATGCATATTGACCGGGGTCGATTTCTATCACTTCTCCACCTCGGTATCTCGTAACGCTACCGATCCTGATGCGATTCACCAGTTCGCCGTTCCGGCGCTGCTCGTATCGCCGTCATTGCTCCATCTGACTCTCCCCCTTTCCTCGCGGATTTACTCTCGAACTCACTCTCTATATACATGTTTTCGCTTCGATGCGAGTTCGGCTCTGATGCGCGTAGGTGCATCTCGTCGGTCCGGCAATGCATATTCGCACCGCATAACACGACGACGACCGCCCGACAACGACGAGAGACACGAGGCTCCTTGTCCCCGCCGTGTAATTCGAATGCAAATTCCGAAGAGTCCGCTTCGCGAAGAATAAGTGAGAGAGTGGAAACGAGGAGAGGAAGGGGGGGTAAAAATAAAGGAATAAGGCAGCCCGCTGCACCGGCGTCGGGAAACCAGCGCGAATCCTCCCGCGACGAGATAACGAGCTTCTCCACGAGCGAAACTATAGATACAGGTAAAACGTATATTGTACGTATGTGTTCTTCCTCTCCTCGCTCCTCCGCCTCGGAGGGGGCGATAAATAGTATAAATTACCGGGTCGCATGGTCACGTCGCGCGGGTATCCTCTCATAGCGCGATATCGCCGCGTGCGTCCGGAGACTTGTGCGTCACGGTGTCTCGCACGCAATTTTTTTTTTTCCCAAAAGCCAACGCATACCAGCGAGGCGTCCTGCTTTTGCAGAAATATTTATGATCCAATAAGAATTTTTTTTTTTAATGTCTTTTCGAGTGAACCGTTGGAAAGCGCTCGCGGACCTCCGAACTCCGAGGCCCAATTTTTTTTTTTTTCGTGCAACTCCCGATCTTTGTATCCGGTCCGGGATTTTTCCCTCTCTCACATATCCGATCGCGAATTCTTGTCCCGTAACGAACTGGCTCACGTTCTCCCTTCGTCCGTCTCTCGGCTCGCTCTCTTACTCCACGGCTAACTCGGTCTCGAGGTCTCTCCAGTGTGCGGGCTCAGCTCGAGCGCACAAATGGAAAACGGATTGATTAATCGTAGTAATTACCGATCAGCCCCCGCTAATTAGATATCCAACTCCTGCCGGAGGCCCCCAGAGGGTTTCCTGCACGCTGAACGCCCGCCACTGCCTGCTGTGCTGCCGGAACAAGGGAAGCGGAGAGCGGGACGGTGTACTGTGCGGCGGCCGTACCACCGCACCGCATCGTCGGGCTGTTTCCTCTAGGTACGGAGGGGTGAGTTTTGGCAAAAGGGTGGGCTCTCGCTCTGTGGCTCTCTTGCTCTCTCCCTGGCGGTGCGGGAATAGGTGGAAGTGGAGAATGGGCCAAATGAGATTGTTTGACGGAGCCACCCAATATAAGCTCTCGGAGCTCGTTCACACTACAGCCATAGAGAGAACGCCGTACGCGATCAGGGAGCAGAAAGCGCAGGGCAACCCTACGCAGCAACTATACGATCACCCTCTCATCGCCATCACCCAATACAAGCAGTGCTAGCCCGCCATGTGTATATGCCTCGCGTCAATATTTCTTGTTGTGGGCGCAACACACGCGATTAAACTCTAACCTGAACCAATAACCGTACGATATATATTTTAGAGCTCGCGGGTATTCTTCGACGCATGGGAGGCCGTGTAATTCCTGGATGTCGCGTAGTCGATGGTTGAATCTCACCTGGGTTAGGTGACGAGTCCTCCGAAAGTAAATATTTACTTTCGGGGCGCTGTTCGAATTATTTTTTTTTCTGGGTGCATTTGTCGTAAAAAAATTGTAAATTTAATGTAGCGGAGTGGAGGCTTTTATGCATTGTAAGAAAAATTCGTATGAATTTTAATGGGCGGGAATGGAAGTTTTTATGCAAAAGCTGGTATATTACATTTCATATATAAAGTTAATGTTCAGTGTATTAAAAACATCGGGTATACTTTTTTTTTTATAATTTACTTTAACTTTAATGAAAAAGTACAGTAATTTTTCATCACAATTGTGCATGAAACTTAATGTACCAGTTTTTGCATAAAAACTTCCAGTCCGATACATTAAATGTCATACAATTTTTTTTTACAGTGCAGGTATTATCTCCAGTAAAATCAGGTATTTACGATTGACATAATTACACTCATGCACAAGTGTAAAAAAATCGGATCTCCGGTCGACCGATTTTTCAATTTATTCGGCGACTCGACGACTGCAGTACTGTGTATTTTAGTATCCGCGAGCGCTGAGAGATATTCGGTGGAAGTTTCGGGGATGGTAAGAGAGTCGGGAGAAAGATGAGAGTATCAACATCCGGTTGTCGGATAATTTACGAGCCGGTATTCTTCGTAGCTCCCGGGACCCTCTCAGAGACGTCACGGACGATTTTGTAAAACAAAATGTCTCGTTAGCGAGTTATCTCTCGGTTATAGTAGTTGCAACGGCTGCATTCGCTGTTGCTGCTGCAGCGAAGATGCAACGGTCCTCGTTTGCCTGCTGCTCGCGAGGCGTGAGTACTTCTTCGCCGTTTTACGAACGATCTAAATTACGTCTCGGAACGGCGTACAGTTATGATGTTAACGATCTCCGCGATGCTGAGGGCGTTCTCGATGGCAATTGTGACTCTCCGAGTATTCATCGGAGACACGAGAAGCTGAGACAATGGAGCTGGACGATAACAAGATAACGAGACAAACAGTAAGGTAAACGTACCATTGACTGGACACGTCACAGTTACCGGACAACTTGCCCGCGGGATTAAATTTATAGCAAATATAATGGTTAAACGATTGCAATTACTGTTCAAATAGTATCTATAATTAGTATTTGATATGCATGCAAAAAATCGGCATAGACCATGAGTAAATGGTAATTTAATTTTTACATTTGCTTGAGCGATAGTCGATTTGTGTTCCGACACTGGTACGCGGAATCCTGAATCGACAAACTCAATGTCGGGACACCGGGCAAGAGCCGAAAGGGGTTATGTTAGCTGGGTTTCGATGCAACATATCTTATGTATTATTCTATGAATATTCATGTTTTACTGGAGAAATCAATAGAATACCCTGTTCTTATTCCTGTTGTCCCGAACTAGTTGAGTTCGTTCATGGTTACTCTCGGAATTAGCGACGGGCCGAAACATGTTCTGTCCGAAAATGGTGACACATCCATGAATCGCTGTCCAGCCCACTTCTACATTTACATTTGATAGTACTTTTACGAATAAATGTTTTTCAAGATATTACAAAAGTATTTAATGGATGTGCTTTAAAAACTACGAACTCTAACCTTGAAATTAGTTACCGCTGATTTCGAAAATAATCGATGCATGATAGTGAAAATTGGGTTTGAAGATAGATATTGCCTTAAGTAATCTAACATTCATCGAGTATAAACTGAGAAGCAACGAACGGAATTGAAATTAAAAAATATAAGACAGAGAGATATCGAAATAAAAAATATAATTACTCTGGACGGCCAGCCGAGGCTCGGACGAAGTCGCGAAGTATTTGCGGGTTTTGACCGAGGGAAGTAAAATAAAAAATGCACCGAGGAAAAGCCCTGGCGCAAAATGTAGTAAAGAGCGGTTCGAAGGAAATCGCGATTTTCGTACGAGCGAGATAGTGCCAAGTATCGCGAAGACGGTGCCTGGCTGGGGGCTGGGGGAGTCGTTCCACGTCGTGGAAGGCGGCAAGGACGATAAATAACCTCTGGTTTATTAGCCCGGCTGCGGGGCTGTGCGAGAGTGTGAGGGAGGGCGAGAGGGGTGTAGAGCCGTCGTTGAATTAGCGAGAATATTAGTACAAATTTGGGGGCGGCTCGCTCCTCGTTTCAGCCTCACCGGGTGCGTTACCAGCCTTCGCGGCAATGCGTCGCGTATTCTCGAAAATTGGTCACGTCGTTAAAGTACGAGAAACATCGGCTCGATTGGTTATTTCTGCCAATTAAATAAAAATGATACCCGATAACTTTCGATCATTAATTTAATGCAGTTTCAAGTAAAAAGGTACGAGTGCTTCTCGCTTTGGAGAATAATTGAAATGGTAAAATTGGTAATGGTAAAAAAAAAACCGATAAGTAATTTTACGAAATTTTCGTGTATAATAAATTTAATAATACCGGTTTAGCCATTAAAACTTCATAAATTATTATCGAAGCTGAATACATTTTTAACGTTGCATCTTCCCGAAGGAGTCTCGGAAGAGCCACGTGCCTGTAATGCTCTACGGAAAGAGGCTACACGCAATGGGGTATTAATAAAAAGGCATGAGAATAATTTAACGTTCGTAATGGCAAAAAAAGAAGCGTTCACTTAATTTTACCGAACTTTCGTATAATAAATTTAATCATACCGGTTTATCCATTAAAACTTCATAAACTATTATTAATGCCGGAGAGATGTTTAACGTCGCATGTCCCCGAAGGAATCTCGGAAGAGCCACGTGCCTGTCATGTTCGTTGGATAGAGAATACACGCAAAGGCGTATTTTCGACTGTTTTTCGGTTCGTTACCCGGCGACGAAAGACTAATAAAATAAAAACATGATTAACGGGTAAACCCTGGATTTTTTCCCGTCAGATCGCGAATTCCCAAAGACTGTTTAATCCGACATGTCTCGATGTGTCCGTGGCTCGCCGTATCTTCCCACATCTTCTTCGCGGACGGTAGCGTTTGGATAGTCGTAAAATTGATCACACTCGAGCGACGTTCGGATAAGCACGCCTTTATATATACCAAATACTCCGGGTGCTTCTCGACTGGCGCATTTTCCAGGATAAACACGAGCGCACGTGCAGTCACGTACGTACTCAGTAGCACAGCAGCGGAAGCAGCAGCAGCAGTGCTGCAGAACGTCGCTGGGGTAACAAGCTGGCAACGGTTCTAACTACTGTCCGGGTTGATGTATGTGACGGAAAATTGTGGGCGAACGTGGGGAGAGAGAAAACGGGAGAGGAACGGTCGGAAGGCAACAGGACAGAGAGAGATCGTTCCCCGTAGCTTGAGAATTAGAGATGCGAGAAGTGGAACCAGGGCGCCTAAGGAGGCGACGATTCCCGTCCGAGGACGCTGTTTTCGTTTTGCCCCGTCTCCGCTGGACGTTTCTGCCGCTATCCCACTAAACACAGCAGGATCTGGCTACATTATTCCCATATGTACGCCCAAACTATTTTATTTACGAATTATTTCACTTTAGTCCCACCTCCCACCCTCCTCGCCCCCTTCTTTACCGTCTCGTCCGGTATTCTAATTAGCGAGGCCATTTCTAACCCCGGTGCGAGCCCACCGTAGCCTCCACGATAGCGGGGTAGGTACGTGTCCCAACTACGGCGTATAGTTACGCTACCGGTCCGCTCTATTCCCCGATATGCATGCACCAGCAGCAGCAGGATGTTGCTGGGCCACGGGCTCCGCGACGCCGGCACAGCCACATGCTCTAATTACATTACGGAAACATGAGTTTCCACGCTGGAAATAATTCAACTAGAGAGTTTCTATCCACCGAGAATCCTCGGTTACACCCTAATACAGTGTACCGCCATCCTGCCGCGTGTCTCCGCCACTGTCTGCCACTGTCTGGCGTGTTTCCGATGGAGAAATTTCGCGGTGTCCGAACGAGTAGAAAGATATCTCAGACTATTTTCGCGGCACTTATCTGTCCGACGCCTTGACACTCTGTAATGTTGATACGCCAATGCATAAAGGCCGTTTCGGAAAAACGGCGGGGCAATTGCCGTCAAGGATCGGAGCCGAGAATGCGAATTCGCGTTCTTGAAAAAAAAAAAAATTGGTCACCGACCGATCAATCAATTTATTCGCCAGTTGAAAGACTGCGGTACATAGTAAAAAATAATTTCGTAACATCGGAATACGAAGTTTCGTAAAAATAATTTTGTTATATAAGAGACTCGTTTGTTCAGGCCTCAATATACAAACTTGTCGTTTTAGTTCCCATGTTATTAACAATTTTTGTTTGTACTTTTCTTCGTAAAACTAGAAACTGGATGGTGCGATCGCAAATTTATAAATAAAAAATTGTGGACGTTTGTGGACAATAGGTTGTTGTAAAGAGTAGAAACTTTTTTTACTGTGTACTGTGTATTTTATAGTACTGTGTATTTCCGAAGAAGAAATGTCACCGTGTCCGGACTGAAGAGAAAGATATCCGAGACTATTTTCCCGCCACTTATCTATCTGACGCCTTGACACTCCCTAATGTTGATACGCCGATGCGTAAAGGCCGTTTCGGAAAAGCTGCCGCGCCATGGCAATTAACGTCTCGGATCCGAGCCGTAATTGCCGCGACTTCGTGGGACTTTCGTGGGCGTGGATAAGAATGCGAATTCGCGTTCGAGTAAAAAACCACAAAAAAAAAGGAACAACGAGAGAAGCTGAATGATACAGTTATAGAGTAACCAGGTCGGTATGGGGCGCGAAGTATAAGCGAATGCCCGGGCGGAGGTCGCAAATCCCCCGGCGGATGTTAACTCGACACGGGAGCTCTCCTTAAACTTGATTTGTGCTCAATTACGAAACGCTCCGTCTTTCTCTGTATCGCGGCTCGCTCTCGAGAGTCAAGTTTTCTTGGTCAGGAAATTCTTGCAAAGCGAGCGCGACCGGGCGAGCCGCCTGTGGCATTTCGTTTTCGCGGTTGCATCGATTCGCTCTTATTATAAACGGCACCGCGCTCGGTGCAAAAGCGAGAAAGCGACGGTAAGAGATTCTCGGGACGCGTATGCTCCGAGTGTGTACGTGCGATTTTATTTATAAAGCCGAGAGGCGCGGTTAAGAGAGCCTCACCAGCCGAGGGGGCAGGAGGAGGCGGAGGGGTGTTGAATTCGGTGACGGTAGTGAGCAAAGACATCGTGAGTTTTCGGTATGCGCTCGTTCTCCCCCTCCGCCCCGCGCCGCCCCTTCCCCCACGATGTAAGTGTCTCTGGTCATTCATTCCGCGTTTTATATCCCTCGCGAAATCTCTCTCGCGAAAAGCTCGAAGATACGAGAGAGGCCCGAAGGTGAACGAGGGGATAGAGCGGGACAGCCCGGAGGAGAGACGGACGGGAGGGCGAGGAGGGAAGTCGCCTTTTTGCTCCTATCTCGTTTGATTCACGGACCGACTTCGCGGCTCTCTGTAGTCGGTGTGTGCGAGATCTCGCGGCTCCCGCAAACCGAGTTATGCTAACACGCGCCGTCTCGCGAAATTATTTCCAACGCCCGTCTCTTTCTAAACATAGACGGTGTCCCGAGGAGCTTGCGCGAGATTACCGCGGTTTTCGTTTCCGTTCGCCGGTATAATCGGGAACCGGGAGACGGAAATTGGGTGGCGGTCGAAGAATCACCGGCGAGAGACGATCGCGAGGGCGAATTCGAACCGTGCGAATTTGCCCTCGGTGGAAAGGGGAGGGGGGAGACGATGTAATACCGGGCTGTTGGGCCGCAGGTGCCGAGCTGAAACATCCATCAGGAACGCCATGATGGCGAAAGCCCCGACGGATCAGAGCAGCCTCGCGACCTCCTCTGCTCAGGGTGTGCGACGACTACGAGGCTCTCGGTCCCCTCGGCTACACGGAAGCCCCGATACGTCTCCTAAGCCCTCGGCGAAGACGCCTTCCCGGCGTCACCTCCCCCGCTTCTCAGTCGTCGTCTTAACCCTTTCTCGCCTACCACCGGTATAAAGCCGGATTCGCTGGGAATTAGTCACACGCGTCTGCCGTGGATAATATTCCACTGCTCCCGTTCTACGATGTTCGAAGACTTTTCATTAATCCATCCATCCATCCCTCCCCCACCCCTCTCGCCCTCGGCCCGAGTAATACCCGGGTATCTCTGTACACCGTGTCGAACCGATAAAGGGTGTTTCTTGGCGACTGTAGAAAAGGGTTTCTTTCGAGAGGATTCTTAAAGGTGGTAGAAAAATATCAATGGGTAGGGTAGATTAGATTTTCATTTTTACACGGTACGGAAGGGTTGAACGAGAGGAACACGCGAGTTTATAGAGAATTGCGCAAAGGTGGTTAAAAAGTATCAATGTGGTAGGGTAGATTAGATTTTTTCCGCGGTAGGGAAGGTTTGTATGATACGTGACGGTATTGAGAGTTACTCAAAGCTGGTGAAACAAATATCTATGGGGTAAGGTAGATTAGATTTTTTTTTCTTTTTTTTTATGCGGTAAGAAAGGGTTGTGCGATACGAGCACGCGACTGTATCGAGAACGAGCTCGCGGCGCACCTTTCGTTCTCAGGCGGCGCGGGAGAGAAAGAGACCCCGAGGAGATACCGAAAATCGTAAACTCGCTACATAATAGGGTCCTAGTACGTACAACACGGTGCGGCACTTCAGCATCGAGAGATTAGCCGGGCGTTAAAGTACGTCGAGCTGCGGCAACTACGGGATTCTCTTTTCCCCACTTTCCGTCTCTGCGGCTTCTCCGGTTCGCCTCGCTGTCCTCGCGATGACTGCGGCGATGTTTACACGCTCGCTATCTGAAAGTGGCGCGCCGACTTCGAAACACAACCGGCGACCGCGAGGACGAGGAGCGCGAAAGCTAACCCGACACGTACCGTACGTGCGGGTAAGTAATTAATTGACCGAGATCGCACCGACGATTTTCTGGCAATGTCGGCGGAAGATTCACGCGTCGCTCATTAATTCATTTCGTTTGAGTTGCCCGTTGGCAAAAAAAAAAAAAATTGTTTAAAAATAATGATAAAAAAAGTTTATCATGCACAAAAAATCGAGAATTCGACTCACCAATTGTTGACTTGAAGGATCGTCAGCCCCGTGTCCTGCGCCAACTGTTTTTTCTGGTCTTCCGATGGGTAGGGATGCTGAAAACAGAGAGAAGAAGCTCGTCAGTAAAACTCGTTAAAAAAAAAAAAAAGAAAAAAAAATCGTTCCGCGTCATTCCGTTCGCATCCTCGTATATCGCGCATTTAACCAGCCGTGGCGCATATGCCCGGTACAGATACCGCGGGTATATAGGAAAGAGCGAGTAGCGATGTAGCTCGGTTGCGTTACAAGCTCGCCGGATCTTTCCCCCGTGGCGCACCTGCGAAATATTATTTATTGCCGCGGGAGGGAGTTGAGTAAAAAAAAAAAAGAAAAAATGGTAAAAAAAAAATGTTTCGCGATGGAGAGAGAAAAAGAAGGAGAGAAGAGTTGTGTTCTCGGTTTGTAGAGGATGCAACCGAGGAGCGAAGCTCGCCCGATACGACGCGGCGGTCTGCAGTTGTGTGCATTGCTAGCCGGCTTTTATCACGAGGCGCATCGGCGCAGATGCGTTGCGGTTCGCGTATATCGCGTCTCGCCTCGTATGTATACATATTCTCTTCGGCAACGCGCAACCGAACGAACGGTCCTTCCGCGCGACTTGTCATTCCGCTCGCGAGCGCGTTCGCCTCTTCTTCCGCGTATGCGAGAGGATCCACCGGGAGGGAAAGATGGAGAACAAGAAAAAAAATTATATATATATATAAAAAAGCCACGTATACGTAGCTCCGAGGGAGATGCACTTTTGCGCAGATAGGATCGATACCGCATCTCGATATGTGCTAGCATATATGTTTTATATATCGGCGTGCGGAAGAGATACTCGACGATCTCTGGACACGCACGAATGCCCGCCGCCGCGGACGGGCTACGGAGGTCGAAACTTTTGTGTGGAATAACATCGATGTATATCCCCGTACGTGCATACACTCGTGTACTCTGCTGCTAGATGTACCCTCTATAAATACCGTCTATACCGCGGTTTACAGTATCGGTAGGACGCGTTGCTACATCGTGGAAACTATCGAGCCGATCCGCCGCTACAAGAACCCGGCGTCGCGAAACATAACGTGCGATATGCTTCCACTTTTTTTTGTTTTTGTAATTATTTTTAATATATTTTTATTGACTCTCTCACGTGTCTTCGATGCACCCAGAAAAATAATAATAAATAATAATGATATTAATAAATTGCTATTCATTTAAACCAAAGACATATTTATTTGTGGGGCGCCCGTCAAATAAATTATTTCTCTGAGTGTGTAGAGAGCGGGGTGGCTCCGGTCGATGTATCGAACTGGTCGGAAGGATTGTTTTGTAAATTGAATTTTTTCAAAATGGAATTCAAAATGTCGATACACAATAGCTACTGAGAAATCAATATTAAAATAAAAACACCTCACATTCTATCTGAGACATTAAGATCCAATGCGGAGAGCCGGCCAGAATGTCGAATCGGTCGGAAGTATGTCCCGTAAATTGCATTCTTCGAACTGGAATTCAAAATGTCGAAACACGATGGCTACCGACAAATCAAGATAAAAAAAACAAACATCACCTTCTATCTGAGATCTTAATGGTCTCTCCCTTGGCTCACCGGTACATGCCCATTCTCCCCTCCTCCTCAATGAAAAAAATACCGCGTCAGTGACGAGGCAGTACCGGAGAGATCGCGAACGAGTGTTAAAAAAATTAAAAAAAAAAAAGCTCGGTACGCAGCGGACAGCAGTCCGGATAGCCGTTCTCGCCGCACCGTTCGGCAACGACGTACCCATATACGAAAATACATATTTATACGCGGGCATGTACTGTAGCCACCGTAGAGCCACCGGAGCCGGTCGCATCGTCGGCCACATAAAAGCGTCGGCCACCACGTTCCCGTACCGCATCATATTTTTACATAATTAGCACGTGGCGCTCCGGGTATTACGATCCGAGCCCGCCTCGTCCCTCGTTTCTCGACATCCCCGTTGCAGCAGTTCTCTCCCAATTCGCCGCTGCTCCTCTTCGCCCCGCACCCATAACGTATATATCCGAGAGAGCGTTCCATGTACTTTTTGTCGAAGCCCTGCGGTATTTTTGGAAACCACGGTAGCGGCCGCAGCCCGCAAGCCCGGCTGCCCGGTATATCATGTTTCTTGGAGGCGAGCCATGCCTGTGAGAGAGAGCTTCTGCTCCACTCCGGCCACCGTTCACTTTCCTCTACCCTCGTTCTCGCGTTGCTCATGGAAGTGTGCGTTACACGGCCACTGTGTACACCGCGCAGTTTGGATCGCCACGCGAGAACGGTCCTCGGACCATCGCCGCAACCCGCTGCATTGTGCGCGAGCACCGCACCGCGAGGTGCACCCACGAGAGCTAACCCGATCCTCGGGGCGGCAATTCTTATCCTAATTAAATCGGTCGAGAAGCGTTTATTGTGCGGAGCATGGAAATTTCATGAATGGCAATATGTTTCCCGAAGCGAGGAGGACGTCGGTTGGGATCTCGGGAAAAATATACGATCTTGCGGGGACAAGGATTAATTATCTAAATAGGATAATTTGATCGAACGGTATTCTTACAGTTTTCATCAAATTGATTATTGAGATTTTCAAAACGGAAGTGAGGTCACAATGAATTCTTTTTTTTTTTTTTTTTTCTGCGTGATGTCACTTCCGGTTGCGATAGCGTTTGTTGTGCGGATCATGGAAATTTAATGAATGGTAATATGTTTCCCGAAGCGAGGTGGACGTCAGCGATTAATTATCAACGATTAATTATCTTAATAGGATAATTTGATCGGGCGGTATTCTCATCGTTTCCATAAACTCGATAATTGCGATTTTCAAACCGGAAGTGACGTCACAATGAATTTTTTCAAATTTTTCTCCGTGACGTCACTTCCGGTTACGGTAGCGTTTGTTGTGCGGACCATGGAAATTTAATGAATGGTAGTGAGTTTACCGAAGCAAGGAGGATGTCGGCTGGACTTGCGGAAAAAATATGCGATCTAGCGACAACAACGATTAATTATCTAAATAGGCTAATTTAATCGGGCGATATTTTTATGATTTTCATAAACTCGATTATAGGGATTTTCCAATCGGAAGCGACGTCACAATCAATTTCATCCAATTTTTCTGTGTGACGTCATTTCCGGTCGAAAACTGAGATTTTCAAAGCGGAAGCGACTTCGGAACGAATTTTTCCATATCGTCGTACTCAATCGACGAAGTTTCGGGGTGAAACTTCGTCGATTATCGGTTACGATAGCGTGAATCATCGAAGATAGTTCTGTCCGAGAAATATTGGGGGAGTTGTTACCGCGCCACTGCCGCCTGAGAAACTATACTTCGAACAATCTGCCGCTGGTCACAGTTTACACACTACGGACATCGGCACCCTTGTTAACGCAGTATAAACTGTCATACGTTCAATTCGGTGTTCTCTCGTGTGTGTGTGTGTGTGTGTGTATCTGTACGTCTGTGAGCATAATCGAAGGTGCGCCGTCGAGAGAAAGGGTCGCGGCTCGCTCCGGTCCCGTGTCCACGAGGTTGTAAATAAGAGGAGGCAGGTGCGCAGAACTCCTGCGGAACACGGAGACACCGGTTTGCCGGAAGTACAACGGCGACGGGGAGGGAGCGAGCCGGAGCAGGAAAACGACGAGGAGACGAGAACGACGAAAGCTTGACTCGGCGAACGGCTTACTATGGCTCGTGCGCGTCATATCTCTGTATAGTAAAACCCTAATAATGTCACTATAGTCGAGAGGGTGCGGAAGGGAGGAGGGAGGGGTTTGCTGGTTGGTAGAACGCTCTCGAGAATATTGTCTCCGTATCTCTGCCGGGGTCCGCTTGGTGACCGCCGTGCGCTCGTTATATGCATAAAACAATCAAGATAATTGTCGAAGCTTCGTTCGTCGGGGGGTGAGGAGGTAGCCGGTCGGCTTCGCCACCCTCTCACCCTCGTTACACTTTGCTGCGTGCGCATTGTGTGCGATCCTGAAGCGATGCTCCTTCTGCCGCCGCTGCCGGGATACCCGAGGGAGGCGGAAGGCGCTCTGCAGCCGGGGGAGGAACGGAGGCGCGGAGTGACTGAGCGGAAGAGCGAGGGGGAGGAAGAGATAAAGACACCGGTGCGAGAGAGCAAGAGATATCCAATTACATTGAAAACAATAGTCTTAAGTGCTGGCGGCAGTCCGTCCTGCTGAGACTCGGCCGAGGCTCGGCGCTTACGTTCTCCACGAAAACTGGAGGGTTCCCACCCTTTTGCACCCCTCTCTCACCCTCGTCAGCCCTAGCGGGCTGAGCTGTATCTAGTCGTGTTAAACTATAATAATAGCATGGCAGGGTTGAGTCTTGTTCATCTCCCAATGCGGTGATAGCGATTTTTTCTTTTTAGTGGGACCAACTATTATTCTCCCGGTAATTATTGTTGGTATACGGTGGAGAAATTCGTCAGGGAATTTCTCGACCGTCGAACGGACGAACTGTTCCGCGGAGTTGCTCCTGAGTATAAATCTCTCTCGTCGACCCTTCAGCGCCTGCGATGGAGCTCACCGAAGAGCTCTGTACCGACAGTGGAAATCCGGTGAGCGCGAGAACGGGCCGAAGAGAGTGGAAAAGCATCGAGGGGATGGTCCGCCATTTTCAACGCGGAAGAGGAAGAGAGAATTAACCCATTCGGAACGGCGAGGGCTATACTGCGGGCGTGTGTAGGAGTGGTAGTTGAAGAGAACAGCGCGGAGCATCCCCCAGCAGCGGACCGCTTGAAGGTGGAGCGGCGAAACAAGCGATAAAACGAAAATGAGCGGTAAAAAGACAATATGAAAACCATTTGGGCCTCTCGACGAGGAGGTGGAACAGACGGCGGAAGGGGGAGGAAACGCGGGAGTGGAACGAGCGCGGAAAGCGAACCGGCTAAGTGTGTAAATGAGTCCGTAGTTTAGGCCGATTGCCTCGTGACGACCCTTTCGTGGTGCACTAACATTCTCCTTCCGACCTCCTTTCTTATTCTTCACATCCGTGACCTACCCTCTCGCGGACTCTCACTCTCACCGGATATCCATTGACGAGGATAAAATTAGTTCTTGTTGATGAAACGACACATTTTTTTAGACTACTCCGGTCATGTCCACAGCTTTAGGTAGTGGAATCAAATAATGCATTTTTATGCGAGTAAGAACATTTTTTTACGTTCCGTTAATTAATTTTCTTAGTCGCATAAAAATGCACTATCTGCATTCACTATCTAAAATCAAGCTGTGGACATGACGGGATTAGTCTGAAAAAAATGTCGATTTATCAGAAAATTTAGAGTTTATATAACTTGAAAAAAACTTGTGATCGTGTTAATGTGAAAAAAACTTGAAATCCTTTTGTCGATTATTTTTCCAGTTAAATTATTCCCGATCACGTTAAAAACCATCTTCTTCGTTGTTTCTCGACCCGACTCCACTCGCGATCCAAGATCGTGTTCCCCTACCAAGTATCGTTTAATTTTCTCGTCGACTGCGAAGCGAGCCGCGCTGCGAATCAGCGATATTCAATTTCGCAATCGTGTCAAAACGATAGTCTTTCCATTGCCCCCGTACTCTCTCCGCGTCATCTCGCCCTGTCAATTTGTCGGATTCGTGTTCGTTGATTCGTTCGTTCGAGCCCGGCATCGAGAGTTTCCTGGTGCGGCTGATGCTGCTGATGCTGCGTCAGAATGGCCATGTCAGGGGATCGAGAAAGAGAGACGAACTGTAACCAGAGGCTCCGGTAGTGCGAGAAGGAGATGGAGCGGAGATAGGAACGTGGGGGCTCACGCGGTGCCGAATGACACGTCGATGACGACCGCGCTGCTGACTCCGGCTAACGAGCGGGGCGTTCAGGGGGGCGTGGGAGCATCACCGGAGATCGCGCCTCGTCATCACGCGCCTTCGCCCGTCGAGGCTCTCTCGATCCTTGCTGGGAGGAGGGTGCGACGAGGTGTCCAGAACTCGGTGCCGAATTACGGATCGCAGCGGAGAATGAGAACAGCGGCGGAGGAAGATGAGGAGGAGGGTGAGCCTCTGGCTTTCGGTGAACCCTCCCGGACTGCCTGCTGAGTCCCGGCTATTCGCGTACCAAGAGAGCCGGTCGGAGAGTGCGGGGAGAGACGGTGGGGCTGGTTGTGTCCCGAGCAAACGGATCTCGACGGGATTACCTTGGTCGGGCGATTTGACGGAAGAGAACTGTTTCGCGAGAGGGCAATAAGGGACGGTGGGATACAGCGAAGACGAACAACAGATTCGGCGAGGGAGAGTCGGAGGGAGGACCGGCCGATCGGGACGACATTACGGGGGGGTGAGGGAGAGGACAGGAAGAGGAAGAGAAGGAGAACAGTGAGTGGGAGGGCCGTCAGCGCGTCACTCACCCCTAATGCCTTCATTCCGTCTGTCCTCCCGCTGACGGCGGGCACAGCTCTTCGGCGATGCTGAGGACCGCCCGGAGGACTCTGAGGGGGTCGCGTTGCCGCGGTAGGGTGGAGGTTGCCGAGCATTTACGCGAACGGGCAATAACCTCGTTACTCCCTCAGAGTGAGCGGGGGGAGGTTATTCAATTTTCGCGGTAAAATCCTTTAATGTTCCGTTATTACAGTCACTCGGTTAGGACCGGAGGACGGGCGATGACGCCTCGTGCAACAAGGAGAAAGAGGTCGGCGTGGTATTTAAGGATGTTTGGGCCAAAACGCGTTCCTGTTCGATCGCTACAAAACTTTGCTACATTGTAGGGAAAAACCCACTGAATCGATTGTAATTTTTTCAGATTTTTTTACCGTGTAGTTTTTTAGTAATGCGTGTGCAAAGCTACATAAGGTACCGTGTTAACGTTCCGGAAATGGGTCAGTAACGACAGAAGGTAGCGATTTTCTCCGCCGATTTCTGTTAAATTCGAATAAAAAACCTACCACAGCGAACGGCATACTATCAGACAGATCGTGTAAAAATTTAAAGAAAATTCACCGTTTTGTTTCTGAGATAAATTCAATAAACGAAAGACCTTATCTCTATCTAGCCGCTTGGTTTGTCTGGGTTTTTCCCTCGCACACTGACTAACGCGGTCGGTGGAGCCCCTCTACTGTTCCCCTCCCGCGATTTTGGCCCAAACATCCTTAATGGAGTATTTTCTTTTTATTTTTCCCCTTCCCTTCTATCAGCGACAACGCCGAAAATTCACCCAAAATATAATCAATGAATATTTCGCAGGAAACAAAAATACGGACGTAGACAAACATTTCCTTTCGCAAGAGAACGTTCATCATGGGAATTCTATTCTGGGAGTGTGTGTGAACGAGTGTAAAACGAACGCAATACGACTCCGCTCGGTATCTGGTGCGAGTGATTTCCCACGTGATTGGAGGACCCTACCCACATAGTTACGATAGTCGTGTTGCGCGCACACGTATGCATTGTTCCTGTGTAGCCCGAACAAGGACAAGAGGAGAGTCCTCTCGTGGTGCACGGCAACACATCTCGATGTAACTCCGGCGCATGTAATCAGTAGAGGAAATACGATGGAATTCGAGTCGGTATGCGTCTCCGGACGCGCCTGGTTCGACCTACACGACCGGAGAGCACGGTGTATACCAGCGGGGTCGAGCCGATATGCCGGATGATAAGCCTTACCCGAAGATGGTATGCCGGCGAGCGCTCGGGCCTCCGTCCTGGAGAACCGACGAGATTCCGCCTTGGGTCTCACTCGCGTCTTTCTATCTCATCGCTCGAGTCGTGTTGCGGCGAATCAGAGCTCCATATGCCGCGAGCTCGATTCTCGGGCTCTCGCCCGAACGGTATCATCGTTCGGAGATCTGCTTAGTCATCGCGAGAAAGTAAGAGAGAACTCGCGCCGCTGCGGAGAGTGAATCGTCCGTGAGACTCCCGAGGAGGATCGACGAGAAATCGATCAGTAAAGAAATCGTTTCGATCGAAAGATTGCGAAACGAGAAAAAGAATCAAATTGGCATTCGCAATCCGGACGAGCCCGACGTCCACCGTGATTTGCGCTGTCCGTTGTCTCTGTTCCTGGGATATCAGCCGGTCCCGGACAGCGAAACGCACTGATACGGGGGCTGGGAGCCATCGACCTAAATCCGAGAGGATGGCCGGTGAGTGCCGAGAGATCGTGTCCTCCGGGAATCGATTCCGGGCGTCTCCTCCACAGAGAGGAGAACTCCGGCTCTCTTGCAGCTAGGCCAGCTTCGAACGGTAGGGCCGAACTGCTGGGACGTCGGGCAGGGCGTGTCTGAACGGGGTCTCTGTGACACGACCACCTCAATCACTCCGTGACGCCCAGACCTGTCATTATCACGCGACCCTGTCTACCCACCGGCGGCGCAGCGACGATGCCGGAGCTCCTGGCCCATAACTACCACTTGCGAATCGCTGTGCCGGTTCTCTGGACCGTAACTAGGGCTTTCCGGCTCCGTACATCCTTACTGCTCTGTATCGCTGCGTTTCTGATCTCACCGAGCGCACAGTGCTGTGCAGGCTGAGACGGATGTCGTGATAGTCCAGAAAAAAAGCCACCAAGATGCACCATAAAAAAGGGACCATCGACGCTTCGTCAAGTGGAGGGTGTGGTACCTCAGTTTCTTGGTCATGGGGCTTAACACCGTCCTGAAAACCTCCCCTCAACCCACGGCGACGATGTTGGAGCTCCTGGCCCATTACTACCACTTGCGAATCGCTGTGCTGGTTCTCTGGACCGTAACTAGGGATTTCCGGCTCCGTACGTCCTTACTGCTCTGTATCGCTGCATTTCTGATCTCACCAAGCACAGTGGAGCGCGGACCAACACGAATGTTCTGATAGTCCAGAAAAAAAAAACCACCACGATGTACCATAAAAAAAGTGACCGTCAACGCCTTGCCAATTCGAGGGTGTGGTACCTTAGTGTCTTGGTCGTGGTACATAACACCGTCCTGGAAACCTCCCCTCACCCCGCCAATCCCTATTCCGGCGGGGTTCTCTCGAATCGAATGACCTTCGATAGATGTACCGGATTGCCAGCCTCCCCGATTAAGGTCGAGAGTCCCGGGGATGAGGCCTTCGATCTACACCTCAGACCGCGACTGACCTCTGACCCCGTCCCCTTCCTTCCCTTCCAGTCCTTACCCATCCTTGACGTCTCTAACTGGTCACCGGCTTTGTCTCCCAATTTCATTGATTAGTCCAGGCCGCGAGTGTGCTCGCTTGCTAGCTTATCGGCAACCACTCCCTCCCCCACCGAATCCGTAGAGGGTGGCCGGGGAGTACGGACTATATACACGCTACTATCCCCGACGTTCCGTGTAGTGCCCTGGCCACTCGATTGTGTCGCACTAATGAAACGACTCGAGGGGGGGGGGGGGGGGGTTTACGAACGCGAACGGACCTTGCGCTGGTGGACTAATCTTGTGTACGAAATAGCGAAGTACGAAATGGTCGCCTCACCACCGATGTTCTCCGGAGAGAGAGGTGGGAGAGAAAACGGGAGGATGAGTCGAGAGATCGGGTTTCGCTGGTACAATAAAATGCGAATTGGAAGAGCTGGATGATAGCGCGTTATCGCGAAGACTCTCCAGTCACGAATGTGTATATCCTGCGGTGAGGATTCGATTGTATTATTCTCCGACCAACAGACGATTGTAATCCGACTGCGATAAGGTTGTGGGCTTTTTTTTTACAAATGCTGCTACATCTTCGATCGCGGAATGACTGGGACCCCTTCGCGATACATGAGGGTTGGTCGAGATGAGATTGCTGCAAATGTGATAGGAAGTTGGCGCAGCGAATATGGCACTCCAAGACTTGGCGTGTCGTGGATTTTGATAACTTTGAATGCCATATTCGCTGCGAGAACTTCTGATTGATTTAATACAATGGTTCTTGCCCCGCGTTCTGAATAACCCTGGTATTCCCTACTCGATACAATAATAAAAAAAATATTTGTGCACTTATGGAACACTTTTTACAGGATAAACGTCCAACATTTTGACCCTGTTGATTTCGCTATTTCCTTTTATTTAGCTGGGAATCGTATATTCAGTTAAACAAAAATGGTAAAGTTACAAAAAAAATAGAATTACGCATGTCCGGGAAGAAGAAATGTTTGTTAAGCGTTCAACATTTCTTTTTCCCTGTTGCACTAAAAACTGAACTAAAGGTTGTGGGCTTTTTTTTACCAATGCATCGTCGATCACGGTTTGACAAGGATCTTTTTGCGATACATAGGGACTGGTCAGTACACGGGGCAAGATGGAACCAGGGCTGAACATCAATCGAAACTTGGCGCAGCGACTATGGCACTCCAAGGTCTGACCTGTCGTATCGTGGATTCTGATAGCTTGGAATGCCATATTCTGGTGGATTGAATGTATAGTTCCAAATTGCCTCGCGTTCCGTATAGACTTCCCAACTCGATACAATAAACAAAACATTTGTGGATTTAACGAACACTTCTCGAACATTAAAGTTCCAAGATTTTTCTCCTGTTGATTTTATTATTTCCCTTCATTCGACCACGGACTACATTTTCAGCTTAAAAAAATGGTAAAATTACCAAGAAAAACAATTACCGATCTTCGTCAACGAGAAATATTTGTCACACGTACATAAAATTTTTGTACCCAGTCGAACCAAAAGCCGAGTGGAGCAGAGTCTTTCTACCCTCGACATCCGTGCCCATTCCGATAATTGTGGGAATCGCCTGTAATTATAACGTAGACATTGTGCATTCGAATTTTACGATAACCCGCTCGGGGGGTGCAGGGGTGGTGAGGGGGAAGCTCGCTCGTCTCGCACGCGCGCTAGTTTCTCCATATTGCCTGGTGCATACAACACGTGTGTCCGTACGTCGTACACGACTGGTTCGCCGCCAGCTCGGGCGGTGTGTTTGCCCCGGGCGGCGATTCCCCGGCTCATGCTCGCACCGGAACCCGGCAATCATCCCCAGTCAGTCTTTCAGTCAGTTCAGTTCTGCTATTTAATTATCCATTTAGAGCGTATAATTTTCTACGGGGCCATCGAGCGAACGGGGAACAGAGAGGAGCGAGAGGACAGATAGAGAATGAGAAAGGGAGTTGCCAATGCGGACGATAGGGCGAGGGAAAGAGAGGACGAATGTCGATTCCAGAGAGTGCCAGGGCGACGACGCTCGTGCACGTGGGGCCTGCCTCCTCGTCGTCGTCTAGGTTCGCGTACCCAGCAGGAAGCGTGGGAGTTCGGGCTTCGTGTATACATGTAACATTTACGTTATAGCTATATATACATCGAGTGTGTGAGAATATATATATATATATGTGTAGACTTCTATATAATAAACCGTGCTGGTAACGGGTGGAAACGAAAATGGCGCTCCTGCTCTCTCGCGAGCAGCAACGATTTGCCAAGAGACCACACCCCCGCAGCTTTAGCCATCGAACCGGCGATGCCACGATCTTTTTCCAATTTTAGTGCGCCCCGCGCGGACACGCTGCGGGAATCGAGAAGAAAACAGCCGGGGCAAATCGCGTTATCGCCGAGAGTGCGATTGGAAAAATTTATACAGCGAAAGAAAGTTTTTGCATAAAAAAAATATATATTTCTTCTTCGAGAAACTCCATGATTGTTTGCACGTTAATTTTACAAGATTATTTTCACGTTGATTTTTTAAATTAAAATTGGGATGAAAAAAATTGTGGATGATCGCGAACGAAAAAATGCTTGTTAAATGTGCAAATCTTTTTCATCGTCTTGCGACGGAGTATTTCGAAGCAGAGTATTAAAAGATAAATCAATGCTGGCGGGAGATGCGATTCTCTTGTATGGTCAAATTATGCATAAATATTGTAACGAGTATGGAGATGAGGATTGACTGAGACACACGATATTACATGGATGACTGGAATTCCTCGATATGACGAATGACAAACGTACAGATTATCGATTGTCGGAGTTTGTCGGACTTAATCGGACTTTCAATGAGGGCAGTTGTAATTAATAATATCCGCCCAAAAACTAAATACGCGTCTGGTTGATTTCTGCTTTCTTCGTCTTTTTGAATTAAACAAAAAAAAAACACAATAAGAGTCAAAGCAATCGTACCGATCGTTCAGATTCCCCAGCTCTGAGGATGACACACACACACACACACGCGCGTACAGAACATAAAAAGATAATATTATATACTACCATGTAGGAGGTATAAACGGAATAGCTGTTAGGTGATATTGGGTGATACGGCTTGTCGTGCGCCGCTCCGCAAGCCAAAACCATTCGCGCGGGATACACGAGCGTAAAAATTTTTTTCCCTGCTCCTTGCTCTCCGTCCCGACCGACAAATTTTCCATCGAGCCGACGGCGTTCCTTCTCGCTCCCGTCCCAGTTTCTCGGCCACGCGACGCTTCTCCCCGTTTAGTACCAATTTATTCGGGATTCCCGAGATTCCCGAGGCTTTGCCTCCTCGCACTCTCTTTTTCCCTATAGTCATCTCCACTGGCAGCTTCCCACCCCTCGCGATCAGCCCCTGCGACCGTTTGCATAATATTGTATTTATTTCGTCTTGTAACCCCCCCCCCCCCCCCGACCTGCCAAACCCTCACGCCGTTTCCTACTCACCCTATCTTTTTAACGTTCAGGCTTCACCTCTCCCAACTCTTTTCCTTGTATACATTATATATATATGTATATGTATATGTATATACATATATATATATATATGTGTGTGTGTGTGTGTGTGTATGTAAAAAGCAAGAGTTTAGGTTGAATCCCATACTCCGGTCGAGATGAGCGCGAACTACCTCGTGCCCGCGTTTATATAGGATATACCGAAGAGTCCCCGAAATGGGCTATACCGAGGACGGGGTTACACGCCGCGAATATCTTCGGCGTCGGAAGAGCCGTAGAAGGAAAGGAGAGGCTCGAGGCTGTGAGAGAAAGAGAGGAGAGTGGGCGTTCCTGGTCCATTCAGACCGAGCAATTTGGCACCGCCGATATTGGATCGAAACGCCGTAAGGAATTCTCTCTCGTCGAGATTCTCTTCTCGCCCCCTACCCAGGGACACCAAGGTCGCGCCGTGATTTCGGATTTAATGCGGTGCATACACATCGTTACGTCTCATATTGAATTTAAAAACGGAGTTTAACTTCGAAAAAAAATACATATATAGCAGAAAGCGGGGCAAAATGGGACAGGAGGGCAAAACTCAAATTTCCACACGGAGAAAAAAAAAATGGTTGGATTCATCAAGACGCGATGACGTAAGTTCAAAGGCGTAATTTGGTTGGTACAGCAAAAATGTTTGCTTCAATCAGCATATTTTGAATCCAATGAAGCGAATAATCATTGAACAAAACAATGCTTCAGTTGTGCCAACCAAACAGCAGCTTTGAATACAACCACTTCTTTTTCTCAGAGCAATCATTTTTGGGTGGCCGCTTTGATCCGTCGGTACGTTCGGATTTTCCGAACCGTTTTGCCCCACTGTCCCATATTGCCCCACTCATCCCTACATGTTTACTTTAAAGTAGTTCGAGAGCGCCGGCCCTCGTTGCGGTCCGCGGATCCGCCATCGCCGCTCCAGAACGATTGAGCGGTCGGGATAAGAGTCGCGCGGCGGATGCGGAGCAGGCTCCAGCTTTGACGGAACGTTGCACAGCTTCCCGAGGGCTATTGTGCACTCCGCCTCGACCGCACGTCGTTCGGCCGCTCTCGTTGTTGCCCACTTGGCAGCGCGAAACCGTGAGCAAGAGAATTTCGACAGGTGATTGTCAGTGCCCGGAGCGTTGCTCCGAGCACTTCGCCCGCGTAGGTGGCCACCGAGAGCATATCGTTCCGCCGGATCATCGTCGCGGCCAGACAACCTCCCACCCCGGTTCACCGTATTGCACCGGTGTTCTCCACCAGCGAACTGAGAGATATTCGTATGATCGATATGAATACATTTGTTAGCTCGATTTCCGAACGAGATGAAAGTAAAACGGCCAACAGCGGCAACGTCATTCGTGCCGTGAAGGAGATTCGGCGGTGTTTGCTGCCCGGTGGAAGCGTCGATTTTCGTATGTGTACGTCAAAACCGTGTATCGACGAGGGGCCGCAACGGCGGTGGGACGGACAAGGGAGAACTGCAAGGGGTGCAGCGCGAGAGCGTTGCAAACCCCACGTAAAATTAGTGACAGGTCATCGGATTTTACTGGCTCGACGTGTTCGGGTGTTATAGAGCGTATGCATATCTACGTGTATAACGAACGGATATCAATGTATGTATATGTGGGTGTATGTGTTTATGGATGTGTGTAGCGGCAGCACGGCAGCGGTGCAGTATCCAAAGTCACGTCGAAAACGATAGGTAGCCGTGAGAGCCCGATTTCCAACGCTGTAATGACGCGTTTATCGGAACTCCGTGCTGCGCTTTCCAAGCCCCCCAGGGGACTTTCCTCTCTGTCTCTCGATTCGTATCTCTTCACTCGTGTTAACCCCCACCCTCTCCTCCCCTGGTCCCTATAATTTTCGACACTTGGCGCACGCGAATTCACACGGTTTTTTTTTTTTTTTTTGTTCGGAAGATAAATGGGTGGTAAGATTTTCAGTAATATGGTACAAATATTTTCGTACTTGCTATTCTCGTTCGGATATACTGCATAATATTAATTATTTAAAATTCGTTATAATTATTGGAAATTTTATCAACTGAATTTTATAATGAAATTACTTTCGAGTTCGATTAAAACACTGTCCTTAGCAGTATACAACGCGTCAAATACTTACAATATTTTTTTACTGTTTTTTTTTTGTTTCAAAAGAAAAACGGATGGTACGATTTTCAGTAATATCTTACAAATATTTTAGTAATAGCTATTCTCATTCGTATATAGTGCATTATATGAATTATAAAAAATGTATAAAATCGAATTTCATAATGAAATTACGTTCGAGCAACACCTTCCCTAGCAGTACAATGCGTCAAACAATTATAGTTTTTTTAAATTGATTTTTTAAACGGTATTGGAAAAGAAATTTGTCAAAAATATGTGTTCCCACCGTGAATAATACGCTGCCATGGCCTTCATCAATGCCCAGCCGATTTGAAAGGATCAATTATAGGGAATTAGGTCGGAAATTAATCGACTGTGCATTGAGCACTGTGAAGAGTTAACAGCGACTAAAAAAGATTAACGATTTTCCGGGGCTAATCGGGCAGGATTATAGTAATTATCGAAAATTTTAACAACCGAATTTTATAATGAAATTGAGCCAGAAAAAAAAAAACACTTTCCATACCAGTAATATAGGTTAAACATTTTTTTCTTTTTTGAATCAAAGTTGGAGAAGAAATTAGTCAAAAATATCTGTTTCCACCGCGGACAATCCAATGCCACGGGCTTCATCAATGCCCGCCCGATTTGAAAGGATCTTCTACCGGGTATCAAGCCAGACATTAATCGACTGTACATCAGGCACTGTGAATCGTTAACAGGGTATAAAAAAATTAATGATTTTCCGAGGCTAATCGGTACATCGGGTCGGATTACACGGTGGCTCGAGGTACGTGAGAAAGCGACCAGAGCTCTGCGAACCTTTCGGGCCACGAATAAAATTCCCGAGGGACACGCGCTCGAGGTCTTTGATGAGCAGCGGTGCATCTGTACGCTCCGGTGTGTTGCAACCGGCAACAGATTGTTGCAAGGGGGGCGGTGCAAAAAAGTAGTTTTGCCGCCGCTAAAGGAAGTCCCAATTGCTCCCTCCGCTAAGTAGTTATTCCGGTCAGTCATTGTCTGCGCTCAATTAACTTTGTGAAATTCGCAACGGCTCGCGGTGGTTACCGAGGGCGCGTTCATCTCTGGGCGAGACTTTTGCCTCGCCGGATCTCTATCTCTCGTTCTCTGCGATTCTCGTTCCCCGCAGCCCGCACGTTACCTTGTATACAACGTGCGTGCAACCGATACACTGAAAAATTTCAGTCCCCGTACGGAGAGAGGCGGAACACGCGGACAAGCATGCGCGCGTCCGTGTGCAACGTTGAGAGTCCGGCGGAGTCCGCCGGATAAAAAGGCCCCCGAGGATGGGATCATTATAGTTATTTAATATCTCGTCATTAGCGCGTTCTAGTGCCACTCGGGAGTGTTGTTTATGTACACCCGGCTGATCCTATGTGCGGCTCGGGAGTCGAAGACGGAGACGGACAAGTCGCGGACGGTGTCCGCGCGGTCGAAGCTCATCACGGTGAATCGGCGGTGTGCGGCCCGGTAGGTGTGCTCGTTCTCTCGATACCCGGGTGTTTTTTGCACCGGAGATGTATCGCGGGCGCCCTCGCGCTCGCGCAGGCGGAGGAAGCTCTAAAGTCTCTATATCTCGTCGCGATAAGTGAATGAGAAGGGGAGAGGACGAGGAGCGTACAAAGGACTCGGTCAGTACGTGAGCGAACGCGTCGGGACGGCTTAATTATCATCATCGTCGTTCGCGGATTCTCGGGCACGCATGTGCGTATACGAGAGTCCGGAGGCTTCGATGGCTCCGGGAGCTTCGCCGGAGTGCGGTCTCGTTCGACGTCTTCGTCGTTCGACGGGCCGCTCGGAACACTGGCGGGACTCTTACTTCGCATCGCGAAAATAAAAGTTGCACGATCGCTCGTGCTCGCCGTCCTGCCGCACTTGGCCTCGTATCGTCGACACTCCGTATCCGGTGGATCTCGTTAGCGCCGGTGAAATTAGCGATCTTGGCTCGTTGAGATTCCGAGGGAGGCCGCAGAGCGATTTTGCAGCCGTTTAACCGACGAGTTGGTATCGCAAAGACTATTGTGTGTTGAAAGCAAATTTTTCATGATTTTTTTTTTTTTTTTTATAGCGCATCGCCGAAGCTGACTGTTAATGTATGTGATAAATTCCCAGCGCATTAGGTGCAATTCGATGACTGGAAAATTTATCCCGCGGATTAGAAAACATGTAGTTTTTTTTTACTAATTGCTGAAGTTTTGCGAACGCGCGAGCGAGAACAACGGCTAGTGCAGCTATAAAGTCTGATCCTCTCGCTGTGTTCGCCCCGCTAATTCGGTTTGCGCAACTGCACTGAGAAGAAGAAATGGTTGGATTAAGCGAATGCACGGTGACAGACGTTCACAGGTGTATTTGGTTGGTACAATAAAAATGTTTGTTTCAATCGAAAATTTTTGAAAATTGAAGCAAATAATCGTTTAAAAAAATAATGCTGTATTTGTACCGTTCACGTAACAGCTTTGAACGTATGTCACCGCGACTTTTGCTTAATCCCAGCCATTTTTTTCTCAGTGTAGTCACTCAAACTCCCGCGCACTGGAGAAATTAGCGATCTTGGGTCGTTGAGATTCCCAGAAGCGCCGGAGCGCAATTTTGCAGTCATTTGACTAACAATTCAGTATCGCAATGACTATTGTAGCGTCCAAAGCCAATTTTTCAATGATTTTTTTTATCGCCCTTCGGCGGCGTATATTGTGAGTGCCTGAGACAAAACGCCATTGCATTAGCTAAAATCCGATCGTCCGAAAATTAAGCCCGCGGAATAGAATAAATTTTCTAATGCCCGAAGTTTCACGAGCGCGCGAGCCAGAACAACCGCCGGTGTAGCTATAAAGTCTGATCCTCCTGCTGTGTTCGCCCCGCTAATTCGGTTTGCACCACTAGTCACGCAAACACTCGCGTGCACACACACACGCGTACGCGCGAGCTGCATCGATGCACCGGCGTGAGGGAGCGAGAATCCCGGCCAGCGGACGAGGAATAACGGGCGAAAGGATTGACAGCCGGATATTTTTATGCGAAGCCCCATATATTCGATATAATCCCGTTCGTAGTTTTATGGCTGCTCGCTCTCTCCGCATCGCTCGCTTTCTCTCTCGTCTTTCGGGGGCTGTCCGCGCGCGTGCGGCGACATCACCCGGTAACGCGTGAATTATTATTATTTTATATAAATATATATATATATATTTTTTTTTGTTCACTTAATCCTGCCACTCTCGATATCCCTTCTGTCGTTTCGGGTGCGTTACGCCGCGGACCGTTTCATCGGCGGATGCGTCTCTCTATTCGGCGGCAGAAGCGCGCGGACCAAAATTTCCGATGGTAACACACCCGCCGAGCCTGCCGATTGTTACGGCCCGTCCATACGCACGGAAACCCGCGGCCGGCACGCATCGGCGCTATGCCGATCTCCGCTGATCTGCTCTGTGTGTTTCCTCGGTTCGATGCCGGCAGACGCGCACTCTGCCGAAATGTGCGTATGCGCGCGAACGGACACACCGGATTTCGCGTTTGGTAGGAAAACGAGGAAGAGGCGGAGGATGCATCGACGTACGCATAATCGCCACGGACCGTCGAACCCGAGCCGGGATTTCGTCCGGCAGATCGGCGGGCGTGCCGGTGTTTCTCGTCCGTTTCGCCGTTGTCGTTATCATCACTGCGTCGTGAAACGATACACGCGCGGTCATGTCTATACGCGTTGCACGCGTTATTCTTTCAAAACGCTTCGGTTATTGACGGATTACGGGGTTTCCGGTAATACGTCGATGAAGTCGTCATAGCCCACCAAACGGCGCTCATTGGGATGCTAATTGGATCGAGCAGAAGAGGCCGAGCAATTGATTGATCACTCTATTGTGGAACATCTACAAGTGTCCTAGGTGCAATTAGGCCGATGTCTTTCAGATTATTCCGAATGGTATTTTCAGGATATCCTTTTCTTTCGGAAGTCTTCATAAAGATTTTTTCAGAAAAAAAAACAATCCATGATCGCGAATACCCTACGCAGCGAAGACTGGCATAGGGTGGGATTTGATCTGCTCCCCAACGAGTTATCCCTGCCTACCGATGCCCACGTAATAAAGCCCACCAGACCTAACAAAGTCCGACCAGAACAGGCATTAACCATACTTGGCCATACCAGACAGCCGACCCAGATTTTTTCAGTAAGGTAAAGTTTAGTAACTTCATACTAAAGTAAAGTATTTAGCATCAACTTTAGTTACTTCATGCTAAAGTTTGGTAAAAATCATGAGCAAAGTATAAGCAAAGCTGACGTTATTGATGACCTTCGCCGGGTCGCTTTCTCCGATAGTATTGATCACTGTCTTATAGAACATCTACAAGTTTTCGGTTCCCTGAATCGGGACTCCTAGGGGCAATTGGATCAATATCTTTCAGATCATTCCGAATGATATTTTGAGGACACCCATTTCATTCGCAAGTCTCAAGGATATTCACCCGAATGCCCTACGCAGCGAAGACCTACAAAGGATGGGATTTGATCTGGTCACCAACGAGTTATCCCTGCCTACCAATGACCACCTTACAATGAATGGTTCCCCGGCATTATTACCTCCTAGGATTCCTAGCAAAGTTCGACCAGAACAGGCATTACCAGTCAGCCGACCCAGATCATCGTAAGCTAAGTAGTTACCTGACGCTATTTACGATCTTCGCCATGTCGCTTTCCCCGATGGTGTTCACGTTTCCCCGCCCTCACCCTCTCGCGCTCCACATACATGCCCAGCGAATATGCGTCTGTCCGCGTGTAGGTTTCCGAGAACAGACGTGATACCGAATATATGAATAATAATGGCTATTCGGCTGGCGGTGGGAGGGCGGGGGGTGGCGTTGTGTATCGCGAATAACCAACGCGCAGCGAGCCAAGCACGCTGTATGGCCAGAGTTCTCCGATGCGCGCACACCATCCAAACTGCGCGTCTCTCTATATCACAACGAGGAATATACCCATACAATGTTAAAGCACCCACCATGGACCATGAAGCGTGCTCTGCCGTCCCGCGACCTCGAATTTCCCTCCCGCGCGCCCGAGTGATGCATCGGCCGGCTGCGATACCGTGTGTGATTCGCTCTGATTAGCGCTATCTATAACGATTGGCCGTGCCCCGGGCCCGTGTATAATCCTCCCATAATCAACCTCTCGCTACGCGCACACAAACCCGCTTCGGTTATGGTTGGACCATACATTTCGCAGAATGCAACATCCGAAGATACACGGAGCAACTCTCCCGCCCGTTCCTCACCGCAACGGCAGAGAGGCGAGATAGAGAGAGTATCCGCGGACCGAAATTCCTGTTTACGAGATCCGCCCGACGATCTCGCAATTCCGACGTACATCATAATCGCCGTTGCATTAACAGAGCCGTCGACTCTTCGCTCCGTTCGACTCTCAATCTTCATTAAGCCGCATACCGACGATAGACCGAGCGAATACCGAGGGAACAACTTTTTAGCGCGACCTCGGCCCAACTTGCCGTTATCATTTGTGGAGCGCGGTCGAAAGCGGTGGCAGAAAAATTAGGCGGCAATAGGGGGGAGGGGAGGAGGTTGGGAGTGTGAAAGATGCGGATCTATCTATAGAGGAGGACCGCCGCGCGCTCGCCGACGGCTCTCCGGCTGGATATATTGCGCGGGCGAAGTGTTATAAATATGGTTTATAGGGGTGTGCGCAGCACGCGGTGCATTAATGCGGCTGATTGCCCGTACATCACTGCGGCGCGGAGAGACTCGCCGCAGCGCAGCCGGAGGTTCTCCCGATCGTCTCTGCGATCCTCTCGATCCTCTCGATCTCTCGCGGAGGGTCGCGCGTGTTAGTCGGTTAGTTACGGGCCGTGCGGCGCGGTCGCGGTCTATTAAAATATTGGGTCACCCCCGCGGCTCCCCCTCGAACGTGTAATATATCGGCGGGACGAGGAGATGCAACGGAGAGGTCGAGCGGTGGAAGCTGCAAGGCTTACGCGGGGTACGTTGCGAATAGCTTCGCGACGAGCGGGAGAACACTCTCGCGCTCGCAGCCGGGACCGCGATCGAGAGAGTATAATAGGAGAGGTAAAAAAAATGATGAAAAATAAAATAAAATGAAGGGAAATAAAAGGAAGGCGAGCGTAGGAGGGGGCGGGAAGATCCTCACCGGGCTCGTTATGGGGATCCTTTCAGGCTCTAAGTGGACGTCGAGTTCGTTAGGCGTTCGGGACGCGAAGATCGTGGAAGATGAACGGGAGGCGCGCGAGGGCGAGGCGGCACGGGCGGCGCGGCTTCGTCGAGATGCATGGCCTCGTGTTTGCCAGGAGAAAAGATATGGCTGTTGCGAGGTAAAGCGCGCGAGCGACGCGGCGTCGGTGTGCATGTGTGGCGTGCGTGTACGCGCGTTTTCTTCCTTCTCGTCGCCGGCCGTGTGTGTCCCATCTCACTCACGACAATGCCGAGCGAACGCGAGCGGGGCGCGACTAAAGCGAATCGCGAATAAGCCGGTGTCCGCGCATCGCGAACTCTCTTCCTCACCTTCGCGCTTGCAACGGACTGCGGGACGTGGCCACGACGGCCGAGGCTGGGCGGCACGTCACTCGCCCGGATTTGCCACGCCGGAGTGCTCTCGATTATCACCGCTCGTCCCGATGCACTTTATCAAAGATACGGGAGAATATTATTAAGGATAAAAAGAATATACCCTCAAATTGGCGAGGCGTCAAAGAAATTCTCGGGATTCTGGGTACATGGCGAGGGATATAGAGGATAAGTTTCCTGACTGATCCATCTTTCTTTTTCATTGATCGTTACTACGGATAGATCCCTCGTCGTTTACTCGTCAACTCTACTAATTTAATTTAATTTTCCTTTATTTTACCTTTTCTTTGATATTTTATTTTTTTATGTCGGAATGCTCTCATTATCGCGCTAATCCCGATGTCCTTTATCACAGATATGTATTAACGTATATCGTTAATAGTATTAACGATAAAAAAATATACTCTCACATTGGAAACACGTTGAATAAATTCTCGGGATGCGAAGTACACGGTGAGGTACATCGAGGATGAATTTCCTGTTCAATAGATCTTTTTTTTCATCGATCGTTACTATAGATATCGATTGGACTTAACTCTTCTAAGTTAATTTAATTTCGCCTATTTAATTTTACTCATAATACATTTTTTTGTCTTTTTTATTTTTATTTTTTCGCTTGATTTTCGATTATCGCATAGACAAGTTGGCATTCTAGATGTATCGATTATAGCCGCCTTTAATTGACTAGTTATTCACCCGCGTTATTTAGCCGGTATCATTAATCGGCTCGAGTCGCTACTTCGGGCTCCGTCGAGGCTCCGCAGTGCCACATAAACACGAGCTTAAATTTACTCCGTCCCTAGGAAAATTGTGCGGCTCTCACAGTTTGGTTGAAATTTGAAGGAAATGGGTAGGGAAAAAAAGGAAATGCAGTCGCGACCGAGCCCGGAGAGGAAACGTCACTTAACCCAGGGCGTCGCGACGTCGCTTCGAGTGCTCTCAGGCCAGAGCCATCAGCAGCGGTCTCCAGCTTCTTCAGTATGACTATAATGCCTAGAGCGGAGGGACGCCAGCCAGGAAAGCGTGCAAGAGTTGATGCATCGCGACGACTCGGCGTGGCGAGCCGTTTCACCACCGCCGCTCTCGTTTATATACCCTCCTCCCTCATTCTCTGTCTCACGTGTTTTAACATATCTGTTTACACGGCCGCTAATCATGTCGACTCTGCGTTTACGCACTCGCCGCTCTGCCCGGCAGCCGCATGCGTCTCCGCTACCGTTGCGAACTCATCGTTGTCATAATCGTTGTCGTCGTCGTCGTCGTCATGGTTTGGGGTGTCGAGAGGGAAACGTCAAGACGAAACGCCCTCGCGCGATAAAACGCTCGCGTGAAACTCTTGGAAGTAGAAAAAAAAAAAGAAACGAAAACCGCACCGCCAAAACTTGTCCGCGGACTTTGCGGATAAAGATCTTCGTAAATCGCGAGTGGGCGAATATCGTCTCGAAGGTGATATCGGCCAGACTGATTTTAAAGAACTAATTTGAATTGTAAGTGACGTACTTCCGGTATGACATCATTTCCGGTCGAAAAATGAGTTTTCTAAAGCGTTGATGATGTACGTCAGTTCCGGTTGAAAAATAAGATTTTCAAACCGAAAGTGAAGTATTTCCGGTATGACGTCAGTTCCGGTCGAAAAATGAGATTTTCAAGCAAGAGGTTGAGGTTGAGAATATTTTTAATTTTTCTATGGAATATATAGCGAATGCAGCAGTCGACAGAAACATGTAAATTAAGGGCGAATGAAAAGTGGTTAAAAGAACGTAATACATCTGAAATGTATTTGCAAATTCATCTCGAACAGAATGGATCGTACCTATTCAAGATTGTTCATGGACGCTTCCCTTTACAGCCGAGGTATTAAGGGTCTCCCTGAGCTGGCCGGCATTCGCCCACTCTCCACTACGTGACGAGACTCGGAACTTGAGAAAATAATAATGTACAGAGGAAAAAAAAACGAAAGTCGAAAGGAATTGATATAGCGAAGGTTGAGTCAGGGAAACAGGGTGCGTCGATGTAGTCGTCGCTGAAAACCCCTAAGTACAACCCTAAGTGCATTTAACGATTATTTTATATTAAAAAAAAAAACACCGGTGAATTTATTAGCGACTTCCATTATCGGAGTTTGGGAAAGCCAGTTCGCAGTCCACCTCACTTTTCGCGGCTTCTAGGAATATGGCCAGAGTATTAAGAGCTCTCACTCTCGAAGCTCTTCGAGCACCCTCGCGGGCTGAAAATTAGCGACTTCCGTCGAATCGCCCGGAATCGATGATGTGTCTTAAACATTTCGCAAATTCATCGACGGACCCGCGATTCAACAAAATAAATAGTCGCGCAGGTACATTTCGGTAGGTGTATTAAAACGCGAATCGCCCGCGTTTCTCTCCTAGCCCCGTTCCAGCCGCCGTTCCTGTCCTCGACCATAAATCTCCGCAGTGCGGTATCGCGCGCGCATGCGGCAAAATCCAACGACCCGTATCGAGTCTCCCGGTCGTTATGCTCGTCACCTCGTGAAATCGACTCGCGGTTTGCGGGGGGGAGGCGGGCGAAGAGGGGGCGAGAGGGAGAGAACAGCGGGAGGGAAAAGGGAGGCAAAGAGGGACGGCTTCTGCCGAGTTGCGCGAAAAGAAACGATATACGAGTCTTCGCGGTTGGCCGAAGAAATAAGAAGAAGTCCCGGTACGCGGCAGGTATGTCGCGACGACAGCGTAGCTCTTTGTAAGTCGCTCACTTGCGAGTCGTCAAAAAAACTGTTACGCGAAACAGGAGAGAGACGGAGGGGAGGAGGGAGAGTTCTTCTTCATGGGCCGAAGCGCGCGCGACCCTATAAGAGGAATAATTAGGCGAAAAAGCGTCGGTGGATCGGCTCTCTTCTCGGATCATCAAAGAGAATCCGGAAGCTCACGAGCGGTTGCACGCGCTGCAAACGTATCTCGGGCACGGCTCGGCGGCATCGCCGCGGCTCGCTGTCGGTGACGGGAGAGAAAAATTGCTCGAGCGGGCGAGGAAACGAGGGGAGCAAAAAAAAAAGAAAAAAAAAAGTGAGTGAAAGATATCGAAGATGCCCTCGCAGCCCAGTTATGCCACCCATGGGAGCTGCCCTGATGGGGTTATGGGCCTCCGAGGCCTACTCGTTCCGCCCGCTCGACATCCCGTTTTCCTTCCCATTCTATTCCATAATATCTACGTATCACGATTCCAAGAATCCTCCTGCAACTAGCGAAGAAGGGGGCGAAACGGACCGGTTTTCTCCATTCTGGCATTCCAGCTTTTAGTTTCTTTCACGTCCCGCGGAAAATCTGTTTGGGTGGACCGTTTTGCCCCGCTCCCTGTCTTATCATATATGCGCGCCTATACTGTGCGTTTAAGGTTGTCGTTGGACAAGCCGCAGAAAGAAACGAGAATTCTGATCTTTACAATACTATACACACGCGTGTTTCCGGGCAAGCCCCGCTTACCACAAAGTGCGTCCCGGATTGCATTTGGATAAGAAGATTCGCCGAGGGTTTTTGGTTCACTGTGCTCCCGGTACGTTTTACCCCTACAAGCCGCGGTGGTACAGCGCACCCGCGCCAATCTTCGCGAGAGATCGAACCGGGATTTTCGTCGGACTACGGAAACACTCTTGCCCTGCGGGGAGGGAAAGAGCATTCTTTACCCGGCATTCGATTTCCTCCTGTATAATATATATTTTTAACCGATACCCTTGCGCCAGGCGGGAATGACTTTTTCCAATTCGCGAACGAGCGTGGACTACGTCTAGAGGTTTACTCACGAATCGGCTTAGAGATAAGTACTCCGGAAACATGGTCTTACCTGTAACAAACAAAAAAAATATGTCTCATTAATGGATCGAACGTTTCGCTCGTTTAATCGAATGACAATTATTACAATAACCGAATGACTGAAAATGTTTGATAAAATCGTTGCGGATGACACAAACCGATACCGATCGTCAACGCCTTCGGGATTGTTCCTCGGGAACAAAAGTCCCGGAACGAAGAGTTTTCTAAGTTTCGTAGGGATAGATTTATATGGCAAGAAAGAAGAGAAAAAAAAAATTAATGAAATCGGAAAGATCCATTTTTTTTTTTTTTACTAATTTTAAGTTTCAAACACACCGGTCTGTTATTAATGCATTTTTGAATGACGATTATTACCATAACCGAATGACTGAAAGTGCTTGATAAAATTGTCGCGGATGACAGAACCGATACCGATCGTCAACGCCATCGAGTGAGTTCCTCGGAGCGAAGAAAGACACGCAGACACAGAGAACCTCGCCCGAGAAGAGGCAAAACTGAGAGATTTATGTCGCGAGGAAGAGCAAAAAAAATTTGAATGGAATCGGTGAGATCCACGAGCGTAGCGTAGGGATTCGAGTGAGCGAGATCCCGTCTTGTTCGCGAGCAATCCGACTGCGCGTATACCTCGAGCGTGTACACCACCGACGTACACGCGCAGGTACACACATCCTTGGATCGTAATTAATAAACCGGTATGCTAATTCCACCGAGGGGGGAGAGAGAGCGAGGCTTTTATGTTGTGTACGCGGTTTATATTCCTCGTGTATAAGCAAGTTTCAGCCTCCCTCTCTCATCCCGGCTCTCTCTCCGCTCATGCTTATGATAATAACGAGCAACGAGAATTCGCTCGCTTTCTCGCGTCGCTCGTCGTTCTAAGTACGCATTATTACGCCTCGGTTGTACGGAGCGAGCAGTACAAGAACAACGACGACGAACGGCCGAGGCAGAGGTAGACACAGAGAGCGATAAATCAAAAGCGTTTCTCGGCGACTTCCCGATGCAGTCACCTCGAGGACGAGGACGACGAGCCATCTCGCCGGGACGCGAGCCGCGCGAGCTTTCCGGTGACGAGAGGACCGGCCGAGAGCCGTGTGGGCGAGGAGAGGACGGGTGTGGGACGCATAGTTATACGTGCACTCGGACGACCGGGCCTTTGTTGTCGCGCCTCGAGGGTGTCTCGCCCCCCGAAACCCCCCCGACGACCGGAGGGTGTAACCCCGGCTTATTCATTCGTCGCAACGCCGGAGAGGACCGAATCAGAGGAAGCAAAACGAGGAGGAAACGGATCTGACGAGGAGTCCGGGAACGGCGAGACGCATGCAGATCATCCCGGTAACTATGGCTGCTGCTGCCTTGTTCGCACGTACTCTCGTCGCCGCTCTTCCCATACACACGTGACTCCTGATGGATATGCGTTACACGGATGTAGCGTTTCTCGGGCGGAGGAAAGTTTCCTCGACGTCGCGGCTCTCGGCTACGTGCATGTTTACGTGTATATGTAACATGTGTAGTTTCGGAAATTTTGAACAGACCGAGATACCGGGGCTCTAACGCGTCCGCAAGGACCGATCAATTCGTTCGAAGCGGCGCTTTCGAATAAACCGAGGAGGGACGACCGCGGACGAAACTCACCCGAAGGACGTGAAATACACCGCAAGGTTGTTTCGTGATTCGAATTTTTTTTTTTTCGTCTACCGTTTGTTCCATCACTTCCGCCCTCGCTCCTTTTTACGAGGAACGAGGTGGAAGACCGAAGGATCCCCCTACGCTTTCTTTTTCTCTCCTTTTCGGACTCATGCCTCGAGAGCCTGTACGCGGCGGCAGCGTTACGCTATGCTAAGTTTATGTACACCGGGGGGGATGTCGCGAGCCCTTGTAAAACCATTTCCAAGATAACGCATCGCTTCCATTATACGTACACTGTGGCGCATACGCGTGTGTTGCTTACCCCTATGTATAATATACACTACTTGTTTTTTTTTTTTTTTGCTTTACAGGGAAACAGCAGCAGACATCGAAGTTGCCGGATCGTCTCTGCATTATATATGAATCCATATCGTTCGCCCGATCGGTTTATGGTTTTATATTTCTGTCGGGGGTTTTACAATGATTGGAAATGCCGCGAATAGATATATAGCGGGGTTGCCGAGAGGCTTTCTCTGGGCTGTATCTATCCCGACCTCTCTCTCTCTCTCTCTCTCTCTCTCGCCCTTCTTCGCTGAGGCCGAGAAAGGACGAGCCGTGCAGACGCGAAGGGACGGGCAAAATACGATGGACCTCAAGGGCCAGTCGGGAATACCAAAAGCTGAGAAGCGGAATCGCTTGGAATGGACAGAGAGACGAAGAGTGGGGGGTGAAACATCATCAAAATTGCATAAGCAGCTCTTAGGAAACGATCGTCGAGCGTCCGCTTCTCTCTATGCTCTTCTCTATTTTCCCACGGGAGTCGAGCGTCTCTCGGTTCGCATCGGGACGATTACAAGCTATACATTTTTGAGAGAAAGTCGCTCGACGCTTTTCCCAGGGATTATAAATAACCGGCGGGGATCAGAAAGACTCGCGAGAAACCAGCATCCTCGGACAGGATTGTACACTCTCTAAACACGAACATTCGAGTCAAAAGTTGTCGACCAAAAAATAAGAATATCATAATAAAAATAATAAAAAAATAGAAATTTCCCTCGCAACAATGCCACAACTTTCGGCTTTCAATTCGGGTCGGAAAATGTTGAATTTTATTCGGATTTATCGGATCCGAATTACTCCGGAGCGAGGACAAGACGGGCGCGGGGCGGAGGCGATTTCCCCCTTTCACTGCCTCGAGTAACGAGATCGAAGAACCGATAACGTAAAACTTGATCCTTCATACTTCAGCTCGTGAAGCACTGGAGGTACGCGAGACGGCGAAAGGATACGAGAGAGACAGAGATTGTATGAACGAGGTATCCGAAAAACGGTCGAGCCAATCGTCCGACGAGAACCCACGATTCGACGGTGGTGCATCGGTCCGTGGCAGCGCACGGAGACGATAACAATAATTTGCAAATAACTCCGCAATTACACGATTCCTTGTAATTCCAAATGGTCCGAGAGGTGGTGCGGGGGTTTTCTTGTCGGGCGCGAGAAGCCCGAGATCCTCAATTATCGGGAGTGAAGCGGACGAGGAGAATCGGTAACAGAGACGATCGGGAGAACCGCACGTTCGCCAGGTGCCCCGGAGCAAATTGCAGTCTCGGAGCGATCGCTAAAATAGCCGAGGCTCCATCTTCGCCAATCGAGATTCGGGATGAAGTAGTATCGATCCCGTCACGACGAAGAAAACGCGTCTCGATCGAGGTTCGATGCAGACCGGCTCGGCCGACAGGTCGTTTTTGACTCCGAGGAACAGTCTCGGTCGGCTGAAAGGAACGACCCAACCGCGCAAAACTGAAATACACCGGTCGATGGGAAACAGTCTCGGGGATACTTCGCATCTCCCTCGCCTCCTTCTCCCGGTTGACTTGTAGATTTATTGACGAATTTGGCCGCACATTTGTTCGCCAGGGATTTCAATACAATTGAAGGGTTTTGCCCATTGTCCGCAGGCATCAAGACGACGAGGACGAGGACGGCGACGAAGGTATAACGCTATATATCGAGCAGAAGCATTGGCAGAGGGAAGAGATCGGGCGGACGTTCTCCGGCACACCACGAGGAGATCCCGCGATTCGGGACGCGATGCTGCGAAGAGGAGCATTTGGTATTGTAATGGCGCTTCTCGTCTCATCGGGCACCTCTCTTGCTCCCGATCGAGAGACGAGGCAGAATCGGGCCGAACCTTTTACTCTCCTCTCTCAGTCCGCACCCGATCGGTGAGCTCCTCTTTCCAGCCGGAGGAGAAGAGGACGATGGAGAACGAGGGAATCAACGGGAGACCCAAAAAGAGAGGTCTCGACATCGGAGCTTTCTAAGATGCATGAAGAGAAAACCGTTCTGCGCGACTCCCTTACTCCCTCGCGTCTTCATACATGCACATTTTGGGCGAGATCCCTTCACGATGCGCAATGCCCTTCGGGCCGCTGCGAGATGGCCAGGAGAGAAAAATAAAGGACTTGCCGAAAGGGCTAAGTGAGAAGAGTCCCGGAGACGCGATGCGGTCCGAACGGGTTCGCGGATCTCCACGGACGAGCGCGCGGAAGGTGGAGAAAAGGCGAAATGAGAGAATAACGCTGCCGTTCCTCCGGTTCTCGGTGATGGGCTATGGGAGCGCAGAGTTCGCCGAGAGGCCCGTATGTACTATGCGCTCACACTGAAAACGCGACAATGCCGGGACGTTGAAGGTGACCGGTCCGGTACAATTTCTGCCGTTCGCTCGCTGGATAAAACTGTAGAGCGCCGGTCAGTTTCACTGCTCTCGTGTGTCGCGCACACATGCGCGTGTCTGTGTCCTAACACAGTGCACAGTCGATGAGCCCGCGAGATAGCGAGCCGATGGTGGCGGCATACGTGCACAGCGAACCAGCCGGGCGCGCGCGCGCTCGCGACCGCGCTCTGCAGTATCGAATAATTGGCTCCCGCGGCAAGTGCACATCCCGCCCATTATGTGCATCAGAGCATCATGGCCGATGTTGTGTGGGGACTATAGTGTTGGCTGACTGTAGTCAGCCTGCGTCATGGGACCGGTGTTTCGTTCAGGTATAATGCATATCTGCGGCACGCTCTTCGAGGAGTCTGTCGGATCATCCTTGGCGCCGATGTTAGCACCACTTTGCATCGCTCGTTTGGCACTCGTCTGCTGGTACATTTAACACAGTGGAGGGACGATCTGCTTGGTGATCATTCAATACGGATAAGGCGTCGAACCGGTGTCACGATTAATGTCGCGCCTTCACCCGGTCATCCGCATGTCAAGCGGGGCGGTAGATGAGAGCGGGGCAAAAGGGGCCGAGGTATAAACGGACCGTTTTAGCAAATTTCTCGCGGGACCTAAGCCGAACATTTCTCATCTCGAATAGAGTACTCTGTTTTGCCCCGTTGACTCCCCGTTGAAAATATAAAAATATTTGTTAAATGATTGAACAAACATGACAAGATTTTTTTTTCCCGTAGATCTTGACACTTTTCGGAACCTTCTCTTCAAAGTCGCGCGTCGACCGTTCAAGACTCTGTTCGCTGCGAGTGAATGCTCTTTCACTATACTACAAGTAGATAGAGTATGGGCCGATTGGTTCTCGAAAACTCACAAATCATGGAATATGATTATAAAAATATTCGTTAAATGGTTGAACAACCATGTCAACATTTTTTTCCTTTTTTTCAGTGGAATATACAACGCAATACGGATAAGACATTGTACAGGTGTGACGATTGATCTCGCGACTTTTCCCAGTCATCCGCATGCCAAGTGGGCTGGTAGAGAGAGCGGGAAAATAGGATGGAGATACAACTGGAGGGTTTCAGCCAATTACTCGCGGGACCTAAACCAAAAATTTCTCATCTCGAATAGAGTACCCTGTTTTGCCCGGTTGACTCTTCGACCCGATTTTCGATATCGTTTCACCGGGCGGAGATGGACAGGGGTAAAGATCGTCGACCGGTTTCCCCGATTCGACCCAAAATGCATTGGAGTAACGCACACCCGCACAGCGTACTTGCACATTCATATATATTCATGGAAACGCATATACACGCACACCATAGCGGTGATGCGGGTGGAACACAACCGGACGGTAGCGCAGAGTGCAGTCGACCATAATTTCATCAACGAGAGAGCCGTGTGTGTACCGCGCGCTCTAACCCTGGTTGCACGGAGTGCGAGATCGCGCTCGCGCGCGGGGGTATATGCATTTGAATTTGATTAGTGGCGCGAGGGGGAGTGGCGACACCCTTTGCCACCGCAAGCTCGCAGTCGGTACAAGAGCGAGAGAGGTAACGGACTGGGTGTGTATGCAGCGAGGCTACACCAGACTGTGAGAGACCGTGGACGAGGCAGCCAGGGAAGCCTGAGCGCGCAGAGGCGAACCATAGCTTGGGCCCAGACCAGCGGGTCTGGCAGCGGAGTCGACGAGAGGAGCGCGCTCGCCATCACTACCAACGCCGCGAGGTCTGCACGAGGTTCTGGCTGCAACTACTGCAATTATCCGCACACGTCATACGCGCCCGTGCATTACGCCGGACCCTCGCTTTCTCTCTACCAATCTCGCTCGCCCTCCCTCCCGCTTTCGCTCCTGAGTCCCTGCGAGAGAGCAGATCCGCCACACGCGCGGAGAGAGGAGAGAGAAATTGGTACCGCTGCAAATACTCAACGCCGTGCACTCCCTGGTTGCGGTCACCTCTCGCAGTCTCGACCGCGCCGAAGCTCCGTCCCCGCTGGGATACGAACTCACCGTACGCTCGGGGTGGCAGTTCCGGTGCAGTCCAAGATACAATTTCCTACCCGCGCTCCCCAGAATCCTCGGGTTCGCGATGCATGGTCCATGTATGGGTGCATTCGAGGCTCGCGGCAGAGTCGAGAGAGGCCAAAAAGTTGAAGCGATGAGTCGGGGCAAGCAAGAAGCACGGGTCCATGAATAAGATTCATGAGACTGGTGTTCCTCCGCTGCACTTCCTGTTTACCTCGTTGTCATCCGCCGTCCTCTTCGATCAATTCTCCGTTCCGCGTCTCTCGGTCAAGGTCTTCCTGCTTTCTGTGCCCCTCATCTCTCATCTTCTTCCGCCGAGAATAAGAGCAGCGCGAAGTGATGTAACGGGCGCGTTTCCAAGTGTATTCTTCCTCTACCTACGGCAATATCTCTCGTTCTTATTGTCCTCGTCTAAGGGCTTACCCAAGGGGTAAGCAGCATCTGTTCGCCGTAGCCGGGCTCGCTTGTTCCCTCGTTCGCTCTCGCAGCGGCGTCGTTCCTCCGAGTTATGGCGGATGATCACTCAATCCCGCAGTATCAATCACCGCGCGTTCACCGTGGGGGCCGCTGTAGAGCTCTCTCTCTTTCACGGGCGGGCCTTCCTCCGCTTCTCGGGCTGGACCCGTGTGTCTCACCGGCGAATGCGGGCCGCTACGGTCCTCGGGATCGCAGCACGGCAAACCAGCGGGCATGGCGAACGCGGAAGATACGGGACCAACGGTGAACCGAACAACGCGCGCGCGGTAAGGGGCAGTAAACCGTCTTTATGAGCTTTCCTGCCCGTTTACCGGAGGAGAGACGAGCGGCTCCGCGAGTCAAGCACACGCGTTTTCTTTTTGTCGCCGCTTCGAGGGAGAGAGATGACGCTCTCTTTTTTGGCCTCGCGATTCTACCGGCCTGATGCTTCCATGCTTCTCTCTTCCTCGTTCTTCATGTTTTTTTTTTTTTTTTTTTTTTTTTTTTTTTTTTTTTTTTTTACTTGAGTCACCCGAACGATCGAGTGCGCCCGCTCTCCTCCGGGCCGGTACGAAATGGAAGGAAGGATGGAAAAAACGCGCGTGTATATTTTATCGCCGGCCGTGGCCGGCGTATACGCTTCTCTCTTGAGTCACTCGTCTTCGGCACTCTATCCCTTTCTCGTGTAACGCAGCCGAGAAAGGGCCTCCGGCAATTCGGCTCTCCTCTCCGGGTCTTCTCTCGCGCGTTCTTTCCCTCGCACGAGATTTCCGTCTCGCTCGCGAAAGACCGCCCCCTCGCTATACACGGCCGAGCGAGGCCGAGTTAGGTTTAATTAAAACCTAAATCGCATTTAACTGCGCCGTAAAACAAACCCGATGTCTTGAGTACAGAACAACGGACCAGGGCGGAGCACAACGGGACGCGCGGCACGCTTTGTGACTCTCCCGTCTCTCCGTGCGCACGCTTAAGATGACACGCGAAATTCGTAAGTAAAAATCGCGATATTCCAACTACGTGTAAATCACTATTCATAGTACCAGCAGGTTATTGTGGCCCGGCATTTCGCGTCCTCGCTGTGGTCAATGAAATTTGGAAATGGGAAATTTCTATGAAATTTAAAAATGGGCAATTTTGAAAAATCTACCGGAAATACGTCAATTCCTGTATAAAAATCTCATTTTTTTCGACCCGAAGTGACTTCATACGAGAAATATGTTACTTTCGATCGCCCTTCGGAGGACCTCCTGGATTTTTGAAAATTGAAACAAGCAGCCAACTTTGCAAAAAGTATGTAAGACATTTACACTGACATTTTATTTTTTTATTTTTACAAAAATGTTCTAATTGCGATATCGAATAGGCACAGCTTCGCGCCGCGAGTGTAACTTGCTCGTTATCCCCATATTGAGCAGAAGAGAAACGAAATGAGTGGAGGATGTGCCGGACCCTCGGTATGGCGTCTCGCTTCGTTCACGAAGAATTCTCATTCGTCCGATCCCTCTCGTTTCGACTCCATTCGACTTCTCTCCGCTCGCTCCTTCGTTCTTGTATTCCTATTTTTTTTAAGCACCACCATTCTGCCGCGTGTGTGAGAATGCGCGAGAGAGCGAGATGGGAAGACACACACGTTGAATGCAGATAGAATTGAAGGGAATGAGAAAGAACGTCGGTAGAGCCAGGGCAATAACGGCGAGCACCAGACGCTAATAACATAGCGTGGCGGGCTCTCTCGCTGCCCCCATAGGCCATCGTCCGGCAATGAAACGAGGCTAAATAAAAATCACTCCCGCGGGCCGGAATTATTATGGTGGACGGAAACGCAGAGAGCAGCGCGAGAAGAATACGATGCGAAGAGGAAGAGCGCGGGAATGAAAGAACGGAGAGAACACGACTTTGAGGCCGTGGATGGACGAGGGAAGTCAGCGATGGCGCGAGAAACTATATTCTATGCAGAGTTGAGGTTCCGCGAGGTTCTTCGGGAATACACCTAGATATTCGAGGTTCACGTGAGGAATGGAGGTAAAAAAATGTCCGGAGTACTGATATTAGAAGCGGCTAAGAGCGGGGATGAAGAAACGGACGCGGAGGGCCATCTTCTTGCGCAGTGGATAGTTACCGTGTTGCATCGGACTGCACAGAAAGCTGCACACGTTGCCAATGGCGCTGGCGTCGAAACGCCATACTTTTTTTTTCTTGATGCGCCTATATCCCTAGCATCGTACTCTCCGCCCGGAGATGCTTTCCCAGCGGGGAGGGGATAAGAGGTGGGTGGGGAAAAAAATAAAAAAAATACGAAAATACCAAGTAGATAATTTGTTCTCCAGCAACGCATATACTAATCGCGGCTGCGGTGGCGCGTGGGAAATTCAATGCTTTGAGCTACGATGATGTACAGAGAGCACGTTGCGCAAGGCCTTATTACCGGCCGGCGCTCTTTCAAGTGCATAAGAGCGCATTGCCCAGAGAGTGCAACGAGGCGAACGGACATCGATGCAACGGACGATGGAGGGAGAAAGAATGATAATAATAAGAAGACCCCCTCTCCCCCTCGTCGACCTTCACGTGTACGCATCGTTGCCCTTAGGTGCTCTCGCGGCCCCACATAGAGAGCGCTATATAAGTGTAGGTGAAGCATCGAGTGAATCACGCGAAGATTGGTACGAGAGAGAAGGCTTGCAGGGAGAGACTGCGTGTACTATAACTCGAGGCCGCGGAGAACCGAGGAGGAACATAAACGGACGAAGAATATGGCTGACCGCAATGAAGATTTTAACTGGTACCCTGGGCTTCAGCTCCACCTCTCATTCTTCTCGTTCTTATTATTTCTCTCCCGTCCTGTCCATTCTCATACGCATCCTTTTTTTTCCTCTTTAAATCCCTTCGCTACGGTCGAACATATTACAATAGAAACAGCAATGTATCGTAATCATAATTAATAATTGTTAATGTTTCATTTTTAAAATTTAAAGATAAGTGCGAAGTATATATTATTAAGGTTGTTAAATCAAGAATTTGTAATAAGTTTTGACCTGGTAACAAATGAAATAAAATCAATTTAATTGTTATAAAAAATCATTCAAAGTTCCGCCCAGCGTCAAATAAAATCTAATAGATCCGTTCGATTTTTTTTTTTTTTTTACAGATTGCTAAACAATCAATGCTTCCGCCGGTAATGTAAATTAAATATACCGGAGATTTTCTGGAAGACAGTCCATTATCATACGCATTCTTATTTTTTCGCTACGGCCGAAGATATCACAATAGAAACAGCAATATGTCGTAATCATAATTAATAGTTATTAAATATGATTTAAAAATTGCATTAAAAAATTATTAAAAGTTCCGCCAAGTGTCAAACAAAATCTGACAGATCCGCCCGATTGTTTTTACCGATTGCTAAAAAATCCCCCTTGTCGGTAATGCAGATTTTCTGGAAGGTGAAGAAACCCAGGCGTAACTACATAACTTACGACGATTGCGTATAGATATAGCTTTAACCTGTGCATGTGGTAAGCAAAGCATGCATCGGCGTATAAATTGCTCGCACGGGGTCTGTATAATTGGCACGGCGTCAAGCACAGCCGCGGCGAGGACGCGGACCGCGGAGATTGTCATCGCTCGCGGAGGTCGACCTTGTCACTGTGTGGCGGTTCGCGCGCGCATCGCCCGGATTATCGAACTCGCTCTTCATTCCGACGCTCGCGAGGGGACACGCACGCGGTTCGCCGGAGAGTACCAACACCTTGCATTTCTCTGCGATACATGTATATATACATATGTGCGATGCAGGTACGCGGCGGGAGGGCGGTTATGTACGTACGTTAATGTTTATCGACTATAAAGAGCTCCGAATCCCGACGAGACGACCTCGAGTGTCGAACGCGTGAGTCGTCGATATCCCTCGTACGCACACCCTCGGCACGACAATGTGACTGCGCATACGTTACATACGTTCACTCTCTCGGCAGTGTCCGTCTCTCGACAACGTACAATTAACGTCACGTCGAGCGCCCGAGCATCGAGCTCTTTCGCGGCTCATTAATATACCGTACGGGGGGTGAGGGAGGTCATGCTCCGATATCTCAGCGCCAATTATATTATTCCACGCGTCTTTCCCCCTGTACGATTCTTTTTTTACTTCGATTCGTACGTGCCCATAACTCTGGATTTTTATTATCGCTATTTTTTTAACTTTCTGTATTTTCGTTATTTTCGTTACTTTCGCTATTTTCTTTGCTGTCTTCTAAGTAATTTTGAGGTCATTTTAAGGTTCTATTGTTTTTGCCCCTTGCTTTATTTTTCGCTCAATTGTGTTTTTGAGGATTTGTATGTCTGCACTGCGCTCGTAGGAAGTTCGCACCAGAGCACGAAATAAACACTACTTTCTCTCTTTCTATTTCTCTCAATTGCTTCGTTTAAGCGTTTTTTCTTCGAGACGCTGCTGGGTGACGTGAGGTGGCAATATCAGGAGCGGCTGTTTTGAGGGTTGGGCTACTTTCTTTCTTTATTGTTACTATTATTATGTTTGGTATTCTGCCTTTTCCTTTTCTGCTATTGTTTTTTTTATTATTTAAGTCCCGTTTGCGTTATTATTCTCCCGTTGAAGTTTCTATGGCTATTATTAGTTTAGTTTCAAGTCAGTTACAGTTACTTAGCTGCCTGCCTCTTTCTGTTATCGCTCATGTCTCTAAATCTGTATGTATGATTTCTTTGCAGGTGCTCTTAGGGAACTTGCTCTGCACAACAAACATCATATTCTCCCTCCCTATCTATATCTACAGTGCATAGAAAAGCAACCCGACCTTGACCTCGAAACATCTGCTCGCCGATCAAACATTTTTTCAGGGACTCTTGGAGTAAGTCATCTTCGGTGAATATGAGAAGAATGGAAAACTGCCGGGGTGAATGTGAAGGGGAAAAAAGACGGGTGGACGGGGTGGACGAGGAATCAAAGAGAACGAAAGGGTGCGGTGAATGACGGTATCCGCCCTCTCTCGCAACTCCCTCGTTTCGCTTTTCCCTTTTCCTCTTTCGCCAACCACCGAGGTTTCTGCAACCCTCTCGCGAGGTACGTGCCCGAGGTTAACGGGGGGGTAAGAGGGGGGCGCACACAGTCGCGCATGCACCCTGCTTACGCGTACCGTGCAACGGGAACGAGGGAGCACGGGCGATCCGAGCAGAGAGAGGTCGATGCAAACGCGCGTGCTTGGATGTAACGCACACACGCGCTCACCGGGAGAACTCGCCTCGTGGAGTGAGACGATGGGAGGCAGGTGCTCAGCCCGCCATTGGCCACCGGGAACCTCGTAGCAACATGGCCGTTTGTGCCCTTTTGCCTCCTCGGGTGTATAGAGGCATCCGGGAGAGTTTCAAACTCGGACGATTCCGAAATTTCCTGAAAAGGAGGAATTTCTCTGACAAATTAAATATGGATGCAATTATTTCACAATCCATCCCCGTAGGCTGAATTCTGGTATCTCTTTTTGTTATATTTGCACCGCAGCCAGAAATATCATTTATTTGAAGAGTGACGAGAATTAAACAATTATTTATTTAATTCAAATAAATAGGAGTAGTAGTAAAAGACATTTATTGACCTCCCTTATAATGCGAGTTCTAATATTTTTGTTTCTTTTTTTATAGATTACAATGGCTCAGGGTGGGCCAATAGGCCATTTACTGAAGTCCTTCAGCCTTCACATACATACTTATTTGAATTAAATAAATATTTATATAAATTAAACATATATTAAACCGCGGTATGTTATTTGCGGGGAGCCCGTCAAATAAATTATTTTTCTGGGTGCGGGTGACAAGATAACAATGCGAGCAACACTTTATTAGACATTGACCGCCGGATCGTTACATCCGCTACCACTGTGCCCTTTTGCCTCCGCGAGTATATAAAGTCATCCGGGGGAGTTTGAAACTCAGACGATTGAGCATTTTTCGTAAATAGCACGAATTTCCCCTATAATTAAAATACCAATCCAATCATTCCACAATCATTCCAGCAGGCTGCATTTTGGCAACTCTGTGTTTTTTTAAATATCTGCACCGAGCGACAAGATAACAACGCGAGCCACACTTCCTCAGACATTGACCGTCCGATCGTTAAATCCGCTACCACCGCGCCAATCCGCCCGTACAGTGAATTTACAGACCGAACGGAGGAAAAAAAAGGAGAAATGATCTTCGGGGCACACTAAACCGCGGTTCTTAATAATTATTGCTTGGCAAGAGAGTCCGTCTAGCACCGTCCGTCCGAGACGCTCGTAAACACAGTGAGCTGTGCAGCATACGAGATCCCTTTTCCTATCTGCGTTTCGTTTTGCCTTCTCGCTCTGTAATGGCCGAGCGGGACAGAAAAAATACTGAGAGATAAAGGAAGAAGGAGAGGCGGCCTCGCCAACGAAAGCAATTAGAAGTACGAGGTAAACACATAGGGCGTTCGAGCTAGCCGGTGTGTGTCGGTCGCTGCACCGACGGAGGGCTTTTCGAGAAGCCCCAACCTGAGCTCACGTTATTTTCTTCTCGCGGACGTTAAGGCTGTAATTAAATATTCCGAGAGGGAGGATGGCGTATATAACCGGGCCCCGCGGTCTTCGCGAGCTATATCCGTCTCTCTCTTCCCTATCTCGTTGTCCTCTTCCCTTCCCGATCTCTCGCAAAATTTATTTTTCCTCTTCCTCTTTTGGCAGTTCCAGCCGGTCTCGGGACTCGTTTCGCGCAACCATTCGACCATCTCATAGAAATCTCCGTTTCGGCTATCGTTCTTCTTCCTTCTCACCGTTGCGGGGCCCGCCGGTTCGTCCGGAGAAACGAATGAGAAAGAGATCCGGACCGACAGGACCCCCGAAACACAATATATATAGAAAGATAGACACAAAGTCGTCGAGTTTCGCGCGTTTCTCGTCCTCGGAAGGATGAGAGAGAAAGGCACGAGGGAGGGAGCGAGAAGAGAGTAGGGAGAATGTTTGGGCCCCGAAACTGAGAAAAGGCCCCGGGGAGTTAAGTTTCTATAAATCATCTCGTCCTTTTTGCTTCTCCTTTGTTCCTCGTCTCTCCACCGAAGCGGCGTTACGTTCCCTCTCTGGCGGAATCGTTGCCCCGTATTTACGAGGGTTTTGAGCCAGCGAGGGCAAAATCTCGCGTTCGTGGACCACGCCCCGGTCGCCTCCGCGTCATCCTTCTTTGTATCCGCAGACGCGAAACGCGTGCTAACGACGAACGGCCGAATTCTACACGCGTTACGGGCGATTCGAACGGGACATGCGCAGGATATAACCCTTTCGATTTGCTACTTTCATTATTTAACGATCGCGATGACCTACGGGGACAAAAAAAATGTCGATTCAAGAACACATGTTTTTATTTTTGTCGATAAAATAAAATTGTGTCGACAACGCCGTGAGGAAAATTGTGTACAACGGTGCCAGGATCGTATTAAACCATCCACGGGTCCGAATATAAAAAAAGTTGTGGGAAGAGTCTCATTAAAAAAAATATCGAAAGACATTAATAAAAATATTGAACTTTTACAATTTCTTATATTCGCATCTGGGATTTTTTTTTACTAAGCAAAAAAAAATGTGGACATTTCTGAAGCACAAATGATCGTCGAATGTCCAAGTTTTTTTTCATTGTGCATAAGCGATCGGAATGCAATTAATGTCAACGTATTAAAAAATAAATAAAAAAATAGTCGCGAAAGTTGTGATTTGTAGTTTTTGTACCCGACTATCCGGGGTTCGCTCTCGTCGACACATTTAGCCAGAGGGTGGAAAGGACCGGTCTAGCACGGCCGCGGGGAGCAAGCTTTTCCATCCAGCGATATAACCGACCCATGCTGCTTTTCGGTAATGCAAAGAGTAATTAACATTCCGCTTTTAATTACAGCTCGGGAAAGCTCTCGCTCTGGCAAACCGGTCCCTCCCGCACACTCTGCAGGACTGCCTCACCGGTAGTGCCCTAGCTCTCCTCCTTCCACCTCACGCTCTCGCCTCCTCTTTATTTCACCCAGCCAGCGAAACCAGCATCACCCAGCCTCCCCTCCCCCACGCCCCATTGTATATACATATACCCATTAGCCCACTACGAGCTGGCGGCGTTCTCGCTTCGAAACTCGGAAAACGCACGCGGAAACACACATACACACGTACTTGCCGATTTTTTTTTTACCCTCGTCCCGGATACCCCGGTGAGCTCCGGTTGTGCAGCGGTCACGCCGAATGCATTTTACAATTAACGGAATTAATATCGGACCTTCCTATTTATTGCGGCTCTTTGATATAGGCGTACAGAACGAACGAGTGCGACGACGGTACCAGCGCGAACGCATCGAACCCTGACACGGATACACGGACGGCCCTGCGGAATAAACACGGATACAAAATATACGCATCCATACATGTATTTACCGCTGCGTATCGGCGTTTCCGTGAGCGGCCGTAGCGCCGTTTATTTTCCCGTTCGGCAAAACGTGTCTGCAAAAGCGTCACAGGCCAACACAGCCGCCGCGGCGGCGGCGGCGATACACGCGCGAGAGTACGGTATGCTCGCACGTGCGGCACAAAACACACATACGGGGGGACTTGGTGCGTTCGGACGCGAGGGGTACGCGAGGTACACGGTGCATTTTCGTCGAGTCACTACCACAGACGATCGACAACGCGCCGAATACCGAACAGTTCGATCAGTGTGTCTCAGTCGGGCGAGCATGCATGCGTCGCGGTCCGTGCTGTATGCAACGAGGAAACCCCGCGCCTCGGTAGCGCGGATCCGATCCGGATTTCCGTGTGCGGACACCCGTGTGACCTTGTGTGCATTTGAGCGCTCTCTCGTCCATCCACCTCCCCGACCCCCCTTGCCGGCACGCGTGTGTCCTCGCCGGAAACGCGTATGTGCAGTATGCACCGTCATATCGATCCCCTTCCCTCATGCCGTTCCCCCGCACGCGTTTCCCACCGAATGAGCACCCGCCAAACATTAGGGATCCTATATACATGGAAACTCCTATATGCACGGACTCTTCTCGCTTCGATTATTGAACAAAAAAAAAGGGGGGAAAAAGTACGACAACACACTGCCGAACACGTAACCCGACCAATCAGCCGACAGCCCCCCCACCCTTCGCCCTTTATCGCGAATTGCAGCGCCAATGAATAATCGCCGGTTTCATTATACAAGTTTACCCAAAGCGGGCAACCCCCGGTGACTATGCTCGAAACTCCGAATTAATAGGTTTTTGGCAGGCTTTTGTGACGGGCCGCGAAATAATCAACTGCGCTACAGCCGGTGAGTCATGAATGGACAGGAAAAAATAAATACCGAGGGAACTTTGAGGTATGTATGGGAACTGCAGCGACATCCTGACAAATATTCGTATTAACCTTAATATATTCTGCGAGAAAATATTGTCATTTTCACTGTCGTAGTTATTACCCGAGCATCCCGTAATTCTTGTTGGAACATAAGTTACTCTCACCAGAAAAAGTAGTAAGCGATGCGACGCGATCGCGGACCGTTTGGTTTGGGTTCGTAAGTTATACTGGCGTATTGTGTGGATCCATTCTTTTGTATCTATACACGCATAAAAAAATTTCATCGACAAAGTCCTCAATTGTAATCCATGGAATTCTTAGCCAGGTAGGCAACATTTTGCCAAACCGCCTTCTGGAGAAAATTACCATATGCTTTGGATAAAAATTGCTATGGCCCTCTGAAAATTTCACATATCGCTAGTGGTGATGCTAGTGTGCCATGTTGTCTGGTCGAAATTTATCATATCACTGGGTACTTTTTCAGAGATCCTTCTCTCAGTGCATAAGACGGTGCTTTTTCCGAGATCGTTCTCTCAGCGCATATGACTTGGTGCTTTTTCTGAGATCCTTCCCTCAGTGCGTATGACTTGGTGCTTTTTCCAAGATCCTTCTCTCAGTGCATATGACTCGGTGCTTTTCCCGAGATGCTTCTCTCAGTCCATATGACTTGGCGCTCTTTCCGAGATCCTTTTCTCAGTGTATATAGTCCTCGCGAATTTATAGAAACTTTGTATATTGTCCCCATGGTTTTATAGAAACTTCATATATAACCCCCGCAATTCCCCAGAAACTTGGTACACAGTCCCGGATGAAGTGTACCGGTTGATGAGGAAAAAAAAAGTTATTAAAGTATCGCTGTCGTTCGCGGACGTAGATAATTTGCGACTGGAAAGGTTTGAGTGAGTTCCCCGGCGGTGTGACATTCCAGTGTGCATGCATACTTCCCGATTATGCCGCTGCTGGCACGGGTCATCGGTCGGGTTTGCACGTTGGCACGTCGACGAGAAAGCGAATTCTCGGCACGCTGCCTCTCGGGCAAAGGTACGTACACGTACTCTAGATACGAGTACAGAGTACATGGTATACGCGCTCACGGGTACGTTGCGCCCGCAGGGAGGAAGGGAGAGAACGACGGAGAGGAAGGGAAAGGTGGATGGTCGGTGCACGGTATGGGGGACGACTGGTCGGTTCCATTTTGTTTCTCTGGCGGCGTGTGGCGGCGCGATAGCAGCGGCACTCTGTCAGAGCGTGACGTTATCACGACACCCCTTCTACCTAGTCGGGGGGGCTCGGAAGGGAGGGAGGGGGCGAGGGGTTTGCCTCCCTTACTCTCTGGCGCACGGTTCGCCTTCTCGCTTTCTCTCCACCCTCGGGGGTGCGGGTGCTACGTGGATCAAGCAGGAGTTGCCACACTGGGTATTGCTTCCCTCTCGTTCGCTCTCTCGATTTTCCTCCGTTCGTTCTTCCTCGCTTTCCTGCTACCAGTCACCGGCGAGAGATTCCCGGTCGGAGGGTCTCGCGGCGAAAGCCTTCCACGGTGGAACGCCGATAAGATTGTAACGGGGGGGGCGGACGGGGGTGGGGGGAAAGAGATTCGAAGGAGTTAGAATATCCCCGTGAAATGTGGAAAAGGTTTGCATCTTCGGAGGGCGAACCGTGAATGGCTTCCTTCCGTATATTTTCTTGGTAGAGAGAGGGTAATGGGAGCGGAAAGAGGGATGCTGGGAATTGAGTTTGCGGCTATGTAGAACGAGAGGCTTCGAGGGTTGACCAGCGTTTCAGGGTGCCGAGGCGTAACGCGACGGGGAACGCACCGTGACGCATTCCTATTTTCCCTGTCGTCTGCGGCGAGATTTTCCTCTGGACGCGATGACGTTGAGAAGGAAGGCGAGTCGGAGACAGCAGTGGAATATGCTCGGCGAGAGACCGAAGGGGTGGATAGAGGTAAAGGAAGAAAAGGCCCCTCTAGCGCGTATACGATTTCGGATCAGAGCCAAGAACATTTCAGAGATCCCTCTCGGATCTAACCAGGTATGCAGGCAGCCAACTGGTTGAAAATAAGCAGCGACACGCCATCAACATAGCATCGCACAGCGAGGGAGAGAACTCGGAGAAATCTCGTCGTAGTCTTCTTCTTCTTCTTCTTCTTCTTCTTCTTCCTCCACCGCCTCGTCCTCCTCTTCTTATTCTTATTCGTCGTCGTCTTCGTATTTGACTTTTTTGCCAGCTGGCAGCCTGTTATAGCGGCAGATGATCTCCGAGCCGAGAAAGCGAAAGGAACAAGGACAGCGAACGTCTCTCTCCTCGTCTCCCTCACTCCCTCTTTCCCTCCGTCACCGCCGTCTCAGCCTTCCATTTATTTCGACTCCTTATTTTCTTCGCTGAATGAGAAGGAAAGAAATACTCCCCGGCTCCTGGCGACTCCATCATTTCTCGCAGTATTTCTCTCTCGGCTATCCCTCGGATCGTAAAAACGCGCCACTCTTTTGAGCCCCGCCGAGGGCTTATGATATTTGTTGCGACATTGTGTAACTATGTAGCCACGAGTCCCGCGAGGACGTCGTGGGACGAGACGGTGGACTCGCGTTTTGCGTGGATAATCAAGAAAATGGAGGAACAAAGTGGAAAGGGCGAGATCGCGGCTGACTCCGGCTAAGGAGTGACGGTGTCAAGTGTCGAAAAGCGCTTCGGGCTGTTAATAGAAGATGGGGAAAGAGAACGGGCAAGAAGGGTTGGAAGGTCCACCGGAGTCCTGTCCGCGATACCGTCGACCGCGCTGCGTTGTTAGCTTCGGGCTTAAATCGAAATAATTAATCAGGCAGTCCCCGACGTCGAGGAGGACACGAGCCCGTCTCCTCTATCCACGGCTATCCATTACATTATACATCACCGCAGATACTCGAATTCTAATTTATTCACGTTGGCGACTTTCGGGACGAAACTTCTGTGGGTCGCGACGGCGGCTGGCCCCGTTCTCTCTTTCTCCCGAAACCACTCTCGCTCCGTCGGAATCTTTTTCTTCTTTATTTTCATTTTTTTTTTCTACTTTTACCATAAATCTCTCAGGCGACCTGTAATTGTCGCGCCAATCTTCTTCGTCGACCGCGAAGAGCCTCGACCGATCTGTCCTCGGCTCCATGCCGAAGACGCTACTAACAAATTTAAGACACCGTGGGACGTTTGTCTGTACAGTGAAATAAATAAACAGTTCATTCAACAATCATTACCTGTCTACCAGGATTGACAATTTTTATTATTTAAACCGTATCTTTAATTTAAAAAAAATGTTTACAATTACGAAGAAGTAAAATCGTGGACGTCCGTGGACAATGTTTCTTGGATGTAAGGACCGTCTTTGACCGTGCAATATTTACATCTTAGCGAAGTGAACCGTGCATAATTATAGTCTTCCTCTTCCCGTGGGGGTTGATAATCGAAATGCCGTAGACAGACTCGGGGAAATCAATATAAGGGTAGGCCGGAGTACGCAAAAGTTTTCCGACAACGACAGAAGCGTTTCCATCCGGTTTTACCATGGCCACCGGTGTACAGCGCACATAGGATGTACCTTGTACTCTGCAGTACAGAAGGGACGCGCGAGAGTGCTGGTATATCCGAGAGAGCACGCGCTCGAGAACGTCAAGTACGTTTCGCGGCAGGGGTGTTATGGGGGTTGGTTCAGACACTAAGCCCGTAGACGCCGAGGAGCACCTGTGTCCCTGTGTCGCTCCCGGCCAAACCGACGACTAGATCGATGCCAGCACCAGCTCTGTTTCTCGCTTCCTCCGCTCCTTCCCTCATCTCTCCCTCACCGCTCCTCTCCCACCGTCTCCCCCCTCATCCAGCCGTTTCTGCTATGCTCTTCGAGCACCCCCGTTCCCTTCATCGCTATCTCCACCAGCGAGTATATCCCTTTCTACCAGCGGTTCTCTCGGTCCCGCTTCGCAATATATCTCTGCGCGTCTCTACGCGCCGCGTTCTCACGACAAACAATGCGTCCTCCTCGAAAACATCCACTTCACATGTCGCGCCGCGGTCCGCCGCGGCTGAGAGATCGAGAGAGATCCGACAAGAACCCGTCGCGGGAGGAGAGAGTCGAAGGGAGAGACGAGGGAAGGCCAAACGCGAGGGAGTTACGGGAAATACAGTGAGAGAGTTGGATTTGAACATAGGAGGCATGTTTGCATGGCGATATGGACCAAATTGCTACGATTACTTGGCGAGCTGGAAGAATTTCCAACAGCGACTGTGGCGTAAATCGGAATCTCTAAAAGGACTCAATGTGTCGGGTCATTATAGAGATTTGGACCATGACTCTTGGGAGGAATGGAGAATCGAATGTGCACTGTACAAAAAAATTTTATTTGGTTTATGCAAAAACTTGTACATTCAATTTAATGGACGTTTATGGTGAAAAAGTAAAATGCTTTTTCATTTTAATGAAAGTAAACTGTTGGAATTGAAGTACTTTTATAGTAAAATTAAAGTAAATTGTAAAAAGTAAATTTCCAATGTTCTTGATATACTGAACATTAATTTTTCAACGCAGTTGTACATGAAATTTAACGTACCGGCTTATGCATAAAAACTTCCACTGCCAGTACATTAAACTTCGAATAATTTTTTTTACAGTGTGGATACTCAGTACACCTGCGCGAAGTCACGGAATCCCACCAGAACCTAAGGTTATCATCATTATCTTCCGCACGCGTCCATTTGTCACCCGAATGTGGATGCGTGATTCATCCTCGGATTCGACGTGGTGAAACACGAGTGATCTCGGAGCAATGCGGCACTGGTGATGAAAATATACATTTTTTGGCATCCGCGAAAGAGCCGGCAGATTGTCATCTGTAGGATACAATCCACGATTTTGCATACAACGGCAGAGCATGCGAAAGTGCAGCGGACCGAATTTTGGCGATGGGATTTGATTGGCCGTTCGCCACGGCCATCACAAACTTGGCCCGCTGACCAGCACTCTCCAAGCGAAACATTGCTGCATGCGCAGTGCACTCCGTGCCTTTACAGTTGTTCCTCAACTCGGGACGTTCCTATCTTCTCTCTCCCGATGCACAAAAAAAGGAAGACCTAAATTGAAAACGACAGTCAAAATAATGGTTTTTTTTTATCATTCAAAGATTCCCCGCTACTTTCGCTTCTGCTCGGTATCGTCGAACGAAATCCATCGACTCCCGAACGGCAGACATGGAGGACCGATAGGAAAGCGACCTTTCCGTCTTTCGCCCCCCCGCGCTCGCTCCGCGCTATCGGTCGAGCGGCAACCCCGTATATAGAGTACGTATAGAGAGCCAAAGCCGGAGCTCCGTCGTCTCCGCGTCCTCTGCCCCTCGTCCTCGGCCTCTTCGCCATCCCGCAGACCGGATTCCATTCGCTTTTTGGACCACCGGGATAAACTGGGATAAATGTCCCGGAAATATAGTGGTGCCCGTCGGCAGCGACCGGAAATGGAAGCTTGCGGTCGGATACGGATATGTATTTCGTTTGGCTCGGCGATTTTTTTTTCTTTATTTTTTTCTTTCCAGACTCTCTTATAACCCAAGCTCTCGCTTCTTTCCTAGTGGTTCCTCCCGCAGTGCCGTCTCGTGCTCCGACTCCCCTCTCGCTCTCTTTGCTCCCGTAACAGTTTTTGATATCCGGAGGGTGGACCGGCTATCCGCGTTATGCATACACACACAACGACGACAAGTAGTAATTCGTTTTTCTCTAGCGTTTTGTGTTTCCTCACTGTGTGTTTTCCCAGCGTCCCTTGATCCATGCGGACGAATCATCGTCGCTTTTATTCATGGTGACCGTTTTTTTCCCGAAAACAAATTGCCTGATTTTTCACTGACTTATTAAAAATGTTCCCTGATCAAATTTTCTAACGACTTTTCTTTTTAAAAATTACCGATGCAAATGAAAATGCCTAATTATTGTATTAATGTTTAATTCTATTTTTTTTTTCGAAATATTCCCTATTTTTTTAAGGCTCTCTTTCATGTACTTCTTATTTATTTACACAAGGTTCACCGACAATTTACTTTTTCCCTGACCAATTTTGCAATACCCTAACTTTTCCCTGATTCCCTGACCAGGATCTTTTTCCCCTGACTTTTCCCGGCTTTCCCGGTTTTCCCTGACCGCGGCCACCATGTTATCCACCCCTTGTCTCGATTTTTCGCGATAAAACTTATCGCAGACGGAACCCGCGCGATGGATCCGTCGATGGAATTGACGTGCGCCATCCGGATTACCGCGGCTCTTCGAGTACTACTTGGCGTATCATTTTCTTGTCTATTCTCCCTCGTTCCACGGTCTGGATGTGCCCACAGCGAATCTTTACGACGAGCGATAAACGAACGTCGTACGCGAACGAACGATTAAAAAATCTTCAGAGGCTGCCGCGAGGCTCGGTCCAGCCCCCTCGCGGCACACCGTCTTCGTGCCTAATGGTCTGTATACACTATACCGTACACACAGCTGTGTCCGGCAAGGTAATTGCGCCACGTGATTGTTGGTACAGCGTACACGACTATGTTACTCTATAGTTTCTTTTCCATCTTCCTCCGCCTCTCCCGTCCTTCCTCCCGCTTTCGCCAATGCCGCGCGAGACCCACGTCATCGTCGGAGCTTCTTCATACGCCTCTCCTCTCCGTTCTCCCTTTCTCGCTCCTTTCCTATCTGCCATACCCTCGCCTATACCAACCCGAACGCGGCCTCCGTGAGCCCCGCTTGCGAGCGTTCTCGTCCCGGCGCTCTTTCCCAGTTCCCACCCGAGAAACGAGCAACGAGCAATTTCATTACTGCTTAACGCCTGTCATAAATCTCTGCGAGCGCCGTCCCATTCCACCGTGGCTCTCTCGGTCTCTCTCCCTCTCAGCCAACCCCGCGCCGTTCACCCTGCGAAAACCCGGACCGAGAGTTTCACTTCTCTCCCTCCCCCGCTCTTCGTCTCTCGCTCGCGCGCCGCGCAACTCTTCGGCAACTCTCGCTCCGTTCCAGCACTCTCTTCCGATTCTCCCGATCTCGTTTCTTCGTTTTTTTTTTTTTTTTTTTTTTTTTTTCGTTCTCTCTCTTCTCTCTTTTTCAAAACTTTTATTTTCACCCCGTTAGCTCTCTTTCCCCGCCCGTTCCGCGGCTTCCTCGTCTCTTTCCTTCACTCCGCCACGTTCGCTGAAACATTTCCCACCGCAACCAAGGCAAAAGCCTTCCTCCGGCTCCGGTCCATCGCGCAAACGCCTCTACCGCACTGTTTAAGGAAAAATAACGGCGGAAAGATATTTTTACTCTCCCCGCTCTCCGCCCTGGTGCGCTGCTCTTGCCGCTCCACCGTGCGCAGATTTTTCCTCGCTACTCTACACCAACTTCTCACCACACTTTTGTGAGTTCCGCTTGTATTCTGGATATACTACGGCTAAGGCGTTCCATTTTTTTCTGAAAATATATCTAGAGAATATAGCCTATATTCCTTATTAAGCTGCGCTCCGGTTTTTTGCGGAAAGAAAGCTCATATCCGTTAAGGGTGAGAGCGGGGCAAAACGGACTGTCCTTGCCAATCTCTCGGCGGACGTAAATAAAAAGAAGTCTCGTCTCACGTGAAGAAAACTGGTCCATTTTGCCCCGGGATTCCGTTTTGCCACCCCTCTGTCCGGTTATTAAATCCTTTCCAGTTCTCATTCGCATCACTGTCACGTACCGGCGTTGATTGGCGCGCCCAGATTGGCCGGTATTAGAAAAGCGAAGAGTTAACACATTACCGTGAAGATCGTCCATTTAATCGCGATCGTTCTTTTTGGTTTTTTTGTTTTTTTCAGTGTCAAGATGTCTCCGAGACATTACGAGAAGTAAAGGTAACTGAGGGTTAATTCGCTCTTTTTTTCTTCCTCTTCTATACCTACCCAGTCATCAACTCCAGCGAGAAGTCGAACCGGCCGTTGGTGGATGAGAGCAAGAAGTGCGCGACCAAACTCCCGCGGCGTGGAGAGAGCACGCCCCGGTGTGTCACGGGAACGATACGGGGAGCTCGTTTCTTCGCGAAGATAGGAATGTGTAGATCGCATTGCCGGGGGCGCCAATGGGTTTGGTGGAGTACGAAAGCGTGATGCGAGCACGGGACCGAGCGAGAGCCCGGACGAGGCGTTGATGAGACCGCGCGGTCCGCGAATGTTTTCTATGGCCTCTCGCGCGGGCAAGCGACTACTAAGACGACGACGAAGAACAAGCACGTCGTCGAGGACCGGGAACGGCCTTTCGGCTGGCTCTCATTCTCACCGGGCGGCGGGCAAACGAGCACGACACCGCGGAATGCCTCTACGGCCTATCACTATGCGAACGCAAAAAGCTGTCGTTCGCTTGCCGAGATAGGCTCCGGACCCGGCGCGAATGAGGGAGTGGGCTGGAATGAGCGGGAAGCAGGTAACCAACGTGTGAGACAGATTTCACAAGTCCGAGAGAGAGAGAGGAACGAAAATCTGAGAGAGCATTGAGGATGAGAAATAAAAGATAGAGATAGCTCAAAAAGAAAGAAACAAAAAACAAATCATGAAGGAAAATCCCGGAAATTTCGGGGTTATAGGGAAAATGTCGCGTCCGGTTTGAAAATTTCGGTCTTCAACCGGAAGTGCCGTTTTTCCGTATGAAGTTACTGGAATCAGCGGGAAGCAGGGAATCAATATGTTAGATAGATTTCGCGAGTCCGAGGGAAAGGGACGAGAAGTAAAATAATAAATAAAATTGAGGCTGAGACATAAAAGACAGAGATAGCAAAAAAAAATCATGAAGAAAAGTTCTGGAAATATCAGTGTCATACGGGAAAACGAGACTTCCAGTTTAATGGTGAGACTTTTAAGCCGAAAGTGACGTTACAGAGAAATTTTTGAATTTTTCTGTGAATATTTTAGTTGTTATCCTGTGGCAGAAACGTGTGAATTTAAGGAACACACGGTGAGTGCTCCAGCGCAAACGAAACTCAGCTGCGCCCAAAGCGCACATAATATAGTCTAATAAGAAGAAGAAGAACATGAAAAACAGAGATAAAAAGAAAGCGATAAAGCGATGAGGGTGGGGGACTTATTGTGCACGGAAGATTCTGATCCTCGCGAGGGTTCGAGCTCAAGGAAATCCGACACGGCTGCACAATATTAATACCCTACGTGCCGCAAAGTCTACCTCCGTGTGTATAGGGTTACAGAATTTTCGGCCGCGGACTTAATCTCCTCACATTGTAGCGAACGAACTCGCACCCCCATTCTTCACTTGGGACCGCGGATCTTAGCCCGATCGCAAAAACGAGCACGCGACCATTGACGTTAACGAAGCACGACGTGGACCAAAAGACCCGACAAAAAAGCGGTTTCACTCGTGTTTGTTAACCGACCGACATGCCCCTCCCAAATATCGGTGAACCTGAAGATGTCTGTATGACATAACATTTCATCAAGTTACGCTTGTGTTTACACCCAGAAATATAATTCATTTGACGGACACCCGCAAATGAATATGTATTTGGTTTTAATAAATATTTTAATTGATTTAAGTAAATATTTATTTTTATTAAATAAATATTTGTTTAAACCAAATAAATATTTATTTGCGGCGCGCCCGTTAAATAAATTATTTTTCTGGGTGTAACACTGTGTAATAAAACACTGTGTTTTGCATCGCATAAAATTCGCTGGTTCACTTATAGAAAAAATTCTAAAAATTAACAACGTTTTATTTTTCCTAAAGCAGTTTATTGACAGAGACTTGACAATGATGAAATTTGATGTCTTGTTAGACATCTTCAGGGTCATAAGTATTGAATAGGAGTAGATTGAGCAGAAGTAGATCATCGATCTACCGTTCATTAGCGTCAAGGAACGCTTGCGTCTCTTGCGCAACGCGATCTAACGAAAAATACCGATCATTGTGAGTTTAAACACAGCCAGATCCGAGAAGCGTAAATGCCCTCGCCTGCGGTCTTCTTCTGCTTTCGCTGATCTCGCTTTTGCAGTGCACACACCGCCGACACTCGCTCCTTCGCGCGAGAACTTCTCGGCCTTATACGGCCACAATGCAGAAGTACGATCACTCCACCGAGCGTTCCGGGTGGTAAATCGTTCGTCGTACCGTGGCGATGTGAATTTTTCGGTTTGTTATAGTACTTTTTGTATTCCTTATACGCGCGGAGGCCGCAGACCGCGAGGCGCGGATTACAAGTTGTAGCTATCCCCCACGGCCGCGCGAAGTATCCTCGTCCGGCGTTCGCGCACGTGCTCGAAAAGGCTTTTTATTTCATTCGCGGATAGTCCGAGGAATGATTCGAAAGGGGGAAAAGAAAAACGAGTTACACACGCACAGGACACCGTGACGCTGAGAAAGGATCGGACTATAAGGTCTGATCAACGCGTACACACATCTCCGTCCCGATCGCTCTACAGTTCGGTGCGGATCTCGCCGTCTCGAATAGGGGTTGCGAAGCTGCCGCTGGTTCCGCCGGAGAATTGCTTATATAGAGATGGCTGTCCGTGATATAAGACCCGGCGGATCCCGTAGGAAATCCCGGGAACGGATCTATCTTACCCCGAGGGATAGCCCGGGTGGACCGAGCTAGAGAGCGAGAAGCACGAGAGGATGGGGTTCACCTGTCAGCCTGAATTAAAGGATGGTCGGGAGAGCTTCTATACTGTGCGGCAGCGGCAGAAGCAGCGGCGGAGCTGCTCGACGCCTCGGTCTGCGTCCTCTCGTGCAATTGAAGCCGTCTTCCGGGCTTCGGGAGCAAAAGTGCGACGAAGCGAGGATGCGAAGACGACCGGGCGAACCGGAGGAACCTTTCTGCGCTCGTTTCGCTTCCCTCTCTATCTTCGCTGGTTCTACGCGGAGCTGAACGTTCCTCCGTGCCTAGGTCACAATAGCTACTATCCTACTCACGGCACATCTTCGAGTGAGAAGGACCGAATAAGAGAGTGAGCTTGCGATATCGCGCGGGGGTCACCGGAGAGCCGTATTTCACTGGGTTCAGGGAGCATTTTTGGCGACCAGCAACGTGCCAGCCATCCCCGTGGTGGACCTCAGTAGACCGAAGACGACGCGAGTTGAATTCCCAATGAGGAATATTATTATTCTTTATTCTACGGATATTAACTCTTACGGCGAGACATTTGTAGAATCAATTTCTTTTTTTGTCTTCGTCTTGAGACACATTCATGGAGATAAATAAATCGTCGCTCCAGGTGATTTATATTATTAACACGGTCCAGGTGATTTATCTATTTGGTTGGACCAACAAATTAGTTGGCCACCAAATAATTTTCTCGAGCAACAAATTAACTCGTCCGGTGAACAAGCAATTTTCTAACCCAACAAGTCGTTTTTTCGGACAAGTAGGTATTTTCCTCTGTGAGAATGTTGGAGTTTGATGATCGAATTCAGTTCTGCTTCTGGATATTCCGGGGTCAGAGAGTCGAGATCATTTTTTAATGCATAAATAGAGTGGAGCGACGTCTGGACAGCCCGTCGAGATTGAAATAGCTTGAAATAGTAGACCGACGACGACGTGAGTTGAATTCGAAATGAGGAATATTATTATTTTTGATTCCATGGATATTAACTCTTACAGCGGGTCAATTTTTTTTTGGTCATTGTCTTGACACACATCCACAGAGATAAATAATTCGACGTTCCGAGCAACTGTGTTCAACACGTTCCAGACGATTTATCAGGTGGGCCAACAAACTAGTTGGCCGCCAACCAATTGGTTCGACCAACAAATTAATTCACCAGACATCATCAAATAGTTGGCCCAACGAAATTACCTACCCGAGGCCTATTTAACCATGCAGTTGGTTTTTGCAACTAATTATTTTTCTCCGTTCTGCTGTCGGAGTTTGATGGACGAGTTTAGTGTTGCTTCTGGATACTCCGGGACCGAAGATTCGAGATCATTTATTGATACATAGAGTGGCGCGACGACTGGAGCAGTCTGTCCAGTTTGAAATATTAATCGCGACAGCGAGGAGCATGTAATATTTAATCTTCGCGGTGGCAGCAGTTAGAGTCGAAGTTTCAACGAAGAAACGAACTTTGGGGGGGGGGGGGGGTGGGCATTCGATATTTCAGTAGGATCTTTTGATACGACGGATATCGGACGGCTGCGAGGTCATCGTCCCTCTCATCACTTTAACGCGGTACGAAGTACCTATATATAGCCGATGGGTTTAGACCGTGTAGGGGAAAGATGCGCAACCCCCTATGAGACTATTAAACGCTGCATGTGTTCCTCCGTTGTACACCGTGGTCAAGTATAATCTCCCGCAACAAGATAATGCGCCCCGAAGGATAAATTATTGCTTCGGCTAAGCTGCGCGCGCAGCCTCGCTCGCTTTGATCGTTCCGTCTGACCAGAAACTTCCTTCACTACTTATAGCGAGCAACAACGCTATACCTGTATATCCGTCGACATTACCGGCACGTATTTTTTACCTGGTCGTTGGCGTGCCCGCTCAAGCGAACTCAAAAGGATCTCAGAGGCTGCAGCGAACAAGTAGGTAAAGCGTGTACTAAGACGTCTACAACCAAGAAATTAGATGCCTTCGAAAATCCAACAGCCCCGAAGTTCGACAGGATATTGATGCAAGATCGCGCAAAAACAGATTGCGACTAACACATTCAACGGGAAAAATACGAGTTAGTGAATCAGCAAATCTGTAGGCTAGACTGAGGCAAAATTTAAAAAACTACAGACACGGGACTAAATCAGGCGCGACAGAGTCTTGAGAAAAATGCACTAAAAAACTCAGAAATACTGAGGCGAGATGGGGCCATAATGGGCATCCAGCGCAGGATGGGGTAGCTGCTAATTCGGTATCAATTACAAAAAATTAAAGGAACCTCAGAGTAATAACTGTGAATTTTATTTTCTTGTTGTTAGTAAACAGTCAATTCGTAGCTCGGGCTTCATACCAACCGCTTTTATATCTCAGCCAGTCCGTTTTGTCCCGATTCCCTCTGCATACATGAATCGCCTCGAATGCGATTAATTAGTAATCAAGTGCCCCTCGTTACAGTATCCTATGCGAAGGACGCAGGAAGTGTAGGAAGTACCGTGCAAGAGATAGAGCCAGAAACCGCGAGAAACCGAGGGCGACAGAGGACAGTCTAGAGGATCCGGTGTTGGCGAGTGTAGCGTGCAGTGTAGCACACACCTCGTTGATCTAAGGGATGTCCTGCTCGCTTGGGCAAACGGGTACACGGGAGACCGAGAAAGATGGAGAGCGCTGGGCTAGCGACGAGAATGAGGACACACAGGGAGTCCAAGCGCCGGAAGGTGGAATGCATTTGCACATTACAAATATTGACCCGTCTAGGCAACGATAGCAGTCGCGGCACGAGGAATAAACGCGTCGGGGTTGGCAGGTGTCGGCGTCTCGCCGGAGCGATGGCTAGCTTTAGGGGTCGCTGCACAACATACACACTCGAACCCCCTCGACCCCGTGCACTGTATGCGCTATACCCCTTCAAGGTGGGCAAGTAAAGGGTTTGTCGCAAGCGCGTGCTATAGCCATTCTATAAACGGTACATATTTCCAGTGCTAAGTGCGGAAACGTCCAAGAGGCCGAGGTGAAAGCGACAACGATCGATTGCATTGACGCATCCACTACGAACCGCACTCCGCAGCCAGAAATCGTCATACCGGGCGGGTTTTTCCAGCATCGGAAAACAACGTTTGGGTGCTTCGGACTGGACTGTCCGTGCAACGTCACGTCATCACCGACGAACTACCACAAACGATCGTTTATACAACTGTATACGTGAAAACACACAAATGGACAGCGAGCGGCGCGGAGAGGCGCAAGCCCCGATGCAGGGAGACCATTCCCAAATCTCCCAGCGGCCACTGTGAAAGTGCTCAATGTATTGTGAATAATATAATCCGCGAGTCACCCCACGGGCGACCCCGGCACTTCCATTTCTCGCTGCGATACGGTACACTGGTAGGCGTATAGGCCTTGGTGTGCGAGGAGGGTGGTCGGCGATCGAGACGGGGGGATGGGAACAGAAAGGGCGGAAACGCATCAAGTATTGATGCCACTTCGATGACCACCGCTCCCACCCTCCTCTCTTCCTCCGCGACCCCGAAACAGCCTTCAACGTATTACGTATACACATAGGACAGATATAGCCTTTACCCTTACACAGCCCAACACGGGGACCTCGGACCTGACGTCCACACGCGTCCCTCCGTGTAAGTGTAAAATCCACCCACGTACGAAACAACGTTTCCCACGTGTACGCCACAAGTCGCCTATACTCGACGATACCACTCTACGCTTTTACATAGGACGGCATGTAGGCAGGTACCAGACACTTTCTCCGTCACTCCGTCTTTGCCCGAGATACCAAACCCGCCTCTCTCCCTCGTGCAACCCATAAAGCACCCAGATGTCCGGCACTCTCCTTAATGGGGTGCCACCGATATCCTCCCTCTCGACCAACACCAACCAAACGATACACAGAGAAGACTCGGCTTCCTACGTGGTCGACGATTCCCCGCTACCGTGGAGCTCCCACGAATGTCCCAGCGATCTCTCTCGCACGTTAAACCTTCCTCCCTCATCTTTGTGTCTTCGGATGTGCGCCTAGAAGGAATTTAGAGGTCTACCGGGAATCGCGGTAACACACCTTAATGGGATTGGCGTTCTCGGAACGATCATTAACGTCGACGCGCTCTCGGACAAGGAGGGGAACGCAACCGCCTAGCTTCGTCAGCTTTTGCTACCAGCGAGCCGAGAGCGGTGCGAGAATCGAAGTTCAGGGTAAAACGGCGCAGCGCAAGTGTGGCCAGACTCTCCGTTTCTGTAATCCTCTGGAACGAGGCAACCGTTTTACCAGGAAAATGTCGTGATCCTCGAATCCGGACACTGATCTCATCCGCACCTTGACACGTTTATGCGAGTTATTATTGATCACCGGAAAAAATCAAATTAAAATAAGTGTCAAGACCCTCGATTATGGAGTCCCAAAGAGGTTCTCCAAAGCTGGACTGAGGTGACCGGTGCTCCGCGGTCTCGGGATACAGGTTGTATAATGAAGCGGGTCACGATCGGGATTGCGAACGATCGAGAGAAGCTCTCTTTCTCTTTCCGCCGAGAAATCCCGGCGTGACTAATCCTTGGCCGACTCCATACACATACCTGGGTATATAACGCTGGTGCACGCTGTGCATAAGCGAACGATATACTGTGTGGCGTGTGAGAAAGTCCGCACGCTCTGCGCCAGCATGAGAGCCCTTTGCATATGGATGACGTTGCGGCGTCACCTCCATTAAGGCTTAGACTTAAAGTCTCGGGATCGCGAGAGGAGTAAAGCTAATGTCCGTGGACCAGCTCGAGTCGTACGACGCTACTGGCTGCGCCGAATGCACACACGTACACCGACTGCGCACACTGCGGCCGGCACGCGTAATTGGATTAATTCAAACTGGCTGAAACGGGTTGAACGAAAGCGCTGCCCAGGGGGAGGTACCTTGTCGCTCGAGGAATGTAACCCGACGTTGGTTCTAACAAAGCTGAGACATGATCACCGCATCCTCCGCTTCAGGACGTCGTTATGCTCGTGGAGAACCTTGTTCTCCGCACGATTCGAATCTTGAATAACGAACTGGAGAACAAAAAAAAAAAAATTGAATATCCCAATCGCTACGATCCTATATCACGGTGAATCGTCCGGGAAGCGTCGGAAGTTTGGTCGTGAAACAGGATCATAATACACACGAATCCCCGGGGATCTCCGCGAACCGAGAGCGGGGTCATCGTATCGCGCCGAGTGCCGGCAAAACGGTGAGCTCGACGGTCGTCGACCAGAGAGAAGAGACCCCGGGATATTATAACGATGCGCCGTCGCGCATAACAGCGAGCCGAGGAGCATAGCTCGCCACCCGACGAGCTCTAAACCCGCGAATGCATATTCAAGATACGAATGTTTTAAATCCAGGCTGGATTACGGAACGTCGGGAGCGAGATAGTCCTCCCCCTGCGCCACTGGTATTGCGGGCGGACGGGCGTCCGGTGACTATCTTTTCCTCTCGCGTTATCCCCTCGCTGCGAAAGAGTGCGAAGTGAAATGCTGCCGCGTCCGCGCGAGCAAGACTGGTCGGACGTTTTTATTATTTTTCATATCGACAAGAGGATTTCATGGGGGGGGGAGGGGGGGGGGAGAGCTCGCGGACGCAGACACGCGGACGGCGACGATGAGGGAAACGGACGGAAGGAGGAGAGGAACGGGAATATCCTATCCCCGAGTGAAAAAAAAAATAACAGGGCTGAAGAGGACGAGAAAAATAGTGAGGGAGATATTCCACGAGGCGACACGAGGAGGAGCTCTCTCTTCGGCACGGGGAAGCGCGGGTGAGGGATTAACGGCGATAAATTTCACAAAAATGGGGGATTACTCTGTCGGCGGGGCGACAGTCTAATCCCGGGCCGGCGAGGCACAGGCCTCTCTGCTTCTCCTGTTCCCTCCGAACTCGTCTCTCCGTCCCGTTCGCCCTTAGCGCGGAGAGCGCGGATGCCAGGGGTAGGTATTAGGTTTGCCGTGGGTACAAGCGCAGGATATCGCGGCTCGGTTCCTGCACCTCCCGCCGCTGAGGGAAGGACCTGGTCGACGATGCAGGATATACGGAGCTCTCTATCTGGTCCCATAGTTTTTGCAATTATCTTTCGCCGTGCTCGTTCCCGAGCCGTTTTCTTCGCTGTCGCTATCACCGCTGGCGAGAGAAGCAGCGCGAAGCGATCTCTCGTTTTTTAATCATCCTGTAACAGCGACGTCGCGGTGGCGTCGAAGTTGGTAAATGTACGATGAACGGAAGATCCAAGGTTGGCTGCTCCTTCGCGGATCATCAAGAAACTCCTGGGGAAACTTTCGATATAACCTACGGGCGTCTCCAGTGTGCCTCACTTTTCGTTCTCTTCCTTCTCCTCCTCCTCTTGCTCGCCTCTTTCTCAGCTTCCTCCGAGACGATCCTTGGTTACCGGAGATTCAGGCAATAAATTTGCGTATCGAGGGTATAAGAGTGAGCGTGAAGTAGACGAGAACTTGCTCCGGGAAGATAGGAAGTATACCTCGGGCTCTTTCAGGCAGACTGTGTACCCCATAGTAGTCTTTTGAACCCCATCTCTCTGGCACTCCGCATCTTCCTCCCCGGCCTCACCGAGACCTCTTTTAATTACCATGCCAGCGAGAGAGTTCACCTTCGGGAAGCGAAGCGCAGCGTCTCTCGGAAGCGAAAGCTACGACGTCTACGCCCGTAGGGAATTTCAGCTGGAGAGACTCGATCGAACTTGGTGGAAAGACGCAGAGAGAAAGAGGGCTCCTTCCCTCCACAGCGGGCTCGCAATAAATTTTCGTATCCACGGTAGTGCCCGTGGCTGAAGGCGCAGGAGCCCGAGATCGAGGTATCTCCGCGAGCTCTTTCACCCTTGCTGCACCCCATCGACCCGCATAGCCGCGAAGCGTTTGTCAGCAAGCAAAAAAAAGAAGAGTAAAAAACCTCCGCGGAAGAAAACGTGAACTAGCGACGCGAAGAAATGCAAAAAAGGGCTAAAAAAAATGTGAATGGAATATCGTGGAAATAAAACGTAGGAAACACGAGGTTTCACTTGAGCGTGGGCAAACGAGGAAGAGATAAAGAAAAATAGAATAAAACCGATGGGGGGTTGTCGGAGGATGGAGGAGAGCGAGGGAGGCTGAAGGATCTCCGAGCCGAGGATTTCGGCGACGGTCGACGGTGCATGTACGAGCGGACAATGGTGCGCATCAACATAATTACAGTTTGCTTCACTTGCCACGCTCGACAGGGCCAAGTATTATATTCAAATGCGGTCCCCCGGAGCAGCGTAGCAGCAGCAGCAGCGGCAGCGTGGAGAAACGCCGAATGGCGACGGCGTCTGCGGCGCCAGGGTAGCGAGGAGAGCCCGAGGGTTTCCACTCCGCGCGCCCGAGGGAGAGCGAGGAGTGTGCAGGGTGACCGCGTCGGAGAGGTTGAAGGTTGGAGGTTGGCGCGGTAACCGACCATCTCTCGTCTTCCTCTCGTACGGTACGTATATATTCCTATCCTGCGGGAGAGGATGCCAGCTCTCTCTCGGTGTGCGGTTGGCCTGGCGGCCGGCTCTCCGGCTCTATCGCTCTCGGGCTTTTGGACGGGGCGAGAGAACACAGAATCGCACGGCTTCGAGGCGAGCGGTAGCGAGCCCCTGGAGAGGAAATTACGTCGTCTGGCTTGACCCCTCCATCACCTACTGTGCGCGGTATGCTCGCGAGGGTTTCCTCTCTTCGTTCCCCGATAGACCGCACGGAGAGGTATAGAGATAGCATATAACACACCTTGGCAATAGAGGCTTCCTAACCCCGGACAGAACATCCACTTTTTATCGAATATATATAAAAGTTGGTGGTACGGAACGACGCGCATACGAGAGGGGGGTGGAAATGAACGGAGTCGTCGAGAGCCGATGGTAATGCAGACTTCACTCCGCCGTGAGATGGAAACGAAGAGATCGACGTTGACTTCCCGAATCGACGAAAGGGGAGAGAAAAAAAAGAACCGTAGTTTTCGCGAAGGAAGAGCAGTCGAAATGTTACAGAAGTAGCGTGGCAAGCGGGAGGAGGGTGGGAAATCTGTTGGAGCGTAAAACTACCGGTCTATGTATGCAAACGTCCCGTCGTCTTGGGGTCCTTTGGAGCCGATGGGGTGACAACGGGCACGTCGAGTCTCCGTTCTCTTCCCTCGCGCTCTCCGGAACCACCCCTCGAGCGTTCTGGAGGCGCGTACCGGAAGTTCAACGAGTTCCGATAGCGAGAACTCCCGGGTGGGTGAAAGAGCAAGGAAGCCGGGATTTCGTCTTGACGACTCACCCTTTACCACACTCTATCGCCGTTCGAATGCTCTTTCCCGCGGGGAAAATGTTTTGCGCGGAGAGTTCGGGAGCTGAGACTGAATCGAGACGTCACGGAGCGGGATTCGCGCGGAGGTGAATCCTGAAACCACCCCACCCGCACGTGGTGGCTTCTACGACTTCTTCCTGCTCGGGTTTTCCTCAAAACGGGACGATAGACGCCTCGCAGGCGAGAGCTCGAAAGAGACAGCGTTCACGGTGATTCTCCTCGGTGGAGCGCCGCGCTGAGGCTGTGCTGGAAAGGAGATAGCGGATCTAAGTGGGCCATGCAGCGCTATGGTTATGGCGGCATAAAACGCTCGGTTGTGTGCTCGCCGAGGGGGATGAGGCTGCGGGGGCGCCTCCCGAGATCTCTAGGAAGCTTCTCCGTGGGACCTTCCCGCGTAACTCGCAACCGTACGCAGAAACGCCCGGACCCGGCGCTCTTCTCTGCCACGGCAGTCAAGTTGAGTGCGGAAATCCCCTTTACGACCCCCCCCAAAAAAAAGGAAGAAGAAACTGCCACTATGATTCTCTATGCAAATTGTTTAAGATATCCGTGGGCCACACGCCACGTTCCCGTAAACCGTTTCGTCGGTTCGCGCGCGACGTGACACACTCGTCCCTCGTTCCTGTTATTCCTACGATCGAGAGTTATACATACGACGTTGGAATTCGTGCCGTACATGGGGGAGACCGGGTAAAATGGGACAGTGGGGGAAAAACGGGAGACAATCGGGATGCATCGACTGCGCAAAATGGTACTCACCTAAATAATTGTAAATTGAAATAAAATACAATGTTGTATTAATTAAATATTGGAAATAAAATAAAATTATTGCAAAATTGCGATTCTAACAACGCAATTTTTCAATAATTTTGGGCAATTTTGCAATAATTTCAATAAATTTCGTTTTTAAAAACTCAATTTTACAATCATTTTAGGACGTCCCATTTGGCCACATCGATGCATCCAGAATGTCTGTCCCTTTCTGTCCCACTGTCCCATATTGCCCCGCTCTCCCCTACACCTGTACCGAAGCACTTCGACTCGACAGAGGCAGCCCGAAAAAAAATACGCTACATTATATCGCGAATTTCCGGAGGGGCACAAGCGAGCATAGTTGTTCTCGGACGTCACCCGCCATTCTTGGTGAGTTGTTGCTCCCGCGTCCGGGGTGGAAATGTTAGCGTGCAGTGTGTACCTCCGGCCGGGTTATATGCAGAAGAAGCCTCGAGCTCGGAGACTGCGAATGTAATTTCGTTGAATGTTTCCATTGATATAAGAAGACTACGGCAGCGTCTGGGGTAGTTCGAGCGAGTATGGGGATCGCCCGTCGGAGAGGAGGGAGGGGGTGGGGGGGGGGCTTTCGAGCGAAGCTGAGAATTTCCGACTGCGAGGACGAGAGAAACGCTCCCGGTGACTTCACCGTCCCTCTCCGCCGAGGAAACTGCGAGCTAGACGGATATATCTTCCGAGTAAATTAAAATGGATTATATATGTCGACTTCATCTTCAATCTTTCTTCTCTCCACCGCCGCGGCGCTATACACCGGGACTACGGGGGGTTTGGTTTATCGCTCGCTGTTCCCCGTCCCTGCGTACCTCCCGGCGTAATTGTTATTGCTCCTCTGCTGCCGGTGCAGCTTACTAGAGAAACGAATCCGCCGGTTCTCTCTCGCCGGCATTCTCCGATGTAAAAGAACGAGAGAATACCCCCGAGTCGGGATGGCCATTTGAATTTGCCCGGTGGCTTTCGGAACCGGCAGGGGGGAGGGAATCGACTCGCTCAGCGGCAAAAACGGAAAATGTCTCTTCGAAAAATATGCGTCTCGGAAGACTCGCTCGGATTGTCGGAGAGTAAAATAAAATGATTTTTTTTTTTTATCGAACGTTATCACGTAAACGCGATCCTATAATTCCAGGAGGAAATTGGCGAGTCGATTGTGCGCGCGGTACGTCGAAGCCCCGCGCACGCGCCCGCCATTGCTATATCTATAATACCCCTTCGAGTGGAATTTAGCGGCGCGTTATTCGCCGTAGAGTGGAACGGGGCAGAGGGAGGCAGAGGAGTGTCGACGAGCAATCCGCGTAACGGGGAACGAAATTTAATCAAACCGGTGTGTCGGTAGAATACGACGTGGCCGCGGTCGGGCAAATATGCGCCAGGATAGTGCGCGAGCCCGAGCGCCGACTGCGCACACACACGGGGACCGGCCGAGAGAGCGAATCTGCTCGCACACCGGAGCCGGGGATTCCGCCTCCATCAAATTAATTTAATTTATATCTGGCTGTCCGAGGCGCGCGGCTCTCCCGGAGATGCGGTCAGATCTCTCGATCTCCCTTGGCCTCCGTGACTCTCTCGCTCCGATGCATACGAAACGCATGCCCAGGTAGTTGCAGTATTCATTCTGCGCGTTCTCGCACTCTCGGGCTTTTTTACTCTCGAAACCGCGTGCGCGCTTCTTCTCGTGTCCTCGGGATCGGTGGGCGATTGGCGCGAGTTCTCGCTGACCCGCCGACATAGCGAGACTATTGGCGCGCCTGGGCGAATTCTTTGGCCCTCACCTCGGCACACGTGAAAACGGCCAAACGTGCGGGCACGCGGACTCGCCGCGGGATAATGCACTACGCGAGGGGCCGAAATGATCATTGAATTTTTGCTCGATGATTACTTTTTGGAAAATTATCGACTCGCGGTGCCCGCGGTAAGACGATCAGGCAAGATTGGGGGCCAGTGTGCGAGCTTTTTTTCTTATGGTTGTTCTTGCGAATCGTGTTCATTTCGCATAAGTTTCAGAGAAATTAGAGGGAATTGCAATCACCTCTGGATGGTATAAAAATTTGAAAAAAATCAAGCATGTTAAAGGTGCTGAAAAGGTTAATTTTGCGTAATAATAATTCCAAAATGTTATTTACAAATTGATGAGAAGTAAAATTGTTCAACAAATCTCCCGGAAACCTAACTTTGTTTTAATGAAAATGTCACAAACTTCAAAGTGAATTTAAAAGTCTGAAAAAATTCATACTTTTTCAGAAAAATCAAGGAATCATTTTCCTTTTAAAAAAATGTTAGCTTTTAGGAGATTTGTTAAACAATTTCATTTTTCATCAATTTGTTATATAATTCCAATAACTCCAAAATGTTAATTTTGGAATTATTATTATGCAAAATTAATCTTTTCAGCGCATTTAATATGCTTGATTTTTTTTCAGATTTTTGTACCATCGCGAACTATTTGCAATTCTCTTTCATTTCTCTGCAACTTATGTTCGCATATCACTGCCGTAAGTGAAAACTATTCGCAAGGACTACCTTAACTGGAATCATCTGTTACGGAGTATTCCCATTTTCGTCGACATCGAAGCTTTCCGGACAAATTTTAAATAATAAATGACGAAAAATTGCGCTGTTCGCCATCGACCGAAAGTAGTGCAATTTTTCTCTCTCCACGAAATTTCTTTATTCGCTACAAGAAATCCGATGTTCGCCCGCAGCGTTCTGTGTCCGAACATTTCACGAAATTTTTTAGAATTATTTTTTTTCCACCCAGCATAGTTGGCTGAAAATCGCAACTGGAACAGTGCGCCCGACAGCGCACTGTGTCCCACTCTCCCCAGTGTCTCTTCTCTTTATATTGCACAGAATGCGCTATGTGTGTTGTCACTGGTTAAGCAGTTTATGCACTTGGCATATGCGATTTATTCAAGAGAGTGCCCTGATGTATATATATACATACACATACGTATATACACGCGTCGGGATCGTATTCCGCTTGGATTCGTATAGTTAATCGCTGGTAATGACGAAGAGACTAATTGCGGCGCCCTCGCCACCATCAGCCGAGCGAATCCAGCCACGATTCGCGCATGTAACCCGCGGAGACCGAAGTCTGTTCAGGATTTCTTGGCAAACCCCCGCACGAGAGACTTCACCGCTTTCGTCGCGTTACTCAGTGCCTCTCTTCCCCCGCGCTCGGTCTCTCCGGTACCGAAAATAAAGGAGCATTGGCGAGGCTCTTGCGTTTATCCCGTTCCTCTGTCTTGGCTCGTCTCGCCCTCGCACGACGACGGCGAAGCGGCGGGGAAGACAGCGCTATCTCAAGCGCACCTAGACCGTATCGATCACACTATTTCGTCGCTGAATGGTCGTCGACGTTGAGTCGTCGTTTCTACCTGCCTACCGCTATGGTCTTCTCCGTCGTCACGTCGATCTTAAATCAACCATTCACATTGCGCGCGACTCCTCGTCGATTTTCCCGAGGTGAACCCAGCAACGTGCACCAGAGTCGTACGACCAGAACGCGAAAGCCGCGTCTCGGAGACGGGAGGATGAAAAAAAAAAACAAAATGAAGAATCAGAGGGTAGCGCAAGCTCACGAAATCCAAGAGAAATCTCGAAGCGGAATAACGTCTCCGCTTCGACACAAATCATGAGGGAAAGGCTCCGAGGCGCACCCCGAGAGACAAGAATAAAATTTACATTCGTCAGAAGCAAAGTTTCCGCGAGAAATAGACGATTCCTCCATATTCGCTCTTTCATACGCATATATATAGAAATTTTATACACACGATACAATATTCCAAGTGGCCTCATACACGCGATTTCTCGAGCGTACGAGACCCATTTGCCGCGCATCCAATTTGGCCTCTGCCTCGCGGTGCACCGGCAACAAAGTGATGCATGATTTTTTTTTTGCCCAGTCTCCCAGGAATAAATACCCTGAGTTCACCGTTATGCCAATATTTTTTATAGTTTCCTCTCCGCGAACTCTGGAGCGAGCGTGCTCCGCCGTTTTGCCTCATCCCTGTCGATACTCTCGTCCCAGATACAAAGTTCGCATCGGAACTTTCGCCCTGTTCCGGCGAACACAACCCCGTCGACGGCTCCGGCGTTCGACAAACCACCGCGCGGCCACACGTGAGAAACTAAATGTACACACGAGCCGGTAGGAACTATGAATGAGAAAAGTTTGCTGGTTAACTCGGCGCGTTGCTGGGAACAGGACAGGGTGGATGTTGGATGCTGCATGCATGCATCCGAGACCCAAAGCCCACTATGCCAACGCGTCATATCCAATACAGGGCTCCCGTCGGCACGAGGGTGGTTCTTGCTGTATACACCGTATGCGTGGTAAACAGTGTTCCGTACCGTGCTCCGACGGTGGCGCGGGCGAGAGGGCGAGAGGGCGGAGGGAACGCGTTCGAGAGAGACGGCGAAATCCGTGGGGTGTCGAGCAACCCCTAGCTCTATACCGTACGCGGTGGTAATGGCATTAACCGAGGCTGCAATATGATTACCGCTCGGCAAGGTAACCCGATCACACCCGAAATCTACGTGCTGGGTATTTGCGAGCCGTCCTCGGCTCTGATGGAGTGAGGATCGGCCGCGAGCGCACGGAACACCCGTATCCAGCGACTCACTCCCGTTACGCAACTGCGCGCACACGCTCGTACGCACACGGGGGTGAAGGGGGGGGGGTTCTAATCGCGTTGTGCTTTTTGCGGCTCAGATTACCCGTGAATCATTAGAGGGATGAAGGAGGGTGGGCTCTCGCGCGCTCACTACTGTGCGCACACAATACAAGGTAGACCGCGGCCACGCCGAGTCGCAGGGACGAGGGTCGAATACACCGACACACCGTACAGGGCCGCTCCTTATCTCCGCATTAGAAGATTACGTGCTCGCCCGTACTCTCGGAACCTTCGGACGGTTTTTCCTCGGTCCGCTATCCCATGCTCCCTCGACGGCCAAATCTATCTTTATTAGACGACGGGTCAGACGCGGCTGAGACTTGTTGTGTATACTTGAGGTTTATTGTTTTTTTTTTTTTTTATTAGATCGAAGAATCCTTAATCTTGTGGGGTTAATGACTAATGACTTACCGTGAGGTGTTGAAACAGCCAAGCCCTGAGGATGTTCGTCGCGACTTTCGGAAAAATACCCCTTTTCTTTTGGTTTTTCTTTCCCGACGAGTCGTCGTCCTCCTCGCCGGTGCCCTCGCCACTTCCGATACTCGCGTTACTCGCGTCGCCTGCAACACAGAGAAGAGAACATTGTCAGTAAGATCGTTCGGGGAGATTGAGACATCGGGCGAATGAATAATTTTATCGGACGAATTTGCTGAACGCCCGAGAGCGCAGAGAGGCGGTATCGATGTCTTTGAAAATTTTATCGGAAATCCCGGAGCAATCGCTCGGCGAACGAGGGGTCGGCGAAGTCGAGCAATTTTCGGGGTCCAGCCGGTCTTGCGATGCCCTCGCCACCCTCCGCTTGGCCAATTCACCCCTCGTACGCCAGTTCCCATGCATACAAACACCATTAAGCCACCCGCAATCACCCCTGCTCCGAGGGCTCCCCCTCGTTCGTGAGCATCAAACCCGCGCGAGGAATCGCTATTCCGACTCTCTCTCCCTCTCGCTCGAACGTTTTATATCGCCCTCCTGCCCAGTTCGGTGCTCTCTCGCTCACCCCGGTACGCGCATTAATTCCCCGTCATTTATCAATCTTAGCTTTTTAATTGCACGCCACTACCGAGTTCCCTGGAGAGCGACGGAGCCGGCTCTCCCGCGAGAGACCCGGTAATGAGGGATATTAAGACAGCTTTGCTATCTCGACTCTCTCTACCGCTGATGCTGCGTGCGAGAAAATCCCCGTTTTCATAACGCAACCAACACAGGCCTTGAAACATAAATTGCTGTTTTTTTTTTTTTTTTTTTTTTTTTTTTTTTTTTTTTTTTTTTTTGATGCGACGTATCCAGGACGACCGATGTTTTTCGTGACTTCGGGTAAAGAGAGAGATCGCCGGGAGTCGACGAGACACGTCCAGTCGAGATTATAAATGACCGGAGAACCTTATCGAGGACGAAAGCCTCGGGAGATGAGGTGTGCGAGGCTACGCTGTTACTGTGCACACTATATGATCCGAAGAAGAAGCGGGGTTGCAATCGTAACAGAGAGATCAGGGCACTGGTACGGTCCCCGGGGGTTCGCGATGACAGGTCTCCGGACCGTCGCGCCCCAACGGCGAGTCGGTCCCCGCCGCACTCCTCGCGACCTCGCCGTCCGCGCTGCTCTCGCTCTCCCTCCGCCTCGTGGCCAAGATTAACTTTGAATCCGTCGAATAGTCGCTCGAACGATTCTCGAATTCGATTCACCATGCGGGCTGTACGATCGCGTGTGTACACGCGAAGAATTTGTGCACTGTGATAGAGAGTGGAAAAAAAAAGAGGGGCGCCAGGGGAGGATGACAGACCGGAACGCCGGAAGATCGATCACGATGGCCCTTGAGCTCTCCGCAAGAGCGAACTAAAAATAAACCTGCGTTTGTGAAAAAGGTTTTCACATTCAACTAACGCTTGTTGTTCGCAAATTTCGTTTACTTTTCATTTCCCAATTGTACAATTTTCAGGACAAAATTTACGGTTTGTTGACAAATTTTTAAAAAATTGGAACATTGAGAAAAAAAATAACGTTTGATTTGTTTGCAATTTTGTTTGTTTTTTTTTTTTTTTACTGCACCGTATACAGTCTCCGACTGAGTCTAGATAGGGTCCTGCCCGAAGTTTTGGAGGCGTTTTATCGTGTCATTCGAGGACGTTGAAAAACGCAAAAAATGGACTCGATAGGGGTTGCCTTGGAATTTTTTGACATTTGTCTTTCTTTTTTAAAAATGAACTGCCACGTATTTCCACGTATTTTTTCTCGCTAAATACGAATCCGCTGGTCTTTGTGATCCTAACGTACAGTGAGCCATTGAAAATCTCGATTTTATGCGCGAAAATCGTATTCTTGGTATTCAAATGGAAAATATTGGGTCTGGAGCGAAATGATCGTCATATTCGCGATCAAGTGGGGGTCACTCGATCGGGGCCCCCTGAAATTCGTGACACCGGACCATATCGTTTGCTCTTGATGTCCACTAATACGTCTACACAGCGGAGTGTCTAAACCGGAGCCGGGCAAATACCCAAAGTACTTCAATTGAATTGAAGTAGCAAATACTTCAAATACCGAGAACTCTGCTGAGTAGTTCTTGATATACTGGCAGAATTTAATAACTCAAGTCCTCAGTACTGGCAGAACTTAATAGCTCAAATTCTGAGTACTGAACACTGTCTCAGTACTCGATACTTCGACACGTACTTCAAGTCCTTACAGTACGAGCTCTGGTCTCAATGCTTAGCCCTAAGAGAAGGTGGACAGCGTCGGGGGAAAAAGCGGAGTCGTCATCGCTGCCAGTTCGTGCGGAGAGTGAGAGAGGAACGGAGAGCCGGGAAAAAGCAGGGGTCGCTCCCAGTCTATATAAGCTTGGCGTCAATTTTTTTAATACCCTCGCTGTTTTCGTCCGACGGGGGAGGTAAAGGCCGTTAGCGCCGAGCGGTGCTTTGGCACGCGACAAAAACGAGAACGTCGCTACTCCCCCGCCCCCCTCCCGCCGCACACATACATACACCGAAGCACGTACTCACGTACACCGAAAGGCAGAAAAGCAGTAGTCGGAGGTCGCGGATCTGGTAATGGCGACTTCGGGACGAGCGGTCCACTGGTTAACGGAGAGGAGGGTGCGGAGAACCGTATAACTCCGCTGTATAGATGTATACACTACAGAATCGGTATATGCTACAGATATACATAATGCGTGTACGGTACGAGGGCGAGGGGGGGGGGGGGGGAGGGGGATGGCTAACGGAATAGCGAAATGGCCGAGCGGACCGCCCGTTCTCCTCTGATTGCAGTTAATTTGCTCGGGGAATCGGGTTAATGTAGCGTGTACGAACGGTCCAGCGCGATGGCGCGTTACTCGTCTACCTTTCCGTTTCTCTATCTATCTTTCTCCTCGCCCGCGCATACCGCGCTCCACCCCATTATTCTATCTCGGTCACTCCGAGACCCGTGGAAAGAAAAAATCTGGTCCACGGTAGACTCGTGATGGATCTATCATGTGCGTCTACCGAAAGCCCGCCCACCGGGACGATTGTAGACGCTTGATATACACTTCGGAGATACGTCACTTAGAGTTTAAAAATCTATTTTTCCGACCGGTTGTCACGTCACACCGGAATTACGTCACTTCCGATCGAAAAATGAGATTTTCAAACCGGAAGTGACGTATTCCATGCATGACGTCACTTCCGGTCGAAAAATTAGATTTTCCAAACGGAAGTGACATACATATTTCATGTATGGCTTCTATGATTTTACCGTATGACTTGCATTTCATGTCTGACTTTACTTTCGGTCGAAAAATGAGATTTCCAAACCGGAAGTGACGTACTCACCTCTGCAATCGTCACAAACGTCCCAGTATGCGGATTCTTCGGCACACGTATGTAGCAGGTCATAATAGGTACAAGAATTAATTTTTTTTTCAATTTTTGATCGTGTACATGCAGAATTTTTTTTATCGTGACGAAAGTAACGACGGTCCAACATGAAGCCCGGTGTACAGGTATGATTGTAGAAAAATCGCAGGCTTTCTGTATACACGGTCTCGCACACTGTGACGAACGACAAGAGGAATTTTACGAAGGTTGTAGTACTAGAGGTTGGGAACATACACACACCATAAAAGAGAGTCGGGGATGTACGGAGTGCAGCGGCAACGGCCAGCACCCGGTAGCTTGTGCGCGCAGCAGCCGGAGAACAAGGGGATGGAGGATGCCATATCGTCCTCGTGTTGATTTACGAAGCGCTCCGCGCATTTTTTACTGCTCCGTTATAGAGATTTAAGTGCAGCCAATTATACGTTTATGCGTCGACCCTGCACGCGCTCCGCGCCCGGCGCTTGCGAGTCACCGAACGACGGAAACACTTCTGTCTTCTCTCTCGCTTTTTATGTTTTTTTTTCTCTTCTTCTTCCATCCTCTTCCAGAATAACCCGGAGGATTTCTATTACGGAGTTATCTGGTCCGAGAACGGCCAACACAGAATACGCGCGTCTGCGATACGTACAGAGAACCGATGCAAAAAGTGAGAAGCTTTAAACTGCACGGGCAAAATGGAGTAGCAATAAATTTTTTGGAAAAATCATTAAACGTATTCGGACTCGGAAGAATGAAAAGAAAAGTTGGTTCTCGTGGTGATGGTGAGGTCGAAAGGTGACGCGTCGTTCGGAACAATGGTAACAAATTTATGACCCTGAAGATGTCTTGACACGAAATTTCGCATGACACCAAATTTCGTCTTCGGCAAGTCTATCAATGCATGGTTTGAGGAAGACGAAGAAATTGCTCCCTTGTAGTATTTTATTCACTGAGTGAAGTTCCCCAAGCAAAGTTTGTGCGATGCAAAACACAGCCGATATAACTTGATGAAATTCAGTCTCATGTTTCAGGGCTTACATTTTCAGGGTTATAAGAATTTCATTAAAATTTTTTATTTTTTTTTATTGTTGGAAACCAATCAATTCATGGAATCGGGTTCACCCGTACGGCTTTTATTTCTTATCTGTCCCGATTTGCCCCGTCCTCCCCTATCTCTCTGCGTGCGCTGTACGGACTAGAGAATAGGTATGCAACTCCGTACAGGCGCGAACGATGAAGGGGGAGAGAGGAATACGCTATGCTTTTTCGTGCTTGTGTATTCACGCTCGTGCTCTCTCTGGCGAACACGCGTTATATTTAGAAGGATCGAGGAAAGTCTCCCGAAGATGACGATCGGCTATTTCGAGAGTGTGTACCGCGCGGCCCCCGCGCCGCGCGGTTTCCTCGCGGGCTTGGGCTATCTCGCGGCATAACATCGTTCGCTTGTACATCGTGTCTCGCTCGCGATCGGTGAAGGCGAAAACGCGGCGACACGTTAAAAGCGTTCGGACAATGGGAACACACACTCGCTCCGATGGCTTCGCCGGGCGAATCGAACCATATTTTTGTTGCGAAATGAGATGCGAAAGGCAAAAAAAAAAAATTCCACAGGGAGTAATCAAGAGCTCGGAATATCACGTAGTCGCGCGACGCTGAGCGAAACGTCTTATTCGTCGTCTTCTGACTCTTCTTCCTTTTTTTCTCCTCTTCCTCGTGGATCGGGACTCTATTTAGGGCGACTCCGGAGCGTTCTCCCTTTTCTCTCTCTTTCTCTTTCTCCATCTCGCTGTTTCTTCCCTCTTCGCGCTCAGCCAAGCGTCGTCAAGCATCGTCGAAATAACCTCGCATATGGCAGCCAAAAATAAACTCCTTATACCCATCCTGCGGAGAGCCGAAGCAGCGAGGGCCTGCAGGAGGGTTGAGTCTTCCCCGCGGAGCCACGGGCGGGAGACTCATCGCGCACGAGAGTTCACTCCAATCTCGTTGCTGGCACTGCCGAATGAGAGAAAGTGATGCAGGTGATGCGTGGCGACGAGGGGGAGGAGGGGGGGGGGCGGTTTGAGAACGGGAGAAACTGAAAGAACACCGGATACGGCCAGACATTTATATGCCTCGTGACGCCAGTACGTACTTAGACACTAAAAAAAAGGTTCGTACACAGTTAGAAATATATTCGTAATATCGGAATACGAAGTTTCGTAAAAATAATTTTGTTAATTAAATGACAAACTGATTTGTTCAGGTTTGAATATTCAAACCGATCCTTTCTTTTCCCCTGTCGTTAACAGTTTTAGTTTGTACTTTGTTTGTCATACTAGAGCCCAGATCGTGCGATCAGAAAATTAATAAATAAGAAATTGTGGACGTTGTGTAGTTGTAAAAAACACAGACTTTTTTTTACTGTGTACATTTAATGAACATTTTCTTGCCCATTTTATGCGAAATGCGGAAAAAAATAGGAGGAAAAAAACGAAGAGGAAATAACCGAAGAACATGGAGGAATAAGATAACCAACGAGTCAGCGAGGAGGTAAAATAGTAGAGTTCGAATGCCGAGCGAGCCTCCTCGGATATCGCGTTTCACGGCCGCCCTGAGGGATATTCCTGCAAGCCGGGCAATCTTTCGGTGTGTTGGCCTTCGCGACATCGGACCTTCTCGTGCTTTATGTGCTTTATGATATTTACTAAATTCCATCGCCGCGGCAGCATTCGCAGCCAGTGAATGGAATGCAGCGACAGCGGGTATGGAGTCAGCGGAGAGCCCGGGGAAAGACTTCAACGCGAGGAACAAAGTGACAATCGGACGGACGTTTCGTTCGCCTTACGTGTTCCACGAGAAAAAAGGAAGAAATGAGGCAAGAAAGAAAGAGGAACGATGAGACAAGGACCGTCGGGGGAAAGGGTTAAGGGAGTGATCGCGAGGTCAAGGAACTCGTCGGTCGAAATCGCGAAAACCACGTCATCGGGCAAGATTTCTCTCAACAAAGTATCATCGTTCTGTTATCTTCATAGGTAAAAAAAAAAAGAGAAGAAGTCACAAACCACGAAATTCTACATTTACCTTTTCTCAATCTCGATCCCCGATCTTGTTTTTTTTTATATATTAACCGTGTCAATTAAAATTCCCCACTTTTATGAAATCTAGCGCGATTTTCCGCGACACTGGAAACGTGCTTAATTCCTGTATGTGTAGTCAGGATTCGCACGGGCACGCGATATTGTACATGAAACATTGCGTGAGATGGAGAGGGGATAAACATGTCGCACTCGTCGATCAAAATCGCGAAGACCGCGTCATCGAGCGTGTCTTATCTCAAGAAAACGTAATCGTTCTCTCATCTCCATAAAAAAAAATAAAAATAATTCACAAAACTCTAAACTCTACGTTTACCTTTCCTCAATCTCGATCCCCGATCTTGTACTTTTTCTATTTTAACCGCGTAAATTTATGTTCCCCGCGTTCATAAAATCTCGCGTGATTTTCCGCGACGCTGGTAACGTGCTTAATTCACGTGTGTGTACCGAGAGCGTCGGCGTTCGCACGGGCACGCGATATTACATATGAAACGGTACGCGTGCGAGAGACCGAGAGAAGGGTAATTGATAAAAAAAAAAACCTTTATTTATTAATCTGATGGAATATTGCCGAATCATTTTATCGAAATCAATTACATTAATACACGTCTTAATTGGTACGGGTCACAGGACGAACTGTCGCCCTTTGGCTGTCGCTCTCGCTTCCTGTAACGTTGGGCGTTCCGCGTCACCAATAAGTGCCTATTTATCGCGGTTGAGATTAGACATTCAGACACGAGACAGACACACGTGTGGAACTCGTCATTCGAAATCGCGAAGACCGTGTTATCGTGTGTGAATTACCTCAAGAAAAGCCTCGTCGTTCTCTCATCTTCATGAAAAAAAAGAAAACAAAAGCATTCACAAACGATTAAATACCACGTTTACCTTTCCTCAATCTCGATCCCCGATCTTGTTTGTTTTTCCATTTCAACCGTGCAAATTTATATTCCCCGCGTTCATGAAATCTCGCGTGATTTTCCGCGACGCTGGAAACGTGCTTGATTCACGTGTGTGTACCGAGAGTCCCGAGGTTCGGACGGGCACGCGATATTACATACGAAAGATTGCGCGGCGTAGAGAGAGGATGCACATGTGGAGACGAGGGTGAGAGCGGAGGAGCCGGTGTGTACACGACGCCGGACCCGGTACTTAATTCGAGGGCTGCTTAGCCGAGAGATTAATTGGCGATTGTGGGTGCGATGGGCCGCGCTCGCGGTGAGTTTGCTTTATACTCGCAAGCTTCTCGCACGTGATCGCGGACGTGAAACGAGAAGAGGAACGGAGAGATACATAGAGGGACCGGGGGCGAGTGCGAGAGTGGCGGAGAGTCAGGGAGCCAGCAGGGCCGAGAGTTTGTCTTACAAATGAGCCGCGCGACGCAGATGATTTAGTGCGCGGCTCGCGGGCGAGCGTTACACGGCGTTTAACCTTTGCTTAGATCCACGCTTCTGCCGCTGCATCAGCGGCTGTTGTTGGTCCTGGACGACTTAGCCGCGTGGGTGCCGGGGCGGTCGCCAGTTGCGGACTTTAGTTATTATACCAGCCGGGAAATGAACGAAAGGCTACCAGCGCGGCCTTCCCCCTGGTAGCCGGTCAACGGCCGTCCAATAAATTATATAAATAATTGTACGCGGGAGGCATGCCTTCAGCGAGCGCGCGTTATTAATGGCAAATTAAACTCCGATGTCGAGCGGCGATCTATCCTGCGGCGATTTTATTAATCGTCGAGTCGGAGCGGAGCGATCGTATTCCGCATATCGGAGACAGTCATCGGAATTCATTTTTTTACGAGGCAACCCGCCGGTCAGTCAGCGAGCTCAGCGAGCTGAAGAATAATTCAATAAAAAATGAAATAAAAAATATATCGCAGATATTCCCGGTGGAAGATCGATCGGAAGGTCGTATATATACGGTTCGCAAGGATCGAAGCAGCTAATAAAGTAGGAAAGGAGCGAAGGCGATTCGACGGTACGGAAACCGGACGGGACTCGAGAGAGACATCGCGAGATCCGGAGACATCGCGGCGGGATCGAGTCCGTTTGTCCCGCCGTCGCTGCTGCTTACCGCATGAGCCTATCGTCGGTCTATCGCGCGATAAGTACAAAGCGCGTACTGACAGAATTAAAAAAATATATATATATCCACTACCAAATAAAAACAGAAAAACAAATCGACAGTGAACGAAAGCGATCGTTCGATTCGCGGCTTCGCGAGAACGAGGACGAGAAGAGTGCTGCTTGATTGAGACATCGGCGGAACGGCTGTGACAGTTATCTGATTCATGGACATGCCGAGTGTATTTTATGCCGTACGACCTATGAATACAGATCGATCGGGACGCGAGGCGGGATCGCGCGGCGTCGGCGGAATCGACGGGACAAGAGGAACGGGAACGGACGCACACCGGCGGGGAGGACGAGAGGACGGCGATGGCATAGGCTCACTCGGCGGTAACGACTCTTCCACTCCGATGCTGCGCCGGTGCCCGCGGTTCCCGAGGCTCACGCCGGATTCTGATCCTCTCGCGAATAAGCCGCCGACGCCGCCGTCACGGCCAGCGAGCAAACTGCCCCGAGGAGATCATAGGCGCCTCCAAGTGCTATCTATCCGAACGTATCTATTACGCGTACGTACGGACGGACAGACCGAAGCGCACGGTACGTGCACTGCGTGCAGCCGGGCGGTGCGGGAGAAAAATTGCATCACGAATGGGAACGAGATGGGCCGCGGATGAAAGAGGACTGCGTTAGCGCCGCTCTCCTCTGTTCTATCCGGCGGGGTTCGCCGAACACGCCGGATAGGATAAAAGTGGCGAATGGAGACCGGCCCATACATCATTGATTTACGCGCTAATCGAGCTGGACCATATTCCCCACTTTTAGCCTGTATCAGATATAGGGATGTAGACGTGTAAAAAAAATGTGGGCAATATTCGCGATAAAGATTTCACATGAAAATTGGAGTTGTACGTCGTTTCGAGGCTGTTTTAATGGATTTTTTCCCACTGATCACGAATCTGTGGCTTATATTACTCTTGCCTCGATATTTGATTGGATTACTTGAAATATTTGGTATTTATCGTGAAATTCAAAAAATTCAAAATTTTGTGGAATGTAAAGGGTTCGATCGAACATCGCCAAATTAAATGTGGATCATCGTTCGATATTAGTCCCTTTCTGTGCAACTTTTTAGTCCGATAGCCCACAAATTGTAAAGTCCAAAACCGCCTCAAATTTTTATGACTGAAAGAATTTTGCTGAAAATTTGACGAAGCATCGAGGATAGATCCTGCCTTAGAAATTTCAGCTTGATAGCTTAAGCCGATCGCAAGATATAAGACTTTCAATTTTTCGGGTCTGAGACACACACACCATATTTTTTTCTAAACATGATTTTTCGATATTTTGGAACATTCTGAACACGTTTTCATTAAAGTCTCGATATATTTTCTTCATGCGTACAAACGTCCCTCCATAAGGAAGCAGAAACTAAAAAGACTGATTTACGGTACGGGCGATATTCACCTCTTTCGCCCCATATGTGCGTGGCTCAATTTCCGAGAATAATCGCCGCACGAATTTATCAGGATTTACGCTAATGGCACAGTGGCCGTCGCGGAGGCCTCTCCTGTGTGACTGGGAAGAGGACACGTTTCGCGATGCGTCACGCTGGACTTCCTCGATTTCTTTCTCACCTGCCCCGAAGATCCACCGAACCTGGCGATCCGATGCGGGCGAAGAGGCCTTTTTTGCTCCTTATTTTGTAAGTCGCTCACGCGTGTTCCAAAGAAAAGGAGCAGAGGAGAAGTATCGTCACTGACTTCCTCCTTGCCTCGACCGCGACGATATCGCAGCCGCGCTCCAGCATCACGTCGCTCGAGAGTTCGCTCGCTCGGCGAGGAGGCAGCAACGTGCGGGAGCGGCACGTACGGAGATTGCACTAATTAATGCACGCCAACCGAACGAGATACACACAGACACGGCATAATGCCATACAAGCCGGTTTCCCGTGTCCGCCGGTTTTCGCGAAACGTTGATGCGTCGTCGTACCCGCACGGCAACGACGCAGTTACTATGATAATTGCCGCTATTGGCCACGTGAGACTCCGTCTTAATTAGCCCGAGATTTCGCGGATAGGTACATTTCGCGACGACGAAACGCCCGAGAGGAAACGAGACGCCGGTTAAAATGCGTCGAGATTAAGACGACATTGTTGGACCGAAAATCGGTACTTTTTGGGGAGTCGCCCGGCGAAACGTGGCGTTTCGAAGCCGGGATATAACGTAGTTGCGGCGGAGTCGCGGGAACGTATACTCGTTGCGACCGCAACCAGAGCGCGGACATGTGACGAGCACGTGCCCATACGTTTCGGGACGCAGCATCCATATGCGTATATTACTATCGAAAGCCACGTTTCGCTGGAAGGATGCACGAGTCAACTTTTTTAATTTTTTTTTTTTTTTTTTTTTTTTTAATACTGGGTAGCACGTCACCGAGTGATATAGAAAAAGGGCGAGAGCAGAGTCTCGCACACGGATACACAACGCGCCCGGCTATATTCATCCGAAATTCGACTTCCTGTCATCCACACGCACCGTCCGGATTTCGTCATCCGAACGAAAATTCCACCGTTCCGCAACAGCGGCGACATCAGCCTCGTCGTAAGATAAAACGACTCGCTGTTTACAAAACTTTGCTCGCGACGCGATTAAGAATTTGAGATGGTCTCCGAACGCCCAGCCGCAAATTGGAGTTCGTTGCTGAAGCTGCGGATTGACCAAAAAAAACATTTATTGACTGCTCGTTGAAGTACCTGCGATTGGTAATTGTTACGGCGTTGATAATAATAAGAAAATTATTTTGCTTAAACGGTAATCGACCTTCGTGTCCGGGGAAAAATCACATTTAGAAAAATGTGAAAAATGAAAACTGAAATTTTTGTATAGCTTTCTCATAATAGTTGAAAATTCCTTTATTCGCGAAGCCTCCTCTATGAGGAAACCAAAAATACCGACAATCCTTCCTCATAGAAGAAGCTTCGCGAATAAAAAAATGTTTAACTATTATGAGAAAGCGATACGAAAATTTCAATTTTCAACTTTTGTGAGGAAGCGATATGAAAATTTCAATTTTCAACTTTTGTGAGGAAGCGATATGAAAATTTCAATTTTCAACGTTTTTTAACCCAAACATTATAAGACCTTAATCATCAAAATGAACGACGGATCGCGGAATGAGAATCCAATGTTCTCCCGCGACCGGAAGTTCGTCCGCGATCGGGCCGCCCGCCTCAACAGGAATCGAAAACTAATCTGATAAATGACGAAACGAGGAAGGAATAATGGCCGTTATCGATCAAGCCAAGATACCGCTGTAACAAGACGAGAAACCGAGTCCTCGGCGGTCCGACGAATTTCTCTCGGGAGCTAAAGCGCGAGAGAAATGAGCACGGTCGGCCAGTAATGAGCCAGAAAACTGGCGACAGCTCGCTATTCGTTGGTACTATAATGGCACTTTATCCTCGGCGAGACTGCCGAGCATCGGTGTCCGTTGTGTGGAACGTGTCAGCTTCCACACAACACCGCCGTACACTATCCGTAGAGGGCAGCTCATATTATTCTCGCGCGGCCGTACCAACGCGGACCGTAACTACTTGCCGCGCGTCGTTCCTCGCCAACGATATCACACGCGTTTTCCTGCTATCCGCCGACTATAAACTACGGTAGTGCGATACCCGCGAGTTTCTTAAAGAGCACATAGTCGGCGTGTGCGCGTGTATGGGTCGCGCAGCGTTTGTTTTCCATCGTATCGTCGGCGGACGCGGAAAGGCCTGGGTTTGTGTGGGTGTGCGCTGGATCGCACGGGCCCATAACTCATGCCGGGGACCCCTCGGGCCGTCTTGTTAGCGCCCTACGAGCAGCTCTTCTCATACCCGAACCGAAATCGCCCGATGCTCCGGCTTCTTCTTCCTCTTCTTAGTCCTCTCGATGCTGTTTATTCTACACGCTGCACACAGTGTATGGACTTCTCGTCGCTCTCATCCAACTATGATAGCGGTCTTGGGAGGGTTTTGTGCCGGTACGATATAATGCGCTCGTAGGATGTATACAACATACCGGGGAACATACAAGGGTGGCGTCGTTGAAGGGAGAAAGGGCGGGGGGAAGAGAGACGGACAAAGTGAGAGAAGCCAGAAAGCGGCCGCGTAACCGCCCTCATCCTTCGCATAAATGCATAGCTATCTCATCGTCGAATCTCCGGGGCGCGCGGTCCCCGACGGAACGAGCCTGCCGTAGCCACCGACGAACCAACGAACGAAAAGCGTTATCGGGAGCGAACCAACCTGATAAATCCACCGGAGAATAATGAGTCGACGTTACTCATGCGGCCAGCGGGCACGTCATCGGCGTTTTGGGAACGTCGTTCGCCATGGGCGCGTCCGCGTATTATACCATACTACCCCACCTCGTGCTCTTTCCAGTGCGCTTTCTGCGTCGCGTTTATTAATCGAGACACCGATTCGTTCGCAATCGGCGGCCGAGTTTTATCCACCCGTAAGATTGGCAATGAAGCGCGTTAGTAATCAATGCTATCTACGATGATACGATGTATTTAGTTGCTTGTTATGGTGTAAACGAGCAACACGAAATATTTAATTAAGAATAAAAATAAGCGCACAAAAAGGATTTTTTTTTGTGATTTATCAAGCTGCAGGTAAAACCCCAAATGACGTCCAATGAATGGCGATTCTTGTCTCTTCCTACACCTCGGTATTAGCTCAATGGGTTTTTTTTTTAATTCCTTGATCATTAGAAAATAATTTGAATTATAATTTGAAACTACAGAATAAAAATAAGCGCACAAAAAAGATTCACTCTTGCGATTTATCAAGCTGCAACTAAAACCGTAAATGATGTCCAATTAATCGCAACTCGTGTCTCATCCCAATCCTCGGTATTGGTCTAATAGTTTTTTAGCGTTTCATAATTCGAAAATGAAAAACACCATTAGGCGCGTGGTGATATCTCGACTTCCGACCAGATATGACACAAGGAAGTGTATTAGGGTCTCCGGTCTGATTTGTTTGTGTATTCAGTTATAGGAAATCATGCCGGCAGCATGGCGAGACAGCTAGAGCGAGTTTGCTTCGATACTAAATCCGTAGAATGTATCCTGGCGCATAGCGGAGTCCCGAAGAGAAAAGAAGAAGACGCGTCACGCCGGTCGCCCGTCGTCGTCGAGACTCTCTCGCACAAAACGAAAATAATCCATCGGAGCTCTCGCCGACGTCGGCCTCGCCCTCGCTCTTTCTCCCGATCCTCCGTGCACTTCCCTCCGAATCTCTGTCTCTCGTGTTGGAGGGCGATTCACGCGTCCGCGTGTGCTTTACGCACGCGCACGTTTCGGGATATAGCGTTGCGCTTGTCGGGACTATCTATCTATAGATCCGCGTGAAGACCGAAGTGTCACGGGTTATATAGCGCGTGTGTACACGCGGACGTAGGAGACGCTCTCTCGAGCGCGCGTTCACGAGCGAAATTAGTTTTTAAATAAACCCCAGCGGCGAGCTCTCCTCGGCTGCTCGTTCCACCCCCGCGAACCCGCTCGACGAGAGAATGCGCCGCGAGACTCGCGCCGAGCAATCCTACACGAAATAATAATAACAACGATAATAACAATACGCGAATAACAAGAGTCGCGATATTTAAATTGCAATGAATTATCGTCATCGCCGTTTGTCTCGCGTGTACGCGGTTTGCTGCGAAAGAGATTACCAGTCATTTTTTCCCTATGAGTATTATTTCGAGCCTCGGTCGTCACGCGCATTGTTTATCGGACTTTGAGCATAGCACAACGCGGGAGGGTTTATCCCCTGTTTTCCCGTAGTTTAAAAAAAACCACACACACGCGCGCAAAAACAAACAAAAAATGGGGAGCAAGCGATCGAGTCTCGGCTAGATTCTCTCTCGAACATGACCGTGGCGCACACATCTCTCGAGTGACGTTGAGTGACGCGTCGAGTTTAACGCGACCGTTTTGTTACCGACCACCTCTTTCTCCTTGCGTTTCCTGGCCAGCACTTTGTTTTCTGCGCTACCCCTGTTATCCACGACTGTGCCGGCGAACCGTGCCGCGCTCCACTGCCGGTCCACCCCCGTTCGAAGCAACACCCGCCGCTGGAGCGCAAGCCTCCGCGCGACCCTCCAATTTCATCGTACAATAAAACACGTGGCGACAAATTCGGCGCGCCTGCAATCACGATCAAAACCAAGCCAACGCGACCCCACTACCAGCAGGAAGCCCGCCCGGCGCAACCGACCCCTCCGCGCCGTTGTCCTCCGGTGCGGAGCCCGTTGTCGGTTGCGGCGTCAGCATGGCGATTGCCCAGCGGTGAACGGTGGTGTCGATCCGTTTGGCTGTGCAGCAACCCGAGAGCTTGCGGTCTTCGATGTGAGAGCGAGGGCCGAGAGATACCGTTCGATGACGATGGTGAAAATCATCGGCAACGAAATGTATGTGCGGCAGAGCGGGTTGAGCGGGATGGGCGATGGGAGGGATGGGAGAATAACGTGGCTTGGTAGCGGGGCATATCGATGCTAATCGCCCAAATGGACCGTGTCACTGAGTAACAATAGCGAGGAGGCTTCCGCCTCCGTTACATCGACTCGCATTATCGTCAAACGCTCGAGCGAGCAAAGTTATGCGAGAGCACAGAGAGAGGGTCACAAACATATTCGACAGGTTGAACCGAAGCGGCAAATTGACTTCGCTGGGTCTCATTTGGTCTTGGTGAAAAAAGGTAAACACAAGTCGGGAAGGAGCGAGCCGGCGGGGCCGTAAACGGCGAAAGACCGAGGGGAAAGTGATCCGTGATAATTAATTAATTAGTATTGACGACGCGGAGTGACGATCGTGTGAATGATCCTCATTCCTGAATCGCGTGCGCGCATTCAGGTATTGCACTGTGACGGGGAACGTCGCGCAGCTGCACTCCGGTTCTCCGGTTCATTCTCACGAAGCGGGACCGAGAGTGAGCGACGGGAGGGGGAAGAGAACTCCTCAACAGCTTAACGATTTTTTGCCGAGCGAATTATGGAGATCCGCGTTCGAGAGGCTCCGATGAGGGCTTCGCTGCGGCGAACCGGCTAAGGACTCAAAGTGATCCTCGTCGTCGTCGTCTCGTTCGTTCACTCGCTCCGAACAAGAAGCGTGTAGGGGCATTCTTCGCGGCACTGCATTCCTCGATACGATCGCGAGAGGAGAGCTGTACGTGTCATCGTGTCCGATAGCGGGAACCTCGACGGCGACGCTTCGAGACAAACAGCTTTGAGCGAGGAAAAAAAAAGATGAAAGACTTTTAGGAATATTATCGCGAGCCGAATATCAAACCTGTGAATCGGTGTGATTCGCCCTCACTCGTAATCGCTCGAGAGTATCAGAATTGTGCTACCGATTTTTTTCTTTCTTTTTTTCGGCCGATCATCGTCAACGAGCCGAGAAATTAATCCTGCGGATTTCGTTGGGCCGGGAATCAGGTTTGACGAGAAGTCCCGGCGCGATCGTCCTCGGTCTTGTTTCGCGAAAGAAACTCCTGAGAATCGGAAACGCGGAGCCGAAAAGAAAGGCAGTAACAAGGCCGGGATGAAGAGTTCACGTAGCGGAACGGGGTGGCGTGCGCAAGAACGATCGGGAGTCGCAGAAGCCACGAATTGACGAACCGTGTCCGTTGCGAGAGGAGGAAGGAGAGATCAGGAAGCGATCGAATAAAAATCGGTGAATGAAGGAGTGAAGCGAGTTGAGAACAAAAAAGTAAAGGAATAGACGGCTTTTTGGTGGATGGAAGGGAAAGAATGGGAGAGATAGGTGGATTCGGTAGGAGGGGAGAGCAAAAAGAATGACAAGAAGAGGACAAGCGGAGAAGACACGAACTGCGTGTAACTTGTCACGGTGGCGAGACTCGCCGTCGGAGTTCTTCAGCCGGATCAAGGCGTCGCGACGCGGCGCTCACTTTTCTTACGACCTTTTTGGGGAAGGCAGAAGAGGGCAAAGTCAACGAGCCAGAAGGTCCAGAAAACAGAGGAGGAACGAAGGGACAGACCAATATTGCGTTAAACGATGTAAGAAAAGGTAGCCTCCGCCTGCACGGCTCGCGTGGGTTTGTAAGGTACAACCTTCGAACATGCTGCTTCTGCTGATGCTGCCGGGCTCCGGCGTGTAGGAGGAGGTGGGTTACATCGTCGCTGTGGCGTGCCGACCGATATACATATATTACTCGAGGTAGCTGTACCGAAGACAAAAAAACAACGAAACAAGAAAACGAAGAGGAGGAGGAGGAGAAGAAGAGTCCATGAGAGATAGGAAGCCGATGAGAGAAATGCCCTCAAGTCCTCTTCCTGAGAGAACTCTCAAAGCTGAAGAGGGCGAACTTCATCGTCATCGACCGTTGCAGGGATGACAATAATTAGTTGATAGCGAAGAGAACCCAGGATAATCGGTACGGAGGGTTTGTACACTCAACGCACATTTGTGGTCCATCGACTACCATATTTTTATTTCTTGTCAATTCTACAATTTTTTTCTTGTAGTTAAAAATACCACTCGATGAAATAGAAAAGATGGTTGAATTTTGTGGAAAAAAAAGAAACAAGAAAGGGAAGAGGAGGAGGAGGAGGAGGAGGAGAAGAGTCCATGAGAGATAGGAAGCCGATGAGAGAAATGCCCTCAAGTCCTCTTCCAGATAGAACTCTCAAAGCTGAAGAGGGCGAACTTCATCGTCATCGACCGTTGCAGGGATGACAATAATTAGTTGATGGCGAAGACAACCGAGGGTAATCGATACGGACGGTTTGTACACTCAACACACATTTGTGGTCCATCGACTACCATATTTTTATTTCTTGTCAATTCTACAATTTTTTTCTTGTAGTTAAAAATACCACTCGATGAAATAGAAAAGATAGTTGAATTTTGTGGAAAAACCAAGAAAGCAGAGAGGAGGCCATATTTTCATCTCTTGTTGATTCTACGATTTTTTTACAGTAAAAAATACCGTTCGATGAAAATGAAGAAGTTGCAGCATTTTGTGGATATGAAATGTTCTGTTGAACACATGAACCATTTTTTTCGACAGTGTAAGGGGAGTTTTTTTCACGGTTGGATGTTTGCTGCTCGCTAGCTTTCGCTATATTTTCGGGCATTTCGCATCCCCGCGGGTTATTTAGCGCAAGACTGCGCCGGGAGCTCAAGCGAGCGAGTAAACGAACGTAGAAACGAGAAAGAAGTTAACGGCGGCGGCGGTTTGGCGGCCGCAACTCCACCCTGCCTTAAGTGCTCCGCTGACTTACATCCCTCAGGGCTAAGGGTGCGCTAAGAGGGCGTGACCGAGATCTTTTCCTCTCGATCACTACTTTCGGTTTCTTGTACATACTCCGTAGGCTTCATAAAAAAAAATAAAAAAAAAACAGAAAAAACTGCGCATACTCCAAAACGAGGGGACATTTTTCAACGGGATAAGATACAGACATTTTTCCTCTGCACGTTTTTTCGCGATATCAGGTCCGACGGCTCCGGCGCCCCTCTCTCTTTCCCGTTTACCATCGCGCCGGCGATCGATGCATCATTCTGCGCGAGAACTTATCTCCGATCTTTTATCTCTCCGTGCACACTGAGCTACCCGCTTCCGTACCGGACCGAAGCCTTCGAACAATGCCTCGTGAATGCACGAGCCTTGCGTCCGCCCTGCAGTGTTCAACGTTGAACAACGCGTCCACGGAATTTCGGCAGACGAGACGGTAAACCACTTATATCGACTCTTCGATCGAGAGATTCGAGAGATGATCTTCGGTCCTTATGAGCCGATTTATGTAGATCCAGGTAAACTCCGCGTGACCCTCGATACACAACTTTTGGACACACGTAACGAGCCACCATGTTATCGGTCAGAGATGGGCGCCGACTTTATGATCAGACGCCACGGTCCCAACTTCGAAATTAACAGTGTATCAATCTCGTTTATTAGAGAAAAAAGTAATCCCATAATATTTTTATAATGTTGTTTCATTGATGAATTAATTGATTAAAAAAATGAAAATAAGAGAGATTACGAAGTTAACAAGAGAGAAAAATTCCTTTGAAATTATAGTCTCGATAGCGTGAAACTCATCAACCCACTACAGTTTTCGTTGGAAAGTCGATACAAAAAGTTACAACCAAGCCGATGAGTTTGGAGAGAGTGCGCAACATACGAGAGGATCGCTCGAGAGCCTATCCGGTACTTTTCTGCGCCATCTCCTCATCAGCTCGCTTCTCTACTCTCAATTCCACCTCATCCTCGGCGTCGTACACGCGCGCGCGATCATCCCGGAGGCGGAGTGTTGTGGCCGACGAGGAGCCGGAGTCGTCTTGATGCGAGATGGAAGACTATATGCGAGGTACAAGCATGGATGAGGAGGCCGCGGGTGAAAGGGTGAAAAAGAGGCAAGGAGAGGGTCAGCTGGGACGCGGAGGCTGCAGGAGCAACAGCATTCCATCAAACCAGACTCCATCTTATGTGCCGCGCGAGGCTCTCTGCTGACCCCAGGCTACATCTTCGCCGTCGCTCGTAGCACCATCAACGTATAGCATCGTACCAGCCGCCTCTCGTCTTCTTCTTCTTCTTCTCCGGACGCATCTCGATCCGATCGTCGGCTTTCTCATCTCTTCGTATTCTTCCTCTTGTTTTTTTTTCCATTCGATCTTTCTCACTCTCCCTTGGGTTCGCTCGGTGGGTTCGAGAAAGCTCGTTCTTGGACGCAGGCAAATCGTCGAAGCCTCCCGCTCGCGCCGAGCTGCCGGTTCGAGGGACTCGGGAACGAGCGGTTGGAGAAAAAAAAGGAACGAAAAAAGCATTAAGAAAAAAATCCGGACGGCATTTTTTTCATCCAGCGTGAAAGGGGGAAGATCGTGGGCATATGTGAGTCCCGCTGGAACGTAGGAGGCGAATAAGCCGGGCCATGGACACCGCGCGGAATCATCGCAATGGTGGACTTTGGAGCTCTTCGGCTTGACTCGTTGATTTCGAGAAAAAATCTGAGGGACCTCCGAGGAATAGCCGAAGGCTGGTATGGAAAAAATGTACACGCCTGAGATTCAGAAAACAAATGTTGAGACGTTACGGGGCGAAGAATAAAAAAATGAACAAAGAATAAAATTATATAAATCGACGGCCCGCGCTGAATACGAATTCAACAGCCGTTTCGTTCTAAGATCGAGGGGTAAATCGCCAAACATTTTCATTTAATTTCTCGGCGCGACCGAGATTCGGATTTATTCTCAACATGGATCTTTTGGTCCATACATTCAGAAAAAAAATTTATTTGACGGGCGCCCAGCAAATAAAATATTCGCTTGATTTAAATAAATATCTATCTAAATCAATTAAAATATTTATTTAAACCAAATAGATATTTGGGTGCCCGTCAAATAAATTATTTTTCTGGGTGTAATATCAATGAAATTATCAATCGATGTGTTTTGTCGTGCAGAGTCTTACTCTCAACAATTCATCGTGTCTCTCGCGGTCGAATGAAGACGTGTATTATATATAGTATCGCCGAGATCGTCGGGACGACGATCGATGCCCGAGACGTCGCGCTACTCCGGAGACGACGAGCCCGAAGACACCACCGAGAAACGCGCCGGGCGAATAGGTGCGTTGACGTGGCTCGATGGATGCATTTTTAACGAAACCGAAATAGCGCCTCCGCGTGACTCGTTCTCTCGTTCCCTCGGTATTCGGGAATAGAGGCGCGTTAGTTCGAAGCGACGACGAGCTCGCTCGCTCGCAGACAAAACAGCGGCAGCTGCCGCTGGTGCCGACTGCTACGACAACGACGACAGAAAAGACCCGAATGCTACATTCTTACGGTTCTTCTTAACTCTTTTTCTCTTCTCTCTTTCGCTTACGCTGTTATATTCTTCGGCTTCGGACCGAGCGAGCTTATAATATTTTTCGTCACTCGTCAGAATCTACATGGTCTTCCAACGAGTGACGACTACAGTTTAGCATCATAAGTCATCATTGAGGTTTGATCGAACAGTGAAAGCGTGAAAAAAAAAACTGACTCGATAATTGACGAACGTTGAGCACAGCTTGAAGTGTGCGGTGCACAGTGGAAAAAAAATGATTGTTATTAATCGAGGCTTGAGAGGTTCGTTTGAATGCGTTATTTCGTTTAGAACCTTCGAAAGCCCGAAGCAATTAATATATTTTAATGCATCCGCCCCCCGAACCTTGATTGATTCAACAACTTTCGCTTCCTCATATTTTTAGTTTTCTGTGCAGAATTCTAGACATAAGTAGAAACATTTTCAAAGTACAGCCCGTCCCGAATTTTCAGGCGGTTTAGCCCGAGAGCTCGCATCAAGAGTGCCCCGATATGCCCCAGTTCCGAGGAGATTCCCTGCACAAGACGTAGAACCGGGGTGCCCTATTCCTCCTTAAGCTGGACGAGACGCTCCGCGCGTCGAGAGATGCCCTCGTAAATCAACGCGTTTAGATTGTGCCGCATTAGTGGCCGTTTTACGGCGTACTTGGGGAGATACGACGAGCCGACGGGCAGCTATAGGCAACATAACGCACTATAACGCTACAAGCTGTAAGAGACTTTTAGTGTCTCGTGTCTTCCACTCTCGTCTCCTCGCTCCTTCGAAAAATTAATGACTCCCGAGACTCGGAGTAATTATCACGTTTCTCAAAATTATCGACGCATCAATAACGAATGTATCTGCCGTTGATGCGTGTATTTATTCGCTCGGTAAACGGCGGAAAGTTATTAAAACGTTTATTAATCATAATCTCGTGATACGCCATAAAAGTAACGACGTTTTACGATAACTTTTAGCGTCGCTATCTCGCGCGCCGGGCATCGCCTCGTATTACAGATATACCGCGATCTCTTCCAGCAACCCGTGGCTCTTCGGTTGTATGTTAATGCCGATCGAGCACCTGCAGTGATAAATTGATTATCCGAGGATTTTTCATTTCGTCCCCGATGCGGTTTTGCAGCATCGACTATCTTGATTCGATGCGAGGGCTCTCGTTGCTGCACTCGCCGGGTATGGAGGAGTCCTCTGTACATTCCATGAGGGATCTCCGACGATCTCTCCCTACCCCCCCCCCCTCCCTTTTCATAAATATTTCTCCCTCTCCGCATTTATAATAAATACATAATACCGCGGATACTTTACATATTATCGGTAGGGGGGCTTCGTCGGATTCCCCGCGGTGAGCCCGCAATCCGCACGCACACGAATCGACGCACGTAAGTGGTGCCCCGCGGGTCCTCTCGATCGCGTCGACGATCGTTACGGCAATTTCGCAAATTTCACCGCCGCGTGACGCGTATCGATTTCGGTCTACAGCCGAATAATCCTCGTCCGAACGTCATCCACTTCAGCGCATTTTTCTTCATTTCATTATCATTATTATCAAATTTGTTGTATTATTTATTTGCCATTTTTATTACGAGTCTTGCGTCTCCATCCGGCGAAGACTCCGGGGTGGGATTTGTCTGGCCGGGAGGTGAAGCCGAGGCTCTTCATCGCGCCGGAACGGGTATCAAGAGTGCGTGTGTTTGGAAACAGCGTCGAACTCCACGCCCCGCCAAACGCACGCTTTCTTCTCCGGTTCTTTCCCCTCGAGAGGGCTCCGCCGGGGGTTTTTATCCGTCGACGAGTGGCGCCCGGGGCAACTTCGGAGCTCCCTCTCTCTTTCTCTATCGCGTTTCACGTGTGCGTAAATATCCCCGTGCGTGCGTGCGGGCTCACCCCGCGAAAATCGCACAGAGGCGAACACGTTGCATTGTTTCTCTCGTCCCGGCAATCTGTTGTGGGCCCTCGAGTCGAGTGCGCTCTCGTCGACGCCCTTCTCGCTTCTCGAGTGTGGTCTCCGCCGTGCGTGTGCGCGTGCGTGCGTGTGTGCGTACGACCACTTGCGCGGTATGTACGCTATTCGGACTTCTCCTCGAGCCACCCCGGAGAATCCACCACGCACCCTCTCGAAATCGTTGCGCAGCCACCCTTTGCCCACGGGGTCTCATCCGATCGCCACACGCGCCCTGCCGCTACTCCGTTTCCTCCCCAATCGCCCGCTGGAACGTCGACAATTAGTTCGCGAGTCAAATGAAATTGTGGGCTCGATCGATATCTAATCACCGCGAGTAATAACAAACGGGCGTAGGCAGCCAGTGAAAAGCTGACGGTCTTCCGAACATCGCTAAGCACTGGATAAATACGCCACTGCTTGGCAGAGAAAAGTTAAGAACATTTTCTGTGCCGTCACTCGCGGTTTGAAAATTACTATTTTTTACCGAAAGTAAGCTGATACGGAAAAACGTCATTTTCGGATTGAAAATCTTGATTTTTTCTGGATGTGACGAGAAATACGTCACTTGAGGGCTTATTTTTGCGTCACTCATTTGTAAAACGCATAAGTTCTGTCGCCGTATTCATGCATATGTTTATAGGCATACAGCGATAGAGCGTGTACGTTTTGCAAACGAGTGGCTCAAAAATGCGCTCCCAGGTTCGAAAATCTCAGTTTTCAATCGGAAGTGACGTTACGCTGGTGAATGTGTCTTCCGGTTTGAAAATCTTGATTCTTTACCGGAAATGGCGTAATATCTCACTGGATAATCGTCACAATGACTAACCCCTTAAGGAGAATTAAGCCACTTGTCCAGGATATAAGGACGAATGTAGCTTTTCGTTGACCGACGAAGGAACGAAACCCGGCTGGCCGTGCGCATGGTGTGCGCTCCGGCATGTGCGCCGAGTGTTTCCGATACACATACGCGCGGACGATCGCGCCTCTCGTGTAATTAAACCGGGACGACGGCGGCGTGTTTGTGTAGACGAGTAGAGAGTGAGACGAATAAAAGTGGAGTGGCTCGGGCGCCGGTCGAGAGCGGGAGAGCCGCGAGAGCTCGCCGAGCGCTAATTAACGAGCCCCGAGGTGTTGAAATCGAGTCGCAGTATTTCACGAGAGGTGCTGGACCGTGGTAATGCGGTGCCGGGCATCGTCGTCCTCTCCGCACCGGTGGGTGGATATCGTGCTCGCGCGGTGATGCCGGTGAAGCTGCCGAAGAGATGCCGATGCGCGCCGGTTCGCCGTGCAGGAAGCCCGATGCAACGGCGGCTCTTTCACTCGGTCTCGGATCGTGCCGGACGAAGGGTTGCCGAAGCGTCGAAGTGAGGCAAGAGATTATAGCGAGCAGCGGCAGGAGGAGGAGGAGGAGGAGGAGGAGGTATAGATTCACCGGGAGACACAGAGGAACTAATAGGCGGGGTGAGAAACAAGCCGCCCGAGAGATAAGGGGACCCCGGGGCCCTGGCATAATAATTTGTGTCCTCCTTCTCTCTCCCCCACGAGCGACTTTGCTCTCCGGTTGCTCTCCGCGAGCCATCCTGGACGTCTCAATTACGAGAGAGCGGGTCCGGACCGGGCCGAAGAGGCGCGAGAAGACGATCGGCGCTAATAGCACAAGGATCACGAGAGTGCCAATCGATAAATCGTGTGTATGTATTTATCTCTGATAAATCCCCATTTAGCGTAATTTTTTTTTCTCTGAATCTCGGATCTGTGTGGTTCGCGAAGACGTCCGACGCGTGGTCCGGGTTTACTTGTGCACGGAGATGAGCGTCTAGTAGAGAGTCACCATATACATTGTGAAAAAATTCGTATGAAATTTAACGTAGCGGTAGTTGAAGTTTTTATGCATAAACTGGTAGATCAAATTTCATGTACAATTGTGACGGAAAATGGGCGCTCAATATGTTAAAAACTTTCGAAATACTTTACTTTTAATAATTTACTATAATTTTACTATGAAAGTACTTGAAATCCAAAAATGCTCTTCAATTTCACGTGTAAAAGTCCATTAATTTCTCATCACGATTGCACATTAAATTTAATGTGCCAGTTTCTGCATAAAAAACTTCCAATCCGCTGCATTATATGTACGATTTTTTTTTAAGGTACACGTATATGCATGTAAGAATTCTTAAAAATCTCACGCTTTTTTTAAATGACGAAATAGGTCGCGTATCCCAAATATAGTACTTTTTCTCTAAAGCCTACAAATATAATAATACTTTCTAAATCAACGCCGTACTCTTATCTAAATCCTTCTCACTATTTAACATTCTCCGTGTACCGAAAATACGGGGGAGGAAAAGAAAAGAAAATCTAGTCAAGGAACTGAACAAGTATAAAAAAATAAATAAAAAAAATAAAACCAAGAGTCGATGTGTACTCACTCACGAGATTATTGCATTGTCCGCGATGTACGCGCGAGGGATAAAGAGGGCGTGGGTCGAGACGTCGCCATGTTCGACGGAATGTAACACCGTAATAACACGACGACTGGTTCGTAATATCGCGACAAGGGCGGGGGAGAGATACGATGGCGGAGTGTCCGAGAGAATGAGTCCCGTGTAGCAGCGATGTAAACACATGAAATAATATAGCTCGGCTTGTGTGCGCATAGACGGTGCACTCGCGGACCGTGCAGCAGCGCCGGCTAATAGACATATCTCTCTTTGCGGCACGGAGGGGAACGAGCGTGCGAGCGAACGAGCGAACGTACCGTCGACTCAACAGCCGAAGGAAAGGTACAAGTGGAGCAAAAGCAAAAAGCGATGAAAAAGAAAAGGTCGAAGAAAAGGAGGTGAAGGAGGTTGAAGGGAAGCAAGGCACGGCGAGTGCGTGACATATTGCAGCGGGTTCGGCTTCAAACGTCGAACAAGTCTCGGTTACGATTCGACGCGGTCGTGATGTACCACTTCGTGTGCTTCGAAAAGGCCGCTCGAGAGTTTTACCGCGAGTTCCTCCGGCCTCGGAGCCATGCACGGGAGATCAGAAAAGCCGGAGCGCGCTCGGCTAAATCATACGCGGCGAATGATAATACACAATATCCGATGTCGATTTATAGCGGGACAGAGTGGAGAACGAGGTGAGAGTGAAAGGTATCGCCCGAAAGAAGGAGAGACCGCGAAGCGCGCCCCGATAAGCCGCCCGGCACCGCGATATCTCAGGCTCTCCCCGGGGCGGCCTCGTGCACTATTATTTTCAGCTCGGAGATACTTTTCGCGTGGACACTCTCGCATGCGGAGCAACCTCTGGACTTATGTAACTTGACATAACATAACGCGTGCACGGTTAAACGGATCGCATTCCGTGAATTAAAAAAAAGAAGAAAATGAGAGAGGCTAAGCGGTCGGGCGGCGCAGTGGAAAAGGGAAAGGAGTGATCGGACAGACACTCAAACGCGTATTCCGTCTCGCGGATGGCTGCATTCGTCGCAACGTCTCGTTTACCCTGCTCGATCTGTATTTATTTTTTTCTCTATGCACCATTGAAGCAATTGCAAAGAACGATTGTTTATATAACAGTGAAATGAATTGAAGTCGTGCAGGCCGGTCGCCGTAATAATTACAGCGAGGCCGCACGAGAGTCCGGACTATTTCGCAAGTCTATTAATGAGAACGGTCGGCGATCGTTCGGGAAAGTGAAAGAGCGATACTCACTCGCACACACGCTCGGGCCTTTTAATTCCCCTTTGTCCGTTCTAATGCCACTGAGACTCCGACGACTTCCATAGTACAAAAGCGTGTTCGTCTTTCTTTTCTTTTCTTTCATTAGTAAATTTCTTTTGTACTTGACCAATAGTCACCTCCTCGCTGTTCTTTTTCTCGGCTCGTTCTCTCGCCCGGCGCAGGCGATGACTCCACTAAACTATAGAGTACCTATAACTCTTTGAGGTTCCCTCGCGAGAGCGCGAGAGCCACCTTTAGCCCGAGCGCACTTCGGAGTCCTAACGATATACCATATATATATATATATATATATATATATATATATATATATATATATATATATATATATATACCTATACATAACCATTGTCCCGAAGTCCTGGAGGCCGCCGAGATCGGTCGTGCTCATTGTAGTCCGCAATATCCCGGGAACTTGCGCGCGCGAGCGCGCACCGACACAATAATAATTGTGCTAATGATCGCGTTCGCCACGAAAGTGCCACGTAATCGTCGAGTGTCGAGCTTAAAGGGCAAGCCCGTCCACGGCGGGCAGCAGGGTTGGCTCGATTCTCATTCACTCGCGCCCTCATCGAAATTTCTTACAGCGAGACTTGCGCATCGGTCTGTGCGGGACAGATTGTAGGTCGCACAATGTATCGAGACGTACAGCTGTAGTCGAGAGGAGAATGATGTGCAAATGGCAAAGGGCCAAAGAGGCCCGAGATCCTGCAACCCTCCCTTTCGACTCCCACTGGCCGCCCCATACAGAGGAGTGGGCACAGTGATTTTTTTTTTTCAAGTGACATTTTTTGATCCTGTTAAGGAGTGCCAACATTCTTGTCTATCGACGCAATGGTCAAAGGCTGCGGAAAAAAATTTAAACACGGAATGTCATTCATGCCCGCATTACCGTCGTATCTCTGCCTGCCCAACTACGCATGCTCAATATAAGAGCATGCAAAATGACAGCTTCTTCAATTCTCGCGAAAGACGCGAATTATTTTTGGGCTCCATAGTCAACAAATGCTTAGTCAATACATTGGCTGAGTATGATCGCTTTGAGACTTCCCGCAAGAGAAAATACGTAAAATATAATCTCTTACAGACATGCAAAGCATCAAAAAGGGATCGGGGTATTCCAATTTTTACAGTATTGAAGAAAGTGTACGATAAACCCATTCTCGCCCTATATGAGTAACCTGTAGAGGGCCTACAATGAGAACCAATCATCGGCCAAGCATCACGAGTGACCTTCGGGCCAATATAAGCCGCCACCATCGGGCCGGGTTTATCATCCAAGACTCGATAGATGATCCGGCCAGGCTCGCATGCCAATGGTGGCACCGTCGGCTTCGAGGTTGGCCCGATCGTCGGCCTCATGCGTTCACCCTACATGGGCGAAGAGGCCTCGTCAGGGCCTTATCAGAGATGCAACGTTCCAAAATTTCTACTGGCGTACAGCGATACCGCCAACCGGACAGTGCAATCTACACTTCCGCGCAAATGTACCGCAGTGTTCCATCCGAACAGCGTCTGTTACCCATGTATCATACAGAACGCAGGACCCGCACACAATCTTCCGTGCGGGGTTCTCGCACGTTCCTACGTAGGTACGTAGAGAGCCTTCTCCCGGCTCTCTCTCGTTCTCTCTCTCTCTCTCTCTCTCTCTCTCTCTCTCTCTCTCTCTCTCTCCCTATCCCTCTGTATTTCACAGAGAAAGCGAGCGAAGCAGAGGAGAGCACGAGCCGGCCAGGATACCCTACGTGGGGCACTCTCTTCATTTCCAGGCTGTCACGAGCAGAAGAAGATTCGGCCTGCGTTTGACAGCTGCAGGGTCTGGGGGCTGCTGCTGCTGTTGGCCCGCGTGCGCTCCTCCGCACGACGACGCGCCTCCGCGCTCGCCGAGTTCCCCGGCTACGTTGGGAACTCTCTCTCTTGCCGAAGCATCACCGTCCAGGACGCGGGGTGTGCTGAACCATGGGTTTTCAGCCCTCCACCTCCCCCCCTCGAACAGGGGATAGCCAACGCCGCCACCTACCGAACCGTGCCTCTCCGCTTCCATCGTCCAGCGTACATCGGGAAATTCTACCCTCCGTTCCTTTCTCTTTCTATATTACTTCATCCTGCCTCTCGATTCTCCCTTGTCCTACTTGTGGACCATCGTCCTCTCCCATCCGGCTTGCTCAATATTTCTTTCTCTCTTGTCACCGCTCAAGTTCCATCCCCTTTCCCGCTGGCTCTGCTTCCCGACATGTCCGCGACGCGCATCCCCCGTCACACACTTCTCCGACCTCCCCGTGTGCACGCTTTCTCATTTTATTTCCCTCCTCTCATCTACCTACCGGCGAGAGCTTTTTCTTTTTATTTCATACCTTCTCTCGATCACATGCATGCGTGTGTGTACCGGCGCGTGTGTGTGCGGTGTGCACATAGCGTTGGCAATGCTCGCGCCCAGCGGGAGACGAAGGTTCTCTGCTCCCTTCGTAAATACCACATTGTAATTATTCCATCGTTGTCGTTTCGCTCAGGATCTCTGGATCTTTCCCCCGGTCTACTTGCCACATCCGTATGGCGGACTGGCGGGGCAGCCTTGTTCTAGAGTTGGACCTGGGCGAAGGATACCAGGATGAGGCGAAACTCTCTCTCGATACTGCGACGAGGCGGTATTGTGTATGCCTGCGATTCCCGGTCTCTCAAACAGCGGAAACGGAACACACACTTGAGGGTCGATGGAGCTCCCCTGGATCACTACTGTGCATGAATCTTAACGAATGACCGGTCTAGGAAATACGCGATGATGGTGGAATACAAACTAATCGTTGGATCAATGATCGAGGATTATCACTGAAAGTTTATTTAAAAAAAGACAATTTGAACCAGATAATGCGTTTGAACCCGATAACGCGTTTGATCCAGATAACGCATTTGAATCGGATAACGCGTTTGAACTAGATAAGGCGCTTAAACCAGATAAGGCCTCCGAACCAGATAACGCGTGTGAACTAGATAACGCATTTGAACCAGAAAAAGCATTCGAACCAGATAACAAACTTCAGTGCAGGAGCACCGAACGATTACTCGAAGAGCCCAGAGACGGGAAGAAATGCGTTCGTACGACATTTATCGAGGATAAATAAATATATATTTAGGCGCTAGTGGAATTCGATTAATCCTGCGAAAAAGCTTTCGAGGTACGTGTACGAGGGAAAACAAAAAAGAAAATAAATCGAGAACGAGGGAAACTCGAACCCCATCTCGGGATAGGTTATCGCATCCGACAACGAGAGTTCATCGGGGTGCCAGACGTGGCCAGAGGAGGAGAGAAACACGTTATATATACGTACAGTGTACCACCGCGAAGTATACAGAGAGAAAAAAAAAAAGAAAAAAAAGGGGTATACGAGAGAGGGCACCGTGGCCATTACACGCAGCTGCTCCAGACCCCGCGGCCCCGAGACCCCATGACGAACTACTCCAGCGTGAATTTCATATTTCGAAAAATATCGCTAGAATCCGCGTGGCAACCCCTTCCTCCAGTTTTCTCTTGGCGAAAAAGAGGCAGGAGGACGCGCCGGAGGGGGGGGGGTGAGGTTCGGCGATATAGAAACTCGACTCTCGTGGCTCGCGCGACGAGCCTTTCGGGAACGATGCAACCTACGTACACGTACATACACGTATACTTTATAACGCGAACTATGTGCGGAATGAAGCTTCCACCCACACGTCACGACGGTATTATTCGTGAGGGAACATTATTTCGCGACTCGCCGGATTGTGAAAGAGGTGGTGCAGTGAGCGACGAGAGGTGTATTATATATATATATATATATACATATATAAACATATATATATATACGCGTATATATATATATATATATATATATATATATAGGAAGGAAGGAAGACGAGTTACCTACGGAAATTCGAGGCGCAGTGAAAATTTCGCCGCTATCTCTGTACACCGAGGGGGAAACAGTGTAGAGAAGGTTGAATGAGAGACAAGCAGAAGTAGACGGTGGAGCTGGGGGGTGGCGGTGAGGTGGACGGTATAGGAGGAAAACCGGTGCGCAGATGCACCGACGGGTGCTGTTTAATATCAGAGCCGCACATGGTTCGCTCGGAGACACATTTCACTAATATTGCAGTGCGCGAGCGGGTTCTCTGTTTCTCGCTCTCGCGAGACTCTGTCTGCGTTCGGGCGCGCGCCTTCCGCGCGGTCTCACCCACGCTTTACATATCTCTCCGGGCATTAATATATTCAACACATATGAATATTACACTGAGAGAAGGACGGAGGGAACGGGTGGACGAGGAGGTACGATAGCGAGGACGAGAGTGAAAGGGGTGCACATTGGCTAAACCATTGTGCCTATATCTCGAGGGTTGCCCTTCTCTCTTCTCCGCTTCGCTCTCGCCTCGCCGGTTCTCTCTTCCTCTCTCTCTCTCTCGCTGAGGCTTCATGAAATCTGCGGCTTTCATTGTTCCGCCGACACAGAGCTTTGTGCTTTGTGCCACCCTGGAGCCAGCGACTGCGGCAGCGCAACTCCGGAACTATTCCGCGTTTCCCCTTTGAATAAGGAACTAATGAATACCTGCGGACTCGGCGAGCTATAGTCTAACGCGCCTAGCGGCTCGCCTAGCACGTTATTTCCTCGTGAAACTCGACGTATTAGTTGGATATATATATATATATATATATACTGAGGAGTTGAGTACAATACGCGGATACCCATCAAGCTCGGTTTATCGCTTGTCAGAACTGCAGAGCCCGCGAAGTTTTTTCTTTCATCGTACGGTGTTTATCATTAGCCAATTAATCTGGCACTAATAATTACGTGTTTCCGGTATGACGTCACTCCCGATCGAAACATGAGGTTTCCAAACCGGAAGTGACGTACGTTAGATATGACGGAACTGACGAATTTCCGACATGACGTCACGTCCTGTCGATGAATGAGATTTCCAAACCGGACATGACGTATTTCCGTTTTGAAAAAATTCCGTCATATCTTTGAAGCTTATTAAATAAATTTACTGTGTAGAAAAAATGTCGACAGCCCCAACAAATTTGTTTTCTTCTTTCGCAACGATTTTCAGAATTTTAGAAAAAATTGCAATAAACTCAAAAGGTCATCGATTGCGCGCGCCCGGTGTTCGACTCCGTTCGGTTTTACCGTCAGACGACTCTGCGTACAATCTTTAACAGCTTGTACAATAGCATAGGCATCGGGTGAGGAGGAACCACGGCGACGGCGACGCGGAGGAACGCGCGAGAGGCTCTTCGATGCCGGAGAAACCGAGTTCGAGGTGGATGAAGCGGGAGAAGAGGAAGATGAAAAGAGCGCGGAGAAGAGAACCTCTTCGGTGATGGATCGTCCAATCAGTGCCGCGAGATGGAGGACGAGACCGTGAGGCCAGAGATGAGAAAGATGAAAATACAGCGAGCGAGGGAGTATACGCAAGAGCCGAGAGAGGAGACGATTCCTATACGGCTATGCAACGGCGAAGGAGCGAGACGGCCGGTATCTCGGATGAGAGCTCGCGGACCTCGCGGAGAGCGAGGTGAGGTGAGAGGGGAAGCTGAGGTCACGGTCGGGTCGGTTGCCTGCTAATCGAAGAACACGTCGTGCCGTAAGCAGCCGGCCCGGCGCTGTACCGAAAGAAGAAGAAATTCTCTCGCTAGGGCACATGTACTCTCGGGGCATCGTTCGTTCTCGTCAGGGAACGAAGAGACGCGACCCACCGGGAGAATAATCTTATTGCTCGAAGCCTCTCTAATTCGAGAGATGAAATTCGATACGAGAAGAAATTAAATGAAAGTACAAAAATAGCGAGGGCAACTGCGCGTTCTCATTACAATTGCATGTGAGAATACGTTCAAGTTTCTTACGATCGGGTGAGTATTTTTTGTGTTTTATTGCGGTTTTGATGGACATGTCGCAATGGAATTCGAGGATGGATTCGTAGGTCCGGATTGCTCTAAGTCTCCGTGACAAGGGCCGGATATCACGCTGAATATCCTGCAGCCTATCTTACTCGTTACGCATCGCTTTTCATTCAGGATCCCCGCTAAAGATATTTCCCCATAAAAAAATTAATAAAACCCGATCAAACGCTAGGCGGGGGTAGAAAAGCGATGGAGGAACAGCTCGCACTGTTCGACTGTGTCCACCGGCGATGTTGCGTTGCTTCGTTCGACCAAAGGATGAGTGAGAAATGAACGAGAGGTAAAAGAGCGAAAAGAGAGGAGAACGCGAGCAAGCGAACGGCTAACAATGGCCGCCAACCAAAACATCCGATAAATCTAACGGAAGAGGAGTAGGGGGTACGGACCTCAAGCCCCGAGGGGTTTTAAACTCTCTCGTTCTCTCACCCCCCGAAGTTACTACACGGCGGAGAGCCGTGTGGCGCGCTTGCCTGACGCCCGAGCTCCGGCAACCCTTACATTACGCTACACGTTACACTCTGCACTCCGGACCGACGAGAGAATGAGAAAGCGAACGTATATACACCAGAATAGAGAACCGATGCGGTGGTCGCCGCGGAGCCGGAATGAGATAGAAGCTCGCCAGAGTAGTAGACCAGAGAAAGAGAGAGAGAGAGAGAGAGAGAGAGAGAGAGAGAGAGAGAGAGAGGAGGGATCGGCTGTGCGGGAGGCATGACGTGCGACCCACGAAAAACCAAACTGAGGGAATTCTACGCTCGACCCTCCCGCTCTCCCGCTTGTTCTATATCGTATAAACTGGCTCTATCTTCGTCAGTCTGGGAACGCTACGGAGCTTGCTTGCCCGCAGCGAGGACCGAGCGAAAACCGACGGGAGAGTCTGTATGGATGTATATATGTATATGTGTATGTGTATGTATGTATATGTGTATGTATGTATATATGTATGTACACGTCGAGGTTTCGGCTAGGTAGCTCGAGGGCAGCAGCATCAGCATAGCGGGAGGTTGTCGGGGGTTGTGTAACGTAACGAGATCTCCTACGGACCAGCGTTTTCTCCCCCTTGCTTTTCGACGGAAATTTCAACGAATTTGTTTGCGGCCTCGTCCTAATTCGTTTCCGTTGGTTTCCCTCTGCCAGCCGGCGAGCTACTACCCCCGAACAGCGGTATTGCAACCGACCGCGCACACTCGATTTAGAGGAGTTTTCACGAGATCCCATCCAACGCCTCTCGCAGCATCGGCGTCAATTTAGCGGGCTGCGGAATATTTATTTTCAACGGGTAGCGGAAAATGATATTCTTTCGGCTTTCTTTCGCGACGGTTTTTTCGGAGTTCATGTCGTCCTGGGGGTGCAGAGCGAGGGACGTTTTCGTGATCGGCCGTGGAATGATACTACGGACGTGCAGCCTTTGAGCGGCGAGCGAGCAAAGTTTTTTCCCTCCCATCGTTTTGGGAAAAAGGGCAATTTTTTATTTTATCTTCTAAAGAACAGCACTGCCCATCGTGTACGGGGCAAAAAGTGCAGGGCTTGAACGCCGAGCGAGCAAGGTTTTTTTTCACTCCCATCATTTTGGGAAAAGGGGCGATTTTTTATGTCTTCTAAAAAAACAGGCCTGTCCGGTCTGTATGGGGCAAAAATATACAAGATAGGATAACTGGTGAAGATCCAAAATCGTATTTCTTATTCCCCATGGCTTTGCCCTTTCCCGCCTCATAACTTGTCATACACGAAAATTTTAATTTATTTAGATATTAGAGTTTAATCCTCGGACTATTCGCATTCGATCGATCGAAAAGATATATCGGACATGCATATAATAAGATATATAAAATATATTCAGCAGGCTTTGAACGCCGAGATACTAATATTTTTTCCCTCCCGTCATTTTGGGAAAAAGGGCAACTTTTTTTGGTATTCTAAAAACAACCTTGTCTGACGTGTGCTGGGAAAAAATACTCAAGACAGGATACATGGTGAAGACACAGAATCGTATTTCTTATTCCCGACATCTTTGCCCTTCCCCCACCCCGCAACTTGTCCTACAGCACAATTTAAACTTATTTATAGATTACAGTTTAATCATCGCTCTATCCGCACTCGATCGAACCTCAAGCAAATCAGCTTAGCCAAGATGACAGCTTAGCCAGCTGACTCCAAACCTGATCAGCTTAGCCAAGATGACTCCATCGAAAAAAAGAAGAAAAAAAAAACCTCCGTTTATACGGATTAATCCGAAGTGACATTTATGATACAGGCTCGTTAGGATAAATTACCAGCAAGCTCGAGGTAAGAAACGATGATTGATTGCGATTCTCTGATCGTCGATTCGGTTTTGAAGGATTGGAATTTAACGCCGTATACCGTGTTTATAAAACCTCGATAAACGAAGGGAACCCTGCGAGCACACCCGTCCTAATGGACATGCGCTGGATTGATGGACCGAAGGGTTGCGCGACTCTCCAGCCAAGAATATCGCTTCTTTTTTTAACTCATTGCCAATCGAATGCCCGAGCGAAAGGCGAAATGGAACTGAATTCCATCGGGGATAATGGATACATGAGAAGAAGTTGTAATTTGCGGGTAGAGCCGAGTGTGGACTCTGCACGTCGCGTCCATGAGCCTTCCGTGGGCGGAAGGAAGAGCCCGGCGAAGCGCGGACACGGAGGACGATCTCGCTCGGGGGCCGAGCGAGAACCGACGGACAGGTTGGCTGTGGAGCGCGGCCTCCGAGAAAGCCGTGCTCTCGCTGCCATGGTTACCGTCGCATTCCCGCCTTGGCCACGTTGCCATGGTGACCATGCTCTCTCGGCTTGCGCGCTAAACTCACTCTCGTCGGGCCGTACATCTCGCCATTTCCCTCTCTCCTGTCCCTCTCCCTTTCGCTCTCTCGCTCCCGAGCCATCGTCGCCGCGCGAATAGCGAGCACGCGGGCGAAGAGAGACCGAGGATTCGTACGAGCGGACGGAGGACTGCGAGTGCAACGAAAACGGGGAACGGGAGGAATAGAGAAAAACGAAGAGGACGAAGAGGCGGAAGAAGAAAAAGAAGAAAAAAAAACATTAGGTGCGCGGAAAGAGGCCGGCCCTTCCCGACTCACGCGCCGTTTGCTGATCTCTCTCGGCTCTGTGTCCGCTGAGGTGTTTTCACAAAACGTACTCTGAGGTGCGTACGCTGAGGTGTTTTTACAAGCAGTACGTTGGACCGTAAGGGCATTTTTATTTTTTTGGATTTTTAAAATTCAATCGTTTGTGAGGTTGTTTCTTTGAGGCGCGGGTGTTCCTTCAATTTTATTGATGCTCGGTTGACCATTCAACTTTATGTCCGCTCAGGTGTTTTCGCAAAACATACTCGTCGCACCATAAGGTCATTTTTTTTTTTATTTTTTTGAAATTAAATAATTTGTGGGATTGTTAATTTGAGGCGAGGGTGTCCCTTCAATTTTATCGATGCTCGATCAACCTTTCAATGGCGGGAGTTCTTTACAGTTGAGAGAAAAAAATTGCCTGTGGAGAATAAAATGAATTAGCCGTATATCGAATCGAGATTTTCAGACGGATATATCGATCGATTAACTTTACCTCAATTTCTCTATTAACTTTAATATACCGGTTTGTCAATGAAAACTTCGTGATTCAGTGTATATTAATTTTGGGAAGATTTTCGACGGCGTATCTCGGCCAGAGGTACGACGCGCAGTGTTCACGTGACACGGATCTACAGCGCATGCGCCCTGAGAATAATTTGTCCCGCTTGTCAATAACGTTTTCTTTTCGCGGAGAAGCAGAGAGGGAGAGATTGGCACGAGGCCGAGGAGCTTCGCGATGAGAATTCGGATATTCTCGGAGCGCGGCAATCGGTGTCGAAGCAGTAACAAAGTTTAAATATTTAACGTACTATAGTGAATAGCCGGTACCTGCAAACAGTCGGGGTAAAACGAAACCTTGTCGATTCAGCGGCACGCGAAATTCGCGGTATCTTTCCGTCCGTACACGAGAAAGGGGGGGGGGGGGTTTCGGTAAACGCGAACCGAATCCGCAAGCACGCACGCGTTGTTATAATAAACCTGCGATTCCGATTGGCCGCCGAGTCACCCGATATCAATATTTATTCAAGCCGGCGCGAATGCCCGAGGCGCGATTAAAAGTTGTTTATGCCATAAACGATTAGCCCCTCCCACCGGCGCGCGCGTATTACCCCGGCACTCATACATCTAAATCAGGATGTATATTCACCCGGCTCGTTCGCACCCTCGCTACGCGTATACGCCAAGAGGGATAGAGAAAAAAAAAATTGCCTTCACAAATTTACCATCTAGCTCGTTGAATCGCGACGCACGCGATCGCCGTACAGTCGCACGATTCCACATCAAATATAATAAATAGAAGAAAAAAAAATGATTTTACTTACCGGGACTGCCGAGAAAGACGGAGGAGTAGAGAACGCCGCGTCGAGCCGCGTCACTCGCCGCTCTTTGCGCGTCCGGTGGTGAACTCCATTCTCTACGCGGACACCATTTGCCTGTAACAATAAATATTGAATTGAAGATTAGAAAAAAGATTTAATTAGTGATTAATTTCTTTTATTTTTTTGTGACAATGATTCAGCTCGAATCGCGATCGTTGTTAGGTAATTGTCAACGTCACCGGGTCTCGTCGCGAGATTCTATCGCGTGCCGTTTCGTACGTGCTTACGTGTATCTTTTATCTATACTCTTTTTTTATTTTATTTTTTATATCCATTCTTCGTTCACTTTTACGATCTCTGTCATCGGTGCCCTCCAGCCGCGACAGCTACAACCGAAGCCCGCTCGGACATACACACGAGTACGCCCGTGGGTACTCGAGTACAGGTACTACACATTTCAGCGCCAGTACTCGGTGCCTGACGCGCGAGGGCAACCGACGGGAATAATCACGCAATTATGGTAATTGAATAAACGCATAAAAAGCATGTTGCATTACGTCCAGGTATCCGCTCTGGTCTGGACGATTGTCCACGTACAGCGGCCGTGCACTACTCTATATACATACACATGTATATATAACGCATATATGTGTCCCACGACTTTTTTTTAATGGACGCGCATGCACATCACGATGACGCGAAAGCCGAGCGTGCACCGTCAGTGAAATATAGCGACAGGTGAATTACCCCGGTCGAGCTGATCGAGATCGCCGTCCGCGCTCTAGAGAGCGACGGCAGCGTGCACTCTCCGTAGGTACCTATAATCCACCACATTATATCGTTCATCGCAAATTTTATCATTTTTTTCCCCGAGTCGTTCATTTTGTCTTTATTATTATTTTTTTTTCTGTTCATAGCTCTCCGGTAATTGTTCAAGTGCATGGTGAGTTGATCTCCGTGGGCTGTCTCGGGAAGCACGAGAAACACCCCAGTTTCTTAGCCACCCGATCCTCCCTACCTATAATCCACCACATTATATCGTTCATTGCAAATTTTATCATTTTTTTCCCCGAGTCGTTCATTTTGTCTTTATTATTTTTTTTTTTCTTTTCATAGCTCTCCGGTAATTGTTCAAGTGCATGGTGAGTTGATCTCCGTGGGCTGTCTCGGGAAGCACGAGAAACACCCCAGTTTCTTAGCCACCCGATCCTCCCTACCTATAATCCACCACATTATATCGTTCATCGCAAATTTTATCATTTTTTTCCCGAGTCGTTCATTTTGTCATTATTATTATTATTATTATTTTTATTCATAGCTCTCCGGTCATTGTTCAAGCGCATGGTGAGTTGATCTCCGTGGGCGGTCTCGGGAGGCACGAGAAAGACCCCAGTTTCTTAGCCGCCCGATCCTCCCTACCTATAATCCACCACATTATATCGTTCATCGCAAATTTTATTATTTTTTTCCAACTCGTTCATTTTTTTTTATTATTTTTTGTTTTTATAGCTCTCCGGTAATTGTTCAAGCGCATGGCGCGTTGATCTCCGTGGGCTGTCTCGGGTGCAACGAAAAGCACCCCGGTTTCTTAGCCGCCCGATCCTCCCCGGTTAGCGTATCCAGCATCCACCAGCCGGTATTGCAATTTTCCCCCAAGATGCGAAAAATAGGAAAGGTATCTACTTTATTTCCCCGGCGAAGATCCCCGACCGAATGAGGATACACGTCCGTTGGCCTGGTGTATAAGGAAAAGGGGCCGGCTAGGGGATATAAGGGTAAGCCGCGGAGCGAAGTAATTTCACACGAAGAGGAAGAGAGGCCGATGGGGTGTTCCGGGCTCGCGAGGAGCTCCTCGTGCAGCAGTCGGGAGCGTGGCGTTGTCTCGCAGGAAGGAGCGAGCTGTGTTATCTTATCTCCGGAAAATATAGCAAAGACCGGCGTATCGGACGGAGGAGCTGCGAAAATTATATTCTCAAAAAAGAAAAAAGAAAAAAGTGTCCAATTGCTTATCCTCAGTGTAACACACAGTGGAATTCCGCAGCTCTGACGTCACCGGAACGTCGATATTCCTCGAAGGAGAGATAAAAAAAAAATTTATAAAAGAAATAACCCGTCCGGAAAGAAAGCCGCGAATTCCGGGAAGAAACCCACAAGACAATGTTCCGGTACAATGTAATACTTATCAATGGTTTTATGTATATTCGAGAGGTCGTATATCAACCCGGCTCGCTGGACCGTCCAAGTGTTGCCTATAGATGGATATAATGCAGAGAATAAAGAAGGTAGGTAGTCCGGTAGGCTCGCAGCGGGAATCGAGAATCCGTTGTCTTTATACATTGTCGAAGCTGAAAGGACCGGAGAATTCTCGGGACTCACTCTTTCTCTCTCTCCCTCTCTCTCTCTCTCTCGCTCTCTCTCTCTCTCTCTCTCTATTCCGCTGCATTTAATCGTTACTCCATAAATCAGGCGTGAAACCTCTTTCCGGGGTCTCGCACGAAACTCGGCTCTCGTAAAAAATGAATTACGACCGCGCGTCGGGCCGGCGTTGGCCGTGCCGGCTTGCGCCCGGGAGTTTGTAGCATTGGTAGTAGTGGCCAAGTCCCGGCGGGGTCCCATTGCCCCCGATATTTCGATCCCCGTGGATATCATGCTTCCGCGAGTACACCTTTTCCTTCATCCCGCGCACCGCCGTCTTCGTACTTTTTACCGAGCGAGCGCGAGCTCTTCCGCAGCCCTGAACTCTGCTGAGGACAAGCGTTGAACGATGCTTATCAGCGATATCTCACGATACACCTGGAGGATCCCCGCTGGGATCCAGAAAACGCGTTGGAAAAACCGGGCCGCGTGCACGCGCAGGCACAGTAGTCCCGAAAATAATGGGCGTCGTCGCCGGTAGGTAGGGAAGATCAGCGAAAAAAAATATAATTCGTATAATCAACAAACATTCCTCATTCGGGAAATTCGGCACTATTTATATTGTTGATTTTAGATTTTTTTTTATTTCAACACAAACGTATATGGAAGTTTTTATTTATTGTAAAATTACCGAGAAAATAATTGTAAACGTTCGCGAATGAGAAATTTGCTTGCTAAATATACCATCCTTTTTCTAGCATGCACGGGGGGGGGGGGGGCAAAACGGACTATTTTTTAAACATTTTCATGGGACGCGGCGTCTCATCGCGAATGGAGGACAGGGGTCCATTTTGCCTTTGACGCTTCCCCCAATATACGGTATATTATATGGTACGGATACCCTTATTACGCTAATGGCTTTGGCTCGACTTGTGCGTCCGAGTAGCGATCACGTTTGCCGGTTGAACGGAGCACCGGAGACTATGCGTCGCCTAGCTAAATGCTTCCATGCCTCTCACGGAACAATCGGGATGAGAAATCATCGGACCTCTCGAGAATGCGTTTAATATACTCCCCCAGGGGCCGATGACCCTCGAAATGATCCTAAGATTCTGGTGGATCGTTACCAAATAACATCAACGTTCTCTTATTTTACCCTATTGGGCAAAGGTGATGAATACGGCCCGGTCCATAGACCATTGATTTACGTGTTAATTGAGCTGGGCCATATTCATCACTTTCATCATATATGATGAATCGGACCAATCATCGTGGTATTTCCAGTCCTAAAGAATCATTATGGATTACTCGTGCGTAAGGTAAAAGCGAGAGAGTCGAAAGAGTCTCGGCAACTCGGAATCTTTGGATGTAATCGGTATTAAGCTGACTGCCTGGCAAACCGATTCCAAATAATCCTCTGATGTATCGTCCGCTTTCGCGTCACCTTTGTATCTCCGTACGCAACGAGGTTCCGGCTCAGCGCTGTAGCGTTTGATGTCGCGTAGGGTCGTGCCAGCTCCGCCAGAGTTCCCCAAGACACCAATCCGAGGAAGGTAGGCACAGTATTCTAAATATACCTGTAGGATCGGACCGTGCAAGTTGAAGAGAAGAGGGGAGAGAAAGAGATGGACGGATAAAAACTGCGGAGGACAGGACGCGGCGGGACGGAAGAGATTTATAGTCGTTAGGAGACAGGGTGTAATCATACACATCACCCCGTCGCAACCCCGTAACTCTGATTTACCGTGGGAATTTTAAAAGTCGTTTCGAATTCCGAGCATTCCCTTGCGAGGCTCTCGAGAGACGTGTTGTATACCTACGACCAACACACCGAATGACTATTATATCGCCACACTTGTCTATCGCTTTGCGTCGGTCACTTCCTCAAAACCATTTCGTCCGCGGGACAGCCAAACCGTATAATTAGAGAAAGAGAGCGAGGCACACGTGGGGCCCACGAAAACGACCGGATAAACACTCGTTCATCGTCGTTTCACGTTTCGATACGAAAGAACCGTGTAAACTAGACAGCGAATACCCAACGTTTCATCATTCGATTTTGGGCCAAATGATCCGGTCACTGTTGACCCTTTGACGGTTAGATGGGGCCTTATCGACTCCGCCTCTTGACCCAGGTGGCATTCCGCCCCAACTAGAAAAATGGCACATCACTGGCTCCACACTGGCTGCCGTACGCCAAAAAGCCATATCGGTCTTTTTCCGGTCGGCGTAGGTAGCCAGAGTGAAGTCGACAGTCTTCCTAGCACTAATAATTCACAGCCCTTTCCTACCCCCAACTTTGAAAGGGTTAAAAAAGCTAAGTGAAACATGTCTGCGCGTTCATCCCTATCGACACTTGATTTTCGGCCAAATCATCAAGTTCCTGGTAACCCTTCGACGGTTAGGTGGGGCCTTATCAACCCCGCGCCTAGACCCAGGTCGGATTCCGCCCTAACTGGAAAAACAGCACATCGCTGCCTTCACACTGGCCGCCCACACTGGCCACGCCAAAACACCATATCGAGCACTGATATGTACTGGGTAATGCTGCCACTACTAAGCGACGTTTTCACCCGAAATCACAATTCCCTCTTTTACTCGAAATTGTATGTTGGGGTCTCAAGGACTCCGACTGACAGTTCACGGCCGTTTCATACCCCTAACGATTAAAGGGCTAAAAACTAAGTGAGACATTTCTCCGCGGATCATCGCTGTCGTCCCGACCTCCAACAGTATCCCCAACTAAACCGAGAGTTTAACTTGCCTTCGAGTGCGCGTGATTGTGACATTCGCTTTCACCATGTCCTCGCGACTTACCCTTCGAATTTGCCCCACGCCCGGTGACGCCGCGATATCCAGTCCGCGAGTTTAAACAAGATGGAACGAACGGGCGAGAGGTAAAATAAGCGACTCCGTGACAACGATTCATCCTCCGTATACGCTCTCGTCCAATGCGACATCGGCCAATGTACACTCGTGTCTCCGAGGCAATGTGTACCCATCCCTCGGATGCACGATGACCACGTCATGTATCCGTCAGGAAAACCGGGTGCTCCCGTCCTTTCGATGCGCAATACTTATACCAAAGCGACGCACTGCACACAGAGGGTTGACGTTCTTCTCCTCGCACCGACGACGAGAGAACGAACCGAGGCGTTTATTTTTGCAACGATCGCGCGTCGAGACACACTCGGTGACAGTTATAAATTAGAACGTTACTCCCATCGTCCATAGCGGGCACGTTTCCACATCCAGAGTGCAGCTGAAGTAAGAGAAACCCCGATGCATACCATCGCTGAATGCTTCGTGAACCTTCTAAGTCTCTGATTTGACATCCCCAGGCAGCGTTCCTTTGATCGTGCATGCAGGAATCCGCCACCCGACTCGTTTCTCCCCTCAACGGCGATACCTATGTTTTATGTTCTTCCCCATTTTTTGGATTTTTTTGTTTGTTTGTTTTTTCAAACTCTCGCCATACTTCCGCGTTGCTCTTTGCTCGATGTTGAGGATTCCACGAAGGAGAAGGAAGAGGTTCTTTGAGTAATACGTAGCGTCACTCCTGCGGCACGTGGAGGAGGCAAAGTGCATGTTTGGATGCATCGCGAACGTGCCCGAGGTGAATATGGAGGCGAGTTTGTTACATCAAAAACTGGTAGTTGGTACGAGTATACTTTCTCGATAACCCCATCGCATCTTTCTAGGGTTGGAGCCCGCTTCCGAGCCCTCCTCCACCAACTACTCCTCCTCCTCCTCCTCCGGTATAAATAAATCAATATAACCTGCTTCTCCATCCTCAGCCGTAGGCCACCCTCTTTTCGCCGTAAGGAAGTGACGTATGAGGCTCGCATCTCCCCGCTCGCCGCGGCTGCAAGGCAGTCAGCCGGGTGGAGGTGAACGAGGGTGGCGGAAGGCCACCCTGTTATTTCACAGTTAGGCTCTCCTACCTACCTACCTACCGTTCACCCTCTTCTCTCACTCCGCGTCTACTCTTGTGTCTTCTTCTTCTTCTTATCTCACTCCGCCTCTCGCAAGACCTACCGTTCCGCAGCTTCTTCTTCTGCCCATCCTCATCCTCCTGGCCGGGTTCACTCCACGGCTCTAGCAGAGAGGGCCATTCTCTTCGTTCCATCTCGTCGCGACTCCTACTATCCTCCTCCACGAGCAACGAGCGAGAGAGATCTCTCCCTGTGCAGGTCTCGCTTCGGGAGCGCACACGAGTCCCTCGGGAAGCTTTTGTCCTCGAGCTGTAAGCGACTTCCTGACAGGCCAAGTTTGCACCTGCTCTCCTTCTGGCATGCCGCCTCTCCTCCCTCCTCGCGCTCTCTCACCCTCTCTCCCACTAGCGTTTGCTCTCTTCCTTCTTGCGTCCCCCATCGCTCTCCCCCCCCCCCTTTTGTCCCTCCGCACTTCGAGCTCGACCTAATCTTAATGCCGTCACCTTACCCCGCCCACGTTTATACCACAGTGGAACGTAATTTATTCAGGGGCCTCTCGCTCCATCTTTCTCCGTTCGGTATACGCGGTATATATCTCTTCCCAATGAACATAATCTTCAGATCGAGCCGACGGATAACCGTTGAAGGCAGCCCGGACGAGGCCCCCGGTCGCCGTGGTGTGTGCTACGGCTTCAAGAAATTATACTATTCCCGAATAGACTGTTACAAGTGTATCCCTTCTTTTCACGCCGAACAACGCCGGTTGTCCGCGCGACGGCAACCTGCCGACAGAAGTTTACCCGGGGGCTCTTGAGCTTGTTCGATCATCTAGGCCAGATGGACTGCGAGCTGGTTATTTTGTCGGTCGAATGAAATTCTTTTTGGTCTCTCGTTACCGCTTTGCCAAACACGCCGACCTCTGCCGATGCGCGCATCCATGCCGCGACGAGGTGGAGGCTGCAATTGAGATGCTATTCGATCTATATGGAGAGGATGAAGACCGGACGACACCTCGGGATCTCATCTTAGCTATCTCGAAGAAATCCGCGGATAAAACAAGTCCACATCGTATCCCTTCTTTTCAAGCCGAACAACCTCGAGCCTCGGCGCAATGGAAAGCTGCCGATAAAAGTTTACCCGGGGGTTCTTGAGGTTGTTCGATCATCAAGACCAGATGGACTGCGACCTGGATATTTTGTTGGCTGAATGAAATGCAAGGTTTCTTTTCCGCTCCGTCTTTACCGCTTCGCCAAAGATGTCGATCTCTGGCCGATGCGCGCATCCGCGCCGCCGTTCCAGACGGGCCGCGGCTAGGTGGATGCTTCGATTGAGATACGTTTCGATCTATATGGAGAGGATGAAGACGGGACGACACCTCGGGATCTCGTCTCAGCTCTCGCAAAGAAACCCGCGGACAAAACAATTCCGCATCGGCTCGGTGCCACGGTAAAGCACTCGTCTATGCCTTCGACTTCTTCTTCAGAATTCTCATCAGATTGATAAACAAGACGCGTTCGCACGAGCGTGAGGCCTCTCCTCTCTCTTTCTTCGTGTATCCCGAGAGGTATCCTATACGGATATACACGTATGCTTACCGGGGTTAAGTTCCTACCTGTCCGCTGAGCGAACGACTTCACTGAGCGCGCTCTGGCAACAGTAATTAATTATAAAGCCGCACGATCGCGATATTCATGCTTCGGCTTCCTCGGGCCCCGTATATAGGACCGCTCTTACCTACTGTGGAGCAGCTACGCGTGGTATACCTTCCAGGCCGATACTCGCGGCGCACTCGTTCTTTCACGGTACAGCAACTTCAAACGGACGGTAAGGTTTTGCTGCGCTCGGACGCGCGGTCAGCACTGTGACTTCTCCGACTATATTTCCTCCGTGGCTTCTTTACACATGCGGACGCGCACAGCAGCAAAGTGGACTTAGCGTGAGACGATAAAGAGGGCTTTTTTCACTCGGACAAAATAAGGTTGCCGCATCATCGCGCAACATTCTCTTTTCTTCCTCCAATGTCGTGAGTTCGATTTCATGAATTCGATAAACAGAGCTGTTGGAACGGTCTTCGTTGATTTTTGTGTAAAAAAAAATGTTACGAGCTTGTTTGCAAGTTCGCTGAACACCGGGAAACATTGATAGTCAGATATTGTTAGCAATCTCTAAAAACCGCCGTGGAACTTCAAGCGTGTTAACGTATGGTGTTTTTATGTTACAGTAAATAATACAAAGGTCTGCAACCTACGAATGTTACGTAACAGCGGAGTTCTGGAGAGTTCCTGCGGGTACGATTAGATCTCGGCGAGGTGTTAAACGCGTTGCCCGAGACCGACAGCTGAGTACAGCAAGAAGCAAACAGCAACGACGGCTCTCGCGGTCGGCCTCAAGAGAGAATCGAGACGCGCAAGAGCAACCAGCCCGACATTCGTGCACGCGTTTCCCGCGAACTCCCTGACTTTCATGACTTCCTCGTAAAACGCAAATTCTCAATTAACGCCATTCTTTGCCCCCAGGCTTCATGTGCGCTGCGTTACAAACTACGAAAATTTGCACATTTAATTAAAACCGCGTCGTCGCGAAGCTATTGCAATAACGCAAACGGGGAATAAATGAGCAGGTCCCTTTATTCTCTGTCTCTGACCGAAATTACAGTCGGCGACATTGAATACATTTTTGAATGCTCACCATTGCGTGTGAAAAATCGCTAGGCATACTGAAAACATAAAAATTGTTAGATTAACCGAGACTCGGGCAGATTCGTTCAAATGCGTTATTTTGGCCGACAAATATCGTTCAGTATTCCAAATACATTTTGGCGACCAAAGCGAATCGATTTTTACATATTAATCCTCTAATCGTACCAACCAAATAACGTATATGGATCCATCTGATCGCACCTGATTAATCGAATTATATATATATGTTTTATTTCTTCCGTATAAGCGGAAAGTTTTTTTTCCCACTTTACCGCAGCTATTGCAATAACAGTAATGGAGAATAAATTAGCAGGTCCTTTACTCTCTATCTGTCGCTGAAATTACAGTCGACCGCATTTCCGTCCGCTCATCACGGCGAGTGATGAAAAATCGCTACGCATACTGAAAAAAAAATAAAATAAAAATTGTTGGATTAACCGAGAATCGGCCCGATTCGTTCAAATGCGTTATTTGGGCAACGAACATCGCTCGTTACTCCAAATACATTGCGAGCGACTTTTGGTTACTGCAATCATATATATTGTACTTTTTATCTGATCGCACTTTTGACTAATCCAATCATATATACATAGATGACTGGAATAGCTCTGCACGATAAATGATAAATGTATAGATTATCGACTGACGAGATAATGAGAGTCTTGATCGGGCTGTAAAAGAAAGCACCCTGATAAAAAAAAAAATGCGGTTGAATCAACTGAAGATTCCGGCAGAGACTTTCAAATAAATATTTAATTGGTCGAACAAAATATTTTACTACCTCACAAATATTCTGATGAAATAATAAAAAAAAACAATAGTTGAACTAACTAATCTTTTAACTGTCCCAACAAAATACGTATTTGAACGTCCCCGACCGAATCTTTAGTTGATCCAACCCTATCAGTGCAAACTTTCGACAATTCTTACTCGAGATAAATAGTTGCGATTTCAATTAATGACACCCGCCTCAAAACCAAATGCGCGTGTTGTTGATTTCGCTTGATCGTAACAATATATGTATTTTTTATCCAGTGTACGCGGAAAGTTTGTTTTTTATCCACTTTACCGCGGCCGCTTGCTCGGAAGGGCGCGGGTCGGGCAGTGGCGAATGCAATGACTGCCTTGCCACTATAGTCTTCGCAGTTCAGTTCAGTGTTTCCTATGGTTACACCGTACTGTATCTACCGTACTATATATAGCGCGCACGATCGTACTGCCCGATCGAGATTGATGGCGGTGCCAGGAACGGGTGTTCCTACCTACTACGCCGTACACGTCGTAGTAACTCGCGTATATACGAGAATCCATATATACACATCCGTATCTATAGAAACTAGGTACGTACATAGCCGAGCGAGTGCACAGGAAAGCGCAGAGACGACGATCGGAGAGCCAGAAGAGCGGCGCGCAACGGTACAGAGAAACACCCTGGCGGACGAAGGGACGGAGAACGGATGGGAATCGCGTGTGACGTCACCGCAGGGTTCTCCTCCCGTGACTCGTGACACGCGCACCGAGCCGAGGTTTAATTAGCGCTACAATGCCGAATCGGCCTTCTCTCACCGTCGTATGGAGTCGGCTTTGCTCGCTCGTCGTCGGCTTACATGCAGGGGTCGCTTCGGTTGCCGGTAGTGCATGCCTTAGCTCCAACTCCGCAAGCTCTCGATTCTTGCTCTGTACTCTCTCTCTCGAGCTTTCGCTTTATTCCGTTCTTCGTTTCGGATACATGCCCTTTTTTTTGGTCCTTCAGCGGGAGGGCTCGGAGGGTTCCCATCGGCGAAACCTGCACGACTGTGTCAGCTCGCGATCGCGGCGAAGCGGAGGGACGCACAGTGTTCGCATCTCTCCGTCTTTCTGGCACTCTGCCGGGCCGACCTTACGACCCGACGAGACCCCGAGACCACGTTCTCCGAATTACCGATCCGTACAGCGAGTGCACTGTGCACTTAGCGTAAATTCCACGATCACGAGTCTCTCCGAGGTTTTCGATGGAGAAGCGAGGGGGAGGGAAGAAGAGGAGGAAGCGAGGACGGCGGAGAACTCACGGAGGGCTGCGCGAGAGGGCAAGCTGAAAAAGCAAGAGTGGGTGTCGCTGATGTCTGACCATCTGGAAATCGGCGATCGGTTCAATTTTTGCAGGTACGATCGAGAATCTGCCTCGCAGATTGGTGGAGCTCCGATCGATTTTGCTCTATAGGGATGGAGGGCATAGAAACTAATCTTTTTTATGGTAGGCCTTGCGAATAGTGTTCACTTCGAATAAGTTTCTGAGATATGAGAGGGAATTACAAACACTTCTGGATTGTATGAAAATCTGAAAAAATCAAGCGTATTAAGATACTGAAAAGATTAATTGAGCATAACAATAATGCCAAAAAGTTATTGACAGATTGATGAAAAATGAAATTGTTCAACAAATCTCCCGGAAACATATATTTTTTTAATGAAAATTATTCATTCATTTCTCTGAATACGTATGAATTGGTTAAGATTTTTTACTTCACTTTGAATGTTGTGCTTTCTATACGTTTTACCATATACAAAAAAAAATTGAAAGTGAGTTTAAGAATCTGAAAAAATTCATACGTATTCAGAAAAATGAACGAAGCACTTTCATTTTTAAAAAGTTAGGTTTCCGGGAGATTTGTTGAACAATTTTATTTCTCATTAATTTGTTAATAACATTTTGCAATTATCACTATGCAGAATTAATCTTTTCAGCACCTTTAATATGCTTGATTTTTTCAGATTTTTATACCATCCAGAAGTGTTTGCAATTCCCTCTCATTTCTCTGAAACTTATGCGAAGTGAACACTATTCGCAAGGACTACCTTAATCGGCAGGTAGTCTCGAGTGATCGAAGCTGCACGATGCGTCGGACTGCACTCCGACGCACTGCGTGGGCTCGCAATCGGCTCGGCTCGATTCTACCTTTTTTTACATTTTCTTTTACTATTTCGTATTTCGTGCGCTCGCACTTGGCTCAGCTCGATTCTACCTTTCGCTGCGCCCTTTTCAGTACTTCTTTTTTACTATTTCGTATTTACTCTTGCGTATATGTAAACCGTACGTAGTGCCGCGTACGCAGCGCTCGGTTCGATATTCAATTTCCACCGGCACAATCGATAGGCGGCCTCGCCGATTGGTGGAGCTCCGATCGACCTTGTTCCACAGGAATGGACGGTATGGAAGCTAATCTTCTTTAATCGGCAGGTAGCCTCGAGTGATCGAAGCTGCACGATGGGTCGGACTGCAGTCCGACGCACCTCGTCGCACTCGGCTCGATTCTACCTTTCGCTTCGCTCTTTTTAGTTATTTTTTTCAACATTTTTTTTTACCTTTTTTGTATTTCGTATTTACTCTTGCGTATATGTAGAATGTACGCAGTGCCGCGTACGGTGAGTTCGCATGAATGCAACGTGCCCGGGTGTTTGATGAGCGCAAATGTGGGCGAACGCGAGTCGGGCTCGGCGAAAAGAGAGCCGAATCGTTCTCGCACCGCGCGAAAGAGAGGAAGAGAGAGAAAGCGAGGTTGGTGAGATAGGAGAGATTTAAAATGTTGCGGCAGGTCGGGGGACTAAATGATGATAAACTATCTCGTCGGTCCTCGCGCCTGGTCCGCTTCGCCTTTCCACCCCGTATGTTCTCACAAACACACACACACACACACACATACACGCATACAATGTCCTCTTTCCCCGTTAAACTGACCCACGACGGTTTGAATTACGGCCTAAAAGGAACAAAATAAAAAAATACGCACACACGCACGGCTGTGCTGCATGGCCGAGAACGAGAGTGAAGGAGACGAGAGTGAGAAACGGCGACGAGGTGGATACGAGACAAGCCCGGGAGATTTCCAGCTTCGAAAGAGCTCGAGGAACGCGAGAATGCGCCTGGCCGGGCAGACGCAACATACAATAAACATAATAACGAGGGGGTGAGGGGGAGGGCAGAGGGTGAAGAGCGCGAGAGGGAGTCAATTTATTTTTTATCTGCAGGGCGAGATTTTTATTTTATTTTTTTTCATTTTCGCCACGTTGATATTATGCACGCTGAAAGTTTAATCGCGATTTTCGGAATATATGGAACGGGGTAACGAGCGCATAGTGTATCGAATAGCAGTTTAATTTCCTCGTTGAAATTCACCTCGCGAATTCGTGGGAAAATGCGATCGAGCGGTTATTTATACGGAAACGAGAAATTGTAAATATATTGGAGACAGAGGTGGGAGGGAGGAGGTGGGGGGGGGGGGGGGGGAGGTTTATCGGCGGACGTAGCGATTGCAGAGTCGCTCGAAAACGGGCTCTCGATTTTCCACCGACCGATTAATAACAGCATTTTCGGATGGTGCTAATTAAATCCGGAAAACATGGAAGTGCCACTGTTTATATTTCGAAAACGATGGGCGAAAGAGAGCGCGAGAGCGAGAAGGAAAGCGCCGACGGGCCATGGATTCGGTTGTGCGCGGGCTGTGTAAGCTGGAGAGGGGAAGGGGCAAGGGGGGGGGCGGGCGAGCACACAAAATTAGTTCGATTCGCCCGAGGGAGATTCGGTTACAAATTGACCATAAAAATATATAAAACGCGATTATCTACTATTAATTACAATTTTTAACATCCCGTCGTTTTCGTTCCCTCTCCCCCTCCCCCCACCCCCATTCGCGCATCGTCCAGCATCGCTAAATTTTCACCGTCGAATAATAAAGATAATACCGGGGATTTGGGCGAAATACCTATAACGCATAAATGATCGCCGCTGCAATTAGCATAAAAATCGTTTTTCAAAATCCGCGCCTCCCCCCTCCCCCGCTCCGCCCGCCCCTCGCCGTTCCACAGCGTACTCGTATGTCTCTCTATCCGTCGATGAAAAATCATCGTCTACGCCGATACACCGCGAGTGTAATAATCTACGCCATTAATTCGGGATTTAACAGTCCTGGCAGTCGTTCAATTTTTTTAAATCGATGCTAATCAATTTTAGCGACCGAAACGTCGTTTTTTTTTTCTCTATCCCCAAGTGATTAACAGCGGGCTCTCGGGTGGCTTTTGTGATCGGTCAAATGAGCCGGCGACCACTCGGAGCGTATGGAATAAGAAAAAAAGGTGTTTTTTAAATTCGAGGGAGGAGTCGCGAGCGAATAGTTGCTGCCTCCTCGGAGGCCGCGGGAGGATTGATAATCGTGGCGAAGCTCGCCTTGCTCGTGCTGCCAACTCGTGGTGCGGCGGGCAACCCGGCGCCTCGGCCTGGCGGAGGCGCCGCGCTTCGGCCGAGACGAGAACCGCGAGAGCCGCTCTTCGTCGTGGTACTTTTGTTGCCCCGGCGCACGCAGGCTTTCTTCCGCCTCGGGGCGGCGGAACGCGCATAACCGGGAGAGAAACGAACGGAGACAGAGATAGGGACAGGCAGGGAGTGCGGGAGAGTGCGACGTCGTTGGGGAACGGCACCGCGGCGTCGGTGCTGGGCGTCGCGAAAAAATACCACGCTGACCCGCGAGCCGTTTTTATTCGGTAATTACGTCGTTAAGCGCGAGGCAATTAAGACGCAAGAAATCGAACAACAATTACATTTACGGCTGGGAGCAACTACGGCCGCGCTCCGGCCGCGGTATATTGATCGGCGGGGGGCGTCGAGGGGAGAACTAGGAGGAATAAGGAAGCGAGCGAAAAAAAACGCCAGTTAAAGCCGCTCGCAAGGGTTGTTCGAAGATGGCAATTCCACTGGAATGACGAAAAAAAAAAAAAAAAAACGAATCCCTAAGCGAGTCATTACCGTGAGAGTTGTTTTGTAGCAATTAAATAGTCCTCTGTTTTTCATGCGTAAACGATCGAGGCGTTCGACCTTACCGGGACACTTTACGCACAATGTAATTAGTTGTAACATTTTACACGCGGAAAGTGCGGGTACAATTGGCGCATGAGCGTGTCGTCAGCGATACTCGAAACACGAAAGGACATTATTCCGGTAAGAAAAAAAAAAATAATGATAAAAAATAAAATTGATGTACTCGAGCGTCGCGCCCGCAGCTGGTTTTCTCCGAGCCTTCCGGCTCCGAGTCGTCAAAGGGAAATTAATAACACCATCGGAATCGTAAAAAAGGTCTATATCAAGATGGCTCGTACAATATAATCCCGCATACGGTGTGCGTTGCATAAGTCGCGTGCATGAAGTTCTCCGCGTCTGCCTTTTCTTCTTCGTCCCCCGACTGCCTCGGTGCACCGGTATTTTTTTCTGCCGTTGCACACTCGAGCGCGGTGCAAGGAGGAACAAGAGGAAGATCGAAGGACCGTAGGGAACGGGACGACGAGAGGGAGAGAGCGGGTGCAACGAGAATGGACTGCGGGCCGGATCGCAAGCGCGACGTGGCGGCGAATCAAACGATATCGGGCTTCTGGATTAATTTATGCACCGAAGGTTGTTAAAACGCGAGACTCAAAGCGGCCGCCGCCGCCGCCGTTGCAATCATACGGCTACTGTGGGGCCCACCCGGACGAATTCGTCTCGCGGGTCGTGCCGTCGCTGCACTGTTATACTTGTTGGCTTCACCGTACGGTGCGTACGCTCCGGCAAGAAAACGAATCTGGTCTACGCTGATAAAAAATGCAGTTGAATCAAGTAAAGATTCGGGCAGGGACGTTCAAATAAATATTTTGTTAGTAGAACAACATCCCTTAAGGACTTAAAAATATTTTGGTGAAAGCGTCCAAAAAATTGTTGAACCAAACTATCTTATAGCTGTACCAACAAAATATTTAGTTGAAAGTCCCTGCCCGAATCTTTAGTTGATTCAACCCTATTTTTTGATCAGTGTACCATTGATTCGCGATAGATCGACTGTGAATATTTTGGAAATCTGTACTGTAGTACAGATTTCCAAAACTAGGGTCAAGTCTGAAAGCGCATCTACCAGTCTAAAGTCTACATGGACTAAAGTCTATATAGTCTATATAGAATGAATAAAGTCTACATACATCGTGAGTCGGTAGCCTTTGGTAGTACGCAATATGACATTTATCTGCTGTAATGAAGTTTATACGTGAGTCTATGTAGATCGTATTCTATATAGACTGCAAGTATAGATATTATATAAAAATAGATATATTATCTCATCGACTATAGAGTTTAAACTACGGATTATAAACTGGACTATCGACTATAAACTAGACTATCGAGTATAGACTGGACTATCGACCATAGACTGGACTAACGACTGTAGAGTGGACTATCGAATATTAGACTGAACTATCGACTGTGGACTGTAGACTGGACTATCGACTACAGACTTGCAGGCTTTAGAATCGGACTTGACAGTTATGTTCTCCACTATCCCTGTTCTCATTCCAAGCAACGCCAAAATTAGCGAATAAACATTGTTACTAACATTACTATCGGCGACTCCCGTTGCTCTGTATACCGATATAACAAGAGGTCGGGAGGGGGGGGGGGTTTGTACAGAATGGGAGAGGCAGAGGCAGCGGTACAGAGATATTGCGCTCGGCTGTGCATTCCTCCCTCGCCTCTCTCCGCCTCGCGATGCAATTTACCGAATTGTTTTTAAATCCCACCGGCGGCGATGGTGGTACCGGGGACGGAAGAGAGGGACGAAGGGAGCAAGCGGAGCGGAGGAAGAAGCGGAAGGAGAAAGAGGCGGAGGAGGACGATGGAGACGGCGAACGTGGCTGCCTGGCAGCCATGGCGTCAGCTGTTTTGTCCCGGGTACCCTCGGCGCGAGCGTTCCTCTTTCTCGTTTCTTTATTTCTTCTTTCTTTCTTTCTTGCCTGCTCGCTTCCCCGGAAACACGCTGGCTCCCGATATCGTGTTCCCAATATATATATATATATATATGTGTGTGTGTGTGTGTGTATATATATAAACGGTATATCTACCGAAGGAAGAAAACGAAAGAGGAAAAGCCAGCAAACTCGCTTTTGCTCGGTTCGCTGCTGCTGCCTTCTCCACCTCTTCATCCCTTCGGCTTGGATATAACGCTAAGTGCAAGAAGTGCGCGCACGAGCCCCTTGGCCTAGTAGTAATGGACGTTCTCGGCAAGACGACGAACGGGACTCGCGATGGACCACCCCGAGAGCGAGACGGAGAAAGAACCGGAAAAAGGAAAGTCGCCCTCCCCCCCCCCCCCCTCTATCTACCCTCTCTGTATTACTCGAGACTGTACTCTCAGTGCCGTACGAGATCCTTGCGATTCGTTTATCCCGCTATAGCGTCGGTAAAATAAATTTGCCAGATAACGTTAGATCTCGGAACGCAAAAGCATGACTGGCTGCTTTCTCGCTTAGCCGTAGCTTACTGATGTAACATACACGCATATGTATATATATAGTACGCGCATTATACGGTCTCGTCGTTCGACGTCATTCTCTTCTGGCCTCCCCGCATACCCGACCGGCGGAATTCCATACAATTAAGATAATAAGCCGATAATGGCCGTCGGTGCTGGTCTCTCGCGCGCCAAGTGTTGCTATTCTCGATCGAGGAAACGGCAGCGTCACGTGAACGACGTGTCGTGCACGGCACAGTGTATGTAGCCTACATACGAGAAGGCTGTCATGTGTGCGTGAGAGAGCGACTGCGTGCGCGAGTAAAAAAAAAATGCCATCTACCATTCACTTGCGGTGGATCTATTACGGGTATCTACCGAAGTTCGCTTACCGGGACGATCGCAGAGATAGAATGTAGACCACGAAGATAACTGTCCAGTGTAGGCCAGATTTATTTTTCTCGAAAGGAGTGTCAGCTGTGTGTTCCGGATAAATGCATTAAATCCGTCGCCGATTGTCCCTGTTGCGTGGTTCGGAGTTAACGGGTGTAGATTTCTGTCGCAGGAATCATGGTCGTACTCTTCGCGACATGAATTCGGTGCAGCGCTGGCGGCAGTGGCCGAGGCAGCTTTGCCCGGAATCGTCGATATCCCAGCAGGGCCATTCCAAGTAAGGAGGAAAGGGTAAACGTTATACAGGGGATGAAAGCGAGTGAGAATGAGAGGAGACCCGAGGATAATATAGAGCGCGGTGGGTGGAGAGAGAGTGCGACAGAGTTTTCGCGGCGAGAGGGATGGAAACGGGAATACGATTGGTTTGCGAGGGTCGCCATTCACAGGAGCCTCGTGCTGTTTGGAGTCTGCGAGGGAGAAAGCTGCCGCGGCTCTGCTGCCTTCGCTCCGCTGCTCTGCCGCCTGCTGGCGGTGCTTCCACATTCCCTAGCTTCGCCAGCCACGGTCGCGTCTGCGCGTTTCCTTGACCCTGCAACCGTCCCGCTTTATCTCACGGGGTGGAGAAACCCCAGGGAAGATCCTCCACTCCCGCTTGGTTCTATGTATGGTGCGCGCTCAGAGGAGAAACACCATCGACCAACCAACCCCGTGCTCGAGGATGACGGATGTCGCGACGCCCTAAGACGTCAGCCTCCCCGGCTGCGACGCCCTCCGAACGAAGATGGACCAACGATCCCCTCTACACTTCTTATCTATCCCGATGACTATCCACCTTCCATTCGGCAATCCTCCCGTTATCATTTTTACACTACCATTGCGAGGATTCTAAAGCACGAATACAGTTTCTCATTTGGTTCGATAATGTACATCTCATGTATTTTTCCTCGTTGACCGCTGCGCAGCTTGGTTGACTTTTAGCTCGTTATTCGATGCGGAAAGTCACTGGGGATATTTTTAAAAAATGCCTATTCGCCCATTAGCATCCTCAAGTTATTCTTGAGCTGATATCACTAGGAAAGAAAAATAGCGACAGAAACGAGCTCTCTGAAGCAACCCCACTGGGATATTCCTGACCTTGGAAGCCTCCTGTCTTATAGGTCGGGCGGTCTGAATTAACGGACGCGTAAAATTCTACGGTAGTTCGGTAGTTAGCAGGCGTTCGAGCGCGGCAATGGCACATCACAGGGGTTCATCGCAAGAGGGTGAAGAGAAGAGGATCATCGGAAGAGTGTAAGTTCGTATATATGCGCACACAGATGAAGTGCAGGAGTTGCCGCAAGTGACTACGAATACAGCTAGCCTTCGGTGAAGAGGCTCGTAGGGGGGTAGACGCACCGCCGCGACGCTGCTGGTACACTTAAGACGTTATTTACGGCCCCGTTTCGCGTAACGTTTTAGTTGAGGCAGGTCGGCATGGCTCCGGTCTCACTCCACCTCGATATGTTTATGACGGGTACCAGGCAGCCAGCCCGAGCGTACAAGAAGAGCGTCGAGGAGGAGCAAGGAGAGGGGTCGTGATAACGACGGCGCGACGTTGAAAGGGTCGACGTATTCGTCGAGGGGTTGCGCGAGGAAAGTCTACACGACACTTTGACAAAGTTGATCGGCCGTCTCTTGCAATCGATCGTCCGTCCATTCAGACAAACACAAACGAGACGTTACTCACATAGATGAGGATATGGATACGAAATTTTAGCGAATTGATCCTGGCAAGCATCTGGCGATTGGACTCAGGTCGTGTGACGAAAAAACGCTGGTCTACGGTAGACTCGAGGTAGAACTACTATCCACGAACGAAGAGTTTTCCTACTGGATTACGAATAGTCATAATGGATTTAGGAAATAACTGTTAAGTCTACTTGGGTCAACAATCTATGTAGACTTCGGTCTATACAGACTAAACTCAAAAATCTACAGTATAAAGTCTATCATGGACAAACTTCACGTCACAGTCGATTACCAAATTTGGCAAGAACCAAAGTCTACATAGACTCGAATAGATTGTGGATAGTAGACACGCACACATTTATAGTAGACGGACGTACATTTACGTGTACTTTTTTCTTTTATCTTTTCTCTTCTCATCACAAAAAGTAAACGCGTAAATTGCGAATGTATTTTTTTTTTCGTGAAACATCACTTAGCCTGACAATATCGAGAAAGATAATGGGCGCAGGCCGAACGTACATAGTTACATTTTAAACAAGAAAGGCTCGATGCGCGGTAGCGGTTTCCCGACGGGGAGCCTCGGTATCGTTTTTTTTTTTTTTTTTTTTTCTCCGCGACCTCGAAGATTATGGAAGACGTACGAGCGTCGTGCCGAATGAACGCGGGGCTACCGGCGAAGGAGGCCAAAAGTGGGGAATATAAAGCGAGAGAGGCCGACTTTCGTCCCTGTTTTCGACGGATAGGAAATAAAATGCATAAACGTTTGCACCGCCGTGGGCGGCTCGGTGCGCTCGGAGAGTGATGGGAACGAGAGCGGAGTCAGACGAATGTGTTGCTGTGCAGCCGACGTGTGTATTTAAATTTAAATATAATGCAAATCAAGGCAGATAAGGTGAATAATAATTATTGTGATCGCAAGAACGAGCCGGTGCGTCGTCGTTTCCGAGTATACACACAGTAGGCGATGAGCGCGGAGGGAGGGAACGGGGAGGGAGAGGACGAGTGAGGTTCGTCGTCGATAAGGCCCACCGTGGCCAACTCGAAAGCGAAGGTGGCCAGAGCGAGCCGCAATTACCAACCGAACGAATTTACTTCGCCTCGGAAATCCACGTCGTCGGGGCTTTCACTCACCGACACATGCGCACACACGGGGGACATTATACCTTGTACACATGTACGAGCTAATCCAGTTGGCAACTCGTCGTTTAAGCTCGGCTCGTTCGGCTCACTCGTGGCTATCCAATTTACAGAGCACGCAGGCAACAGAGATTACGAGGTGGCGGTGGCGGTAAGGCACACTTAAAAAATTACTGCGACGCGCAATTAAAAGGAAGGTTTCCCCTCGGAAGAAAGAGGGAGACCGGACAGAGTAACAGCTGACAATTTATGCCGCTGGAAAAATCCACCTCTTCATTCGGGCGCGTTCTTCTTCAGTTGCAATTCCTGACTTACTTTTTTTTGTGTTAGAGCGTCTCCACACCCAAAAAAATATTTTATTTAATGGGAAACAAATATATATTTAATTCAAATATATATTTTGTTTGAATTAAATGAATATTTATTTTATTAGTAGTAGTAATGGTGGGTTTATTGACAATGTGCCAGATGGAACAATTTTTGGTAGATAACATGAAAACATATATACATAACATATATATGTATATTGCCAATTGGCCATCGACCTAAGTCCTTCAGCCACTACTTAATTAAATAATTAAAATAAAAAAATTAATTAGTTACGGGTCACCCTTCGAATACATTCTTTTTCCGGGTGCACTAGTAACGAACCTCCCGAGGAGGTTCGTTGGGCACCCTTTTGTATGCTCCCTTCTGCCCCTTTCGGGCCTCATTCCTCGTTCCCGCTGAACTCGCGCTCTGCCAAGAGACGCCGCGATGCATGACACTCTCTCCATCCACGTGTGCAAAATCCCCGGCTCCCTTTAATAGTTTCAATTCTCCTTCGCCGCGGAGGATAACTCCATTCGACTCGGAGTCCAACGACAGTGTCGGCATTTATATAAATGACTGCGGATCCTCTCTCTCCGACTTACACCTATCGCGCAGCCCCGTCGCATCCTCCGCACTCGAGTCGGACCGCTCAGGCTTTCCTACCGAGCGAAAAAACGTTGCGCCTCCTCGTCACGCGTTTTATACTCGTAACTCCCGGTGTATCGCGGCTTACACGGAGAACAATGAAAGTTGCGCACGGCGCTCCGACCTTCCATTCCCGTTCGACGCGGTGCATGCGAGAGAACCGCCATAGATGCAACCGATTAATTCAAGCTGGATGTCTTTATTGTATTAATTCCCTCGGTCGGCCGCGACCGGTAGGGGGTTTCGCGGAGGGCGATAAGAGCCCACCGTTCTCTCGCGGCCCCCGCGCCCTCCCGACGGTGGGCAGATATGGAATCGGCGGGTTTATACTTTACGGTCTACATACGACTACCGCTGCCTGAAAGCGAACGTGGGCTCGCGTTCGGCGAGAGCTCTCGGTCGCTGCGCCTCTCCTCGCTATTTTACCGAGTGCTGGGTGCGCAAGCCGAACGAGGGCCCACGGTAAGTTGCGCAGGGCGGAGAGACACGGGTTCGCCTCCGTAGATGGGCTGCGCATTTCGCCGAGAGGAATGAAGGAAACGACGAGAGCGAAGGGGCTCGCGCACTGAAAGGGTTCGAGGCGAGAGACTGTGTTGCATGTATATTTATAATATCGCGGATACCGATCTGCAGCCGGGAAACCTAAAACTCGAGCGCAAGGGATGGAAGCACCGACTCGCAACGGAACCGGGGTTCAGCTCTCTCGTCTAATGCAATAGTTTACCCCTCCCGCTCTCTTGAGTCTTCGCTTCCGCAAGTTTCATTTCTTGCCCGGATACTCGAAACTTCTCGTGTCATGCAATTCTGGTTCTTAACGAGAGACGCGGAGGAATGCGAGGAGGGAGAGTTTCACGCGACCGAGGGCGCAGATTCTCGTAGGAGAAATGTTAAGAGAAAAAAAAGCCCGGTGGAAGTGATTGATAAACGAAGTATTCAACTATATACTTTTTTTTTTTTTTTTTTTTAGGAATGTACACCTTAGTCGGTTGGAAGGGTATTCACCCGGGCGTCGGCGCGCAGACTACAAGCGCGCTTCGCGTCAGCTTTCCACCCGTGTTCTCTATATACGCCGGGGCAGAGAGCGAGAGCCCCAAGCTCGTTGAACGAAAGTGCGAGAGAGTTACGTATATAGAACACTCGGAGAGTTCAGGGTCGTCGGGAGCGCGCGGTGGCATACAGGTGGTCCATAACATAACAGTCACTGCGTTTTATCCGGCAGTAAACCGGCGGCAGGCGCTCGGCTCTATGATTTAATACTCCCCCCCCCCCTCCCCCGCCCCCTCTCGCGCGCCCCTCTGGCCCCTGGCACTGCCGAGGCGCGGGCCATGGCCCTCCCGCCGTGTGCGCCTCTCTCTCTCGTCTGACCCCCTTATAGTAGTCGAGAGGAGAGTACTACGTACCCCGCCGCCCCCCCCCCCCCCGCCCCCCATTCCGACTCGAATACATATCTTCGGGACCGGGGCAAACGCAACGGCGTGCTTTCGCGCTAACCAAGTGTCTGTAACTTCCTTCCTTCCTTCCTAGCCCGTTCACCCAACTTCTATGACCATCAGGATTATTCACAATTCCTACCCTTGTACCGATTTGATTTCTCATGCTTAACCGTGTAAAAAATAATCTGGTGTGAGATTGACTTGTAATGCCGGTTATGACCATTTACCGAAAGTCCGTCTACCGGGAGGATCGTAGGTGTGCGTTAAAGTACAAGTGGCGAATATGGCTTTCACGTATGGCTTGGTTACACACACTTGGCTAACGAAGTGTCTGCGACTTTTTTCATTCCTTCCTACCCTGTTCACGCGACTTCTATGACCATCAGGATTATTCACGATTCCTACCCTTGTACCGATTTTATTTCTCACGGTTGTCCGCCTAAAAAATCTGGTCTACCATTCACAGTTACGGAAATAAAATATTTGGGTTTAACAATAGATAAGTTTAAGTTCGCTTCTCCACTCTCACCGTCGCTAGTAACTAGTAACCAGAACGTTCACGCAACTTTCTATGACCATCAGGATTATTTACAATTCCTTCTACCGATTTGATTTCTCAAGCTTGCCCGTGTAAAAAAGAATCTGGCGCACCATTGACCTGCGGTGCCAGTTATGGCCATTTACTGAAAGTCCGTCTACCAGAACGATTGTGAGCGACGATAGGATACAAGTCGTGAATATAGACCACCCCGGTTAGCACGTGAATGAACGGTGAAATCGATGATTCCAGGGCGTATTTACCCCGAACTTGTACCCGTTACGAAAATATATATATTTGGGTTTACCAGTACGATAAGTGGAAGTTCGCTTCTCCACTCTCACCGTGACTAGTAACTGTCACCGCGAATCGTGGGAAGAGTGGCGAAGGAGGACGAGGGGGTTGAGAGGCGTGCATCCAGTACTGTGTAGCTAGCTAGTACGAGAGTCTGCCGTCCGGAGCGACATTTTCGAGTCGGTAAGCCGCATAACTCGCGAGCGACTCTCAGCCGCCACCGCGGCCGCGGCCGCGGAAACTCCGTAACTCTGTTAATTCATATCTGGGAAGTTGGCCTCCTGCCGCAGTGGGTTTCTCCAGCGCATGCTATCGCCCGGTTCCTCTCGGGGAACGAGGAGAGACAGCCAAAAGCCGGACCGGACTTCGCCACGTAGCTTTTCGCCGATCGAACGGAAACGGCTAATGATCGCACCGGTTGCCGGTTTAACGATCGTCGATTCCCGGACTACCGCTGACCACCGACCGAGTTTGGAAGAGACTGCGGAAGGCTCGACCGATCCGATCATCCCACAAGGGTAGCAGTCGAGATCCGGGGGATGGCGATTGGGATTGGAGGGTTGAAGCGAATGGAACGACGGAAGGAAAGAGGGGACGCGGAGGAACGCTGGAGAGGGAAAGGGTGGTACGGCAGTCTGCTTGTGTGGAGTGCCGCATATAGCACATCGGTGTAGTGTATTATATAGACACGGTATATAGGTATATGTGTACATAACGTGGGCGCACTACTCCGAGGGCTCTTCGTCGTCTTCGTCGTGGCTCTTCGCGTTCCGCTTTGCTCTGCCTCGCTTCGCTTCGCTTTCCGCTCCGTTCCGGGGCCCTCGTGGGTGGTAGCTTCAGGGGTGGCTGCCTCTCTGCGCTCCGCGTGGGAGTTGGTTTTCCTTGCTTCCTCGCTACCACCTCCGTCACCCCACGACGGAGGAATCGATACGCCGGGTTGCGAAGCTCAGCGCCACCAACGCCTCCTCCGTCGCCGCCGCTACGTCATTGCACCCAACGACCGAGCTACCCTTCCTCCCGCTTCCTCTCTATTTCACCCCCTCGCCAACAGTTCACCGAGACACACACGCGCGCCCGCGCCACTTCGACCTACGAACTTTAAAGCGCACACCCGCAAGCGCCTCGATAGGTTACAACGGTATACGAGACCCGGATGTGCACTTCCCCACCGCGTCGACAACGAAGTTCGAATTCGGCGACTCGCCTAGGGGCAACTTGAAGACCACTTTTTCGAGTTCGCTGATGGCCTGCGAAAGCTCTTTGCAACTTCACTTTTGTCGCTTCGCCTCGGGTTCTTACAAAGTTAAAATGGGATTGCAAGGTTTTAGCAATCTAATTTTTTAGGTATTCCGATGGTAACCATTTCTGCTTAGATTACTGCACATACTACGAATGTTGTCACATCTATGGATATGGATTGGGCTCTTGCGGCTCGTAGACATCTTCGAGCGTCACATCAGACTCGGTCGGAACGGATGATGACCATTGCAATTATTATAGCTGCACATGGCAACAGTATTGTCGTGCCTATAGGAAGTATCCAAATCTTCCCAAGTAGAAATGAGATTGTAAGGTTTTAGCAATATAGTATTTTAGGTATTCCGATTGTAACCATTTCCGTTTGGATTGCTGCACACACTACGAGTGTTGTCAAACCTACGGATACTGAGTGGTCTCTTACGCCTGGTAGACATTTTCGAGTGTCACGTCAGATACGATCAAAATAGATGTTCACGGTTGCAATTATTGTACCTACACACGGCAACTATTGTCGTGCCCATACGAAGTATCCAAATCATACTCAATAACATCGATTTTCGTCGATACAATTCGTACAAATCTGCGATTTGTTTGAGCACGGCAAAAAAATGAAAAATCACATACGAGGTAAAAAGAAACGTATGCATTTGGCGTTCGCATAAGTCTCTGATGCGAACACGAAATGTTTATCATTGCAATTATTATACCTTCAAATGCCAACAGCTGTTGTCGTGCTTATACGAAATATCCAAATGACATTCGGCAACATCGATTTTCTTCGGTACGATTCATGCAAATCTACGATCTGTTTGTGCACGGCAAAAAATAAACAGCCGTATAAGGGGTAGAAGAGAAACGTATGCATTTGGCTTTCCCATAAGTCACCGATACGAAGACACCGATGCAAAATGGTACGTTCCTTACTCCCATCAGTCAAAAGCTTTATAGAAACTGCTGTGCATCGACTTTCGGGGACTGGTACCGTTCCTTGATTTGAGAGCTTCGGGGTACATTAACTCAACGTATAGATCTCGTGACTACAAGGAGGTACAAGAGAGCGATTCAGGTGGGGGTAACTGCCGGTCACGAATGATAGCGGTACCAGTCGAATTAACTTGCATAGGAAATTAGTCGAAATTATCTATATATATAGGCGTTGTAATTTCACAACGAGTGATTCGTTTTGTCAATTTATGGAGCATCCGCTTGAGATCCCGATGGCAATTGCCAACGTCAAGGGATAATAAAAACACGGCAATGAGAACCACTGAGGCGGGCACGGGGTATGTGGGCAGAAACGGAGAATTGGTCTAGAGGAGGGCTCTTAAGCGTTTGGCTTTGGCACAGTCGTAAAAATAATGGAACGCCCGGTGCATGCAGGCCGCTAGCTAAATAGCATGTAATAGCGAAAGGCGCGGCTACACGCTCTACCTCAGAAAATCTCCGCGTCAGTGTGGCTGCTGCTGTTTCCTACTGCCTCTACCTACTGGAGCCTAGGAGAGAGAGATGCGGTCCCCACTTTGCCACCGCCGCGTGGAGAGCCGCTCTGGAGAGCCTCGAACCCCGGAACAATGGTAATTGCTAATTAATACTCTCTCAGCGATCCTTTCTCTCTCGCCTTCACCAGGGTAACCTTGATTTCTCGATGTTATAGAAAATCCCACTCGCAGACGGTAAAAAAAAGCTCGGACATTTAACATTTCTTTTCCCCGAGATATACAATATTTACCATTCGTTTCTTTAATTTTTAACTTTTTTTCTTCACTTCCCAATTTTTATTAGTTATAAGTATGGTTCGCTGAGCGAAAAATAATTGTACACTTGACTAGAAAAAAAAAACGCTCCTCTGCACAGTAAAATAGGTACCAACATTTCTTGTCCACAAACGTCCAAAATTCTTTTCATGTTAATTCTTTTTTTTTTATCTTGTCCATTTTACAACAATGTCTGCCAATTTTACAAATATTTCGGTGAAATTAGTAACAAAATAATTGTGGACGTTGGTGGACAAAAAAGTTTTGTTAAATGTACAAGTCTTTTTTTACTGTGTATGGGCACGAAATGGTCGAACGCGTTCCTATCTACTGATGCCCAACTAATACCGACGACAGGGTCATTAAATCGTAAGATGACAAATGTTCCCGGGACCGAAAGCGTGGTTAGCATTAACTCGTTTCCGAATTTTATTACACGGTTGGTTCGATATAACACGGAACGAATAATAAAATTGTCGTATCGCGTGACCTATTAATTTCCTCTCTTAGTTCAACATCCAACCCGCCGAGGCGCATTCCCAGCGAGGTTTGCGTCGCTCATCGTAGCCATAGCCATTTCAACCCTGTGCGAGAGTTAGCCTGGAGCTTCTCGTGTTTCACGCGCTCCTTCGTCGGAAGGAAGGTGACCGGAAAGACGTCGATGACTGCAAAAGAGCGCGCGACCGGGAGTCGCGATCCCGACGCGCACCTGGCCCGGACCTCTTCGTGACCGGTCCCCGATCGCTCTCCGACTCTGTATTTTTTCCCTCACTCCCTCGCAACTCACAAACTTCCGTCAGAGACTTTGCCGCGACGGCTGATTCGGCCTCAATTTTTTAATATTTTTTTTCTTCACTTTTTACACTAAAACTACTCACTCGTCGTTGGCGACAGCACTTCAGGAATTCCAGTTCTCATTCTTATCCAATTGCACTTACCTAGAACAAAAAAGAAAAAAACAGAATTTAGCGTCAGTAAACATAATAAAATGTGATATTCGCGCGCGATAATAACAACAGCGCATAGCCGAACAGACACTCGTCGAGGCATCGATATTTAATCGTGTCTGCGGTCGGCCGGGGATGAAAAGTTCGGAGCCATAGGGGAGGAATGAGAGTCGACGCGTCGCGCTAATTGTAAACGCACAAAAGCTCAAATCGCTCGGTTCCCCGGTCCGCGGATTTTCATGCGGCCATTATAGTACCCAGTAGTATTTTACGCGTACGCTGTATAAACATAGCAGTGTATACGGCCCGTGTATTGCGGAAGGGTGATGAGAACGGCAGCGACGGTGAATCCGGATAACGCGCGGCAAAAGCTCGACGCTCCCACCCATCGAGCCGAGCCGCCCCCCTCGGGTGCATACATCATCGACCGACTAATTTCCACGATAAATATTTTACGGTCGGCCATTACCGTTCCATAGACACGTACCTATATCATCGATACAGGTACACGCATCGATTTAACCCGTGCGCCCTATCGCGAGACGAGTGAGGTTTTTTGACGCCAGTAAAACGCTATTTCGCCGTCCATTGGCCGCGCGGACAACGAATGGCTCAAACTATCCGCATTAAACGTTCACGGAAATCTGTTAACTCTCGTCGGGCTTAACAGTCCAATCGACGCGGTATCTCCTGCACAGAGCGCGAAGCGTCGGAGTTAATCGGGGACACGCGTGGAAGGGCTATTCGATGTCGGTGGATTAACCCATGAATAATTCCCATCGGCGGTTTGGGTGTGATCTTCCTCGAAGGGAATATTCGATATTTGCCGCGAAGGTTCGCGCCATCCGCCATCAGTCTTCCGTAATTGATTCTCAGTTTCTCGTGTGACAATTCCCGATCGTGAGAGCCTCCTCGAAACGCTCTTTGGCGCTGGTAGCGTGTCACCGGTGGTGAACCGAGCGGCGAGGCTGGGCGGCAATGACGAGTGAGGAGGGAGCGCATTGGTGCCGGTGAAAGAGGCCAGTCAGCCGAAACAGACGAAATGAGATTAGCCAGGCGAATTGCGCAAGTGGTAGCGGGGGGGGGGGGGGTTCATTGACTATTCAGTGAAGGCACTTTGGTGGCTGTGTCGCTGGCTGGCAGGTGCATCGGGGAGGTTCTCCGGTTAGTTCGTTCGTCCTGATCGCCTCTCGGTAAATGGAAACTTCGCAAAGGCGTGGCGCACAGCAAGATATAGTCGTGTGTATACAACCCGGTGGTTGTATAGTCGTAGGATTCGGTAGGATGAGGGGAAACGGGGAAAGCAACAAGAGCGCAGAGCGAACGGGTTCTCCGGTCGAGAACTGTGCAAAGCGCGAGCGAGAGAGCCAGCCGATATCGTCGACGGCCCACGGGACGCATAACAGTGTCGTTGTGTCGCCACGCACCATATTACCCTCCTCCCTAATTACGTGCCAACGCTCTCAATGACCGAATAACGTCTGTTTAAATTAGACTAATGACACGAGAAGTGAGCGAGGTCGCAACTGCAGTACCTGTAGGGGTAGAAGTGAACCCATGCGGGAAAACGGCACTCTCGGTTTTTCGGTCGAAAAGTGAGATTTTCAAGCCGGAAGTAATGTATTTCCGGTATGACGTCACGTCCGGTCGAAAAATGAAATATTCTTGGCTTCTTGGTTCTTGGCCGGAAGTCACTTCCGGCCAAGAACCAAGATTTTAAACCGGAAGCGACGCTTTCTCATATGACGTCACTTCCGCTCAAAAACCAAGATTTTTTAATCGGAATTGACACTTTCCCACTTTTGTGTTCCAAGATTATCGGGATAGCTTTGACCAGCAGGTCGACAACGACGAAACTGCGAATGCCCCTTAACAGGAACAGAACATTCCGCTTCGCATAAAAACATGCGCACTGTGCCACTCTCTTCCCCAGATATATCTGCGGATGAAGAATGTACTGAACAGGACGATGATGCTCGTCGGTTGAAGGCGAACAATCCTAGGAATGCATTCAGTGCCCTCTGGGACTTGGGAGATAAAACGAGGAAGGAAAAACAAAAAGAAACCAACGCTATTGCAATAGAGGATTGCGATGGGCAATTTGAACGAATGAACCTCTCGGTCTCACACGATATGTTTCTTCGGCAACGGTGAGTCTCTTCTCACAGGTGCGAGAAGACTGCTACGACATGAAAAACAGTACTGGCAAAAAATAATTGTACGGGGTGTCCGCCGGCGAGGACTTAAAGGGGGTGAGAGGCGTACGAGGGACAATCGCGTAAAACGGTAATTGAGTTCTTATCGAGTGTTGTGGAATCGAGTGGCGAACTTCTTCTTGCTCCTCCTCGTTCTCTTCGTCTCGGTAGCGCCGTCCTTTCCTGCGCCCTCTTTCTCCCTGCTCTTGCGCCCGCTCTCTCGTGATGCTTCTTAGAACAATATTATTAACGCACCGTGAATTGCGCACGGTGTAGCGCGGGAGTAGATACGTTCATAAAAGTGCTGGTCCAACAGCCGGTACAGCTTCAACTCCACCTTCGTTCTCACTGACCTCCACATGCACGAGTCAGCGAGCGCGCGGAGCACCGGGAGCTCTCTCGCGCCCGAGCAATTATCTCGCTCGTAAAAAGACCAGACTACACCATCGGCCGTTGTCCGATGGTCCGTGTGCGCCGTCGCACAAGCCGATCCATCGGTGCAGCCAAAGCAATTCGTGCACGAGCGAGCTAAATACTTCCTAGCGGAGGAAAATCGCAGGAAACTAGCTTTACGTTTTTTTTTTTGCCCTCTTTATATACCGTGCGATTTTGCTCGTGATTCGACGGAGAATTGACGTTTCAACCGATGGTGTGTGTGGTTTTTTTTTGTTCTTCTTTTCTTCATTTTATTCGAGTTCGCTCCAGTCTCTCTCGACTTTCACGACTTCCCGTGGATGAAATATTGTTAACCCGCTGTCCTTCATATTCGCGGTGTATCTTAGCCGTGGCTGCGATCATCCGGTTACGGCCGCGTTCGCCGCGCGAGTTAACGACGAAGAATAAGCAATCCGGGAAGTTGGAGCGAAGAAAAGGGAGGTAATCGAAAAGCGATGATTGGATTTTACGACAATATCCAGAATCGGCTGGAATAATCAGCAACAACAAGTTTTTGTCATTAATCATATCAGAACTGTGTCTGCACAGTAAAAAAGATTTGTAAAATTAACAAACCTTTTTTGTCCACAAACCTTCACAATTATTTTGTTGTTAATTTGACAAAAAGTATTTGTACAATTGACATACATTTTTGTAAAATGGACACGATTATTATTATTTTTTTTTTTTGTTCGTAAAATTAACATGGAAAGAATTGTGGACGTTTGTAGCAAGAAACGTTGGTCACTATTTTACTGAAGTGTTTCGTTCTTCCTGATCACGAATCTTCTTGTTTCACTCTCGGCCAGCTATTCGATCCGGAAACTCCAGCCAGAAATGAAAGAAGCAAAAGATTATTTTTGGCCATTACCAGTCCCAAAGCTATTTTCGAGGTTGCGAAGGGCGCGCTGATGCCGCTACCGGTATTAAATATGAGAAGCCCCGGTCTCTCGCACCTGAGGGTGGCTTCCCCTGCTGGCCACCGCGCGACCGCCGGCTCTGCTGCCATCGCGTCCCGGTCTCGTCGTCGGTTGCCGGGGCAGGGATTACCGTCGCTAAGAGGGCAGAGCGGGGCTTCGCGCCTCATCGTCTGGAAAATGGCTTACTGCTTACATTTACCTACCCCCTCGAGAGCGGCTCACGCGCTCGGCGGAGCCTCGTCGTCGGCTCCCAGCGAGGACGACGACGAGCTCATCGTGTACACCGTTCGACCCACCCCTTTCCTACGTCCCCTTTTCTCGCTCCGTCTCGCCGCTTCCAATCTCTCGCTCCTCGTCCTCGCGAGGATCTCCTCCTACACCGATGGAAAGGGGTATAAACAGGCACTTGATTCTCGTTCCTCCGTCGCGCGGAACAGAGCCGAGCGGGGAGGAACGGCGACTGAAACCCGAGAGAATCTCGGATACTCTACACCAGCCCGGCAATGGGTTTCGATTACGTGCCGATAGCAAAGTGATTCCTTGCTCGGGCTTAGAGAGCCGCCACCCCCGCCTCGTCTTATCTCTCGTGTCGCGCGTGTATTGAGAGAAGAGACAATGTATGGAAAGGGGCTTGTTGGAAATAAAAAAAATAAAAAAAAAAAGAAGCCGACGGAACTTTTCCTTCCTGAAACGACCCTTCAAAACCCGTTCGATCGACTTCGGACAGGATAAAATTATTCGACACATGTCGCGCGTAATTCGATTATAACTTACGCCGCGAGCCGTACATCGGGGAAGAGCCGCGTTACAAGCGAGGGCAAACTATTTATTCGCACGAACGACGACAGGCACCGAGGGTATATATTTTACAGCCGGCGGTCTTGTTGCGCTCCTCTTGGTTTCCTTATTCTTCTGCCTCCGCTGTTGTCCACGTGAGCGTGTAATAACCAGGAGAACGAAGTCAGGGTACGTTTACCACGTTTGCCGGGGCGCTTCGTGTATCCAGCAGAAGCGGCCGGCGTTCGAGCTTTTACGTAATATCCGAGAGACGCGGAGGAAACTGAGCCGAGAGAGGCGAAGATTTATGCGTCCTTGGGAAGGAAGAGGGACGGAAGTGCGGAGTATTGGTCTTCCTATTCCCGTTGGAAACGGCTCTCGAGACCCTCCTTAACTACACTCGAGTTGGCTCCGTATACCCGTTGACGACGTCGGCACGCTCTCCGGGAAAGTCTACTCGCTGCGGAGAGTTCCCAGCTAAGGCCGACGACGGAGGATGGCGCGTCCCCTCCGGAGCCTCGCTCCCGTTCCTCCGACGCGACAGGGATCCTCCGGGTGGAGAGGAGCAGTTCGTTCCGGGGATACCGCTCGCTGTGCTCGGTCGTCAACTTGGCCGTCGTCGCGCGTAACTATTACTGCGTGCTTCATAAAGCTCGGCCACTTCGTCGCTCGAGCGAGCGATTAACTCGATCCTCGCCCGTTGATGCTCGGTTGAACTATACATGAGGAAATTATGCGACGGAAAGTTGCGGGCAATCGAGAGACGGAGGTCTGGTAAATAATAACCTCTTGCGTGAAATAATCGAGCGGTCGATTCGGAAAGAAATCGCTGGTGGACTTTTTTTTGGCGTTGGGTCGGAGCCTGTCCAGGCTCTGGTCCGGGCCTAGTCCGGGTCTGGACTGTTGCCTCTAGTGTGAAATAATCGAGCGATCGATTCGGAAAGAAATCGCTGGCGGACTTTTCTTTGGCGTTGAGTCCGGGCCTGGTCCGGGCCTGATTCAAAGCCCCAAACTTTCTACCAGGGATGTTGTAACTCTAAAACGGATGTCAAATAAAAAACCAGCGATAAATCGCAACGGCAAAAGTGTCCGGGCTCTTTCGACTCAAACTCAGTGACGACGTGGCCCATTAATATTTGAGCAATTAGCGAGCGAACTCGAGAGAAAGAGAGAGAGAGGGATGGCTGTGTCACGCGAACGAAACGAACGAGTGGCACGACAAATTATAAAACGAACTACACGAATATTAACTAATTAGAACGCGTTTTACTTCCGAAACGGCGTTTATGCGTTTCGTATGAGCCGGACGAGAAGCGCTCGGTGAAACGTTCCTGCATATATTATAATGCAAATGTTTTTTTTTTTCTTTTTTTTTTGCACGTATGTGGTTGAAGAGACCGTTAGGACACATGTACGAGCGAGAGATGCATGCACCCGAGAGCTGCAAGAAACGGACGAAAAGTTTGTGTGTGCCACGCTGGCGATGATTGGCCGGCGTCACGCGATGAGTCTCGGCGAGAGACCCGTGCTCAGGATCTGATGTTGGACCTGGATTTTTTTATCACATAAAACACTAGTGCACGCGCTGTCCCCGCATCCTCCCACATTCCCGACGAGTTATTGACTTCAGACACAAATTACATTCACTTTCTTTTTTTAATCTTGCAAAACTTGACACGTGTTTCATTTCTCAATGTCTCGATAAATGTCTGCGTTGTTAAAAATTTAAAGCAAAATTGATATACCAAATTATGACGTTTTTTAAATTTACAAACAGGTATAATAAATTTGATGCGAAAGAAACTGAGTCATAATTAATCGACCGGTACGCTGGACACGTCCAACAAACTCGATTCAATGCAGCGAGCATCGATTTTAACTCGTACTTAAATTTAATCTATCGATTTACCATTAAAAACTTTATATACTTCGTGTTCATTTTCGCGCAGATATTTTTTACAGTGCAAACATGTGAAGCACCGCCCTACTTGTGCCACCGATTCGTTGGCGGATCGACGTGAAATTCACGTAAATTAAAGTAAAGTATTAAAACGTTCAGAATTTTACCCGAAATTGCGTTTGTGGTCGCAAAGACTGAACCGCCGAATAGTTCAATCACCTAACGACCGAAGGGTTGAAAGATCCAGCTCCAGAAAAAAAAATCACAGCCTACACGCACATCGCAGGTGAAAAGAAAACAAAGCTCTCCCACTCAGCACATTGTAAGAAAAGGCGTACACAAAGGGGTTTTAAAAAAACAATTTGCCCGCGCGAAGTCGGCCCTTGCGGCCTCCGCAAAGTCCCACCTGGGACTTTCAACGACGGTTCTACAAAAAAAAAAAAAAAAAGAAACCAGGGAAAAAAGTTGGCGGGCGTGATCGTCAGCGGGAGCTCATCCTCTTTTCCAGAGCCCTTCGGAGGGACCGAGAAGAAAAAACGAGGGGGCAAAGGGCGAAAGTTGGCTGTATATACAGATAGAGAGACGAGAGTTAAACGTTTTCAGGACGGGGTGAAGGGATAAAAGTGCAGAACAGGGAGGATCCAGGACTGAGTGGGTCGCCTCGTACCGCGCGATAATATGTAAATATTCTGTTATCAACGCGACAGGGCCGCCAGCTAGCGATTCAGGGAACCCTCGGAGGTTTGCCCTGTTCCCTCATCGTGGAGGGCGGCCCGGCGAATGGGCAACGACGACGACGAGAGCGATTATTCGGTGAGCGTAGTAACTCGTGCAATTACCCCGGGCTTACGTCGAATCGATAGCTTTTAATTACGCGCAGGGATATTTACGATGCTAAGGGCCAGGGGGGAGGAGAGGGACAAGCGCCTCTCAGTGGCGCACGTGTTGCACCACGATCCTTCGATCTTGATGCCGTTTCCGATGATTAGGAGAGAGACGACGAGTGACGAGCTGATCCCGAAGAAATTAAAGTCATTTTTCTTTGCTCGAGCGGCCAGGGGATTTCATGAGCTTTTTAATTTGAACCTACTATCAACTTTCACCTACTGTCCTATGTAATTGGCTCCCGAGATGCCATAAAGGCCAATGATCCCAAAATTTTGAGCAACGAATCCTTATCGGACCATTCCCGAACCTTATTAGAGCGTGATATAATGCTCGAAAAATTCTACCAGGATAAAATTCTAGCTGGGTAAAATTCGAATTGGGTAAAATTCTGGCAGGGTAAAATTCTACCATTAGGCTTAATTCGTGTGTTTTGGAAACTGCAAGCTACGAACTTAAGGTTGGTTGCACCTAGAAAAAAATATTCGTCACTGACTGAGTCATAGTAGTTTGAGTCAAGGGATGCTCTTAATGGTCCGAGCGTTCGTATCCTCGCCTTACTCAATCATAAAAAATACACCCTGCGAATATGCTTGCGAAGAATTACAGTAGCATCGGCAGTAGCAGTACGATAAGTTTGCTCGAAGGGATCACTGAAAGGAACAAGAAAATAAAGATACGACGAAGAAGAAGGATGATAGAGGCCGGCGATACGGTAGCGGCCACGTCTCGGAAGCTGCCCCCCATTTCTCCGCCCGCATGCTTCTTCTGCAGACCGACGACGACGACGACGTGAAGCCGGCCGGAGAGGGAGTTGGGAAAATGATTAGTTATTAAAATGCCAATAATTATATATAATCAAAGGGGGAACAGGGAGTGTCCACTCCGCATACGTTTACGCGGTCGTCGGCTGTAGTGTGGCTTACACACTATACTGTATACAGTAGTATAATACCTTATACTCCATAGTTTAGTATAAAAAAAAAATGCGGTTGATATCGCGCGCGCGCTCTTCGTTCGTCGTCGGACGGGACGCCGGTTTACTGGTTCGCTGGCGAAAAAAAATCAAGAGAAAAGGAGGAGGGGGATAGAGAGAGAAAGGAACAGGCGCATTATAAAAAGCCCCTAATAACTGTTATCCAGGATCTCGGGGTATCCCGGCGAGCGACGAGAAGCACGCGGAGAAACGAAAGCAAGGAAAGCATGAGGGCTCACACAGCTACTCTGTGGCGATAGGAGGCCACCTTGCTTTTCGTTATAATGGCTTCTCCACGCGTGCCCCGCGTGGAGATCGCACGGAGAAAAAAAATCGAAAGACCGATCGTGCGGAGTTTATCGACTCTCATCGCCCGTACCGATCGATATCCCGATCGATCGGCGAGAATTCCGGCGTACGGAATCGACAGCCTCTCGCGACTCGCAACGAAACGCGCATCTTCGGGCGCGCAAAGAAACGTAACGAACGAAAACAGCAAGGCAGTAGTCATAGACAGTAAAAAAAATGTCTAAATTTAAACCGTTTTTGTCCATAAACGTTCATGATTATGTTGTCGTTAATTTCACAAAAATTATTTGTAAAATTGACAGACATTTTTGAAAAAATAACAGACTTTTTTTTTAAATGACAGATATCTTTGTAAAAATGGCAGACATTTTAATAAAATTGACAGACGTTTTGTAAAATTGACCGACATTTTTGTAAAATTGACCGACATTTTTGTAAAATTGACAGAAATTTTTGTGAAATTGACAGAAATTTTTGTACAATTACCATGAAAAGAATTGCGAATCTTTCTTATCCAGAAATGGACAAGAAACATTGGTACCTATTGCACTGTGTATTTCGTTTTAGCTACCGATCGATATCCCGATCGATCGCCGAGAGTTTCGTCGCGGCTATCGACAGCCGAACGCAAATTTGTCTCTCGACGCGTAACGGAACGCGCAAAGAAACGTCACGAACGAAAACCGCGAGCTGGAGCAGGGAGATAGAAGAGTCATTAATCCGCTGTAATAACAGGAGCCGTATTTCGTTGTGCTACCTATGTCAGCGCTGCGCGTAACGATCGTCCACCCGAGATAACCGCCTCCGCCGAGGCGTCTGCGCCCGCTAATTACGCGGAAATTAATTATGGCCGCGCCACGGCGCGTTAGCTTCTCTCGATCCCTCTCGGCTACGCTACGCGCGTACCCTCTCAGCCACTCTGCAACATAACCGGCCTCTCTGTCTCTGTCTCCCTGAGAGCTGTAATGAAAATTCGCGGGAGAGGTATCGTCGATGCGTACACAGAGAGAGATAGAGAGAGAGCGAAGAGCTCTCACGTACAGAAGGTACAGAGGCAGGTCGCAGATCCTCGGCAGTGAGAGAACCGGTGAAAAGGGATCAGTGGAAAAATCCCGCGGAACTCAGACACGATTCTACTTTGCACTTTTTGTTTTGTCATCACAAATTCAAATTACCTTCATTAAAAACTAAATTAATATTCATGTATTATTATTTTTTTAATTAATAAAATAATGAATAAATAATTGAAGAATTAATAAAAGAAGAATAAATTTGATGGAAAAAATGTTTCACCGTTACATAATTAAGGAAATGAAATTCATCGATTATGTATTGGATGCATCTTTCCCCAAAAAAATTGTTAAAAAAATATATTTCAATAAATTAAAAGTGTTTGGAACTTTTTTTAAATGATTTTAAGAAACATCATTTTTTTGTTTGGCTTTCCAATCCAATCCCTGGGTTAGAAAAATGTGGAGCTCAGACACGAATCTCCTTGGCACTTTCTCTTTTGTCATCACAAATGTAAATTAACTTGATCAAAACTTAAATTAAAATTCATAAATTATCATTATCATTTGAATTAATACAATAATGAAAAAAATACTACAAGAATTCAATTGCATACAATAAATGTTTTGATCGGTCCGTAAGTAACGAGTTTAATAATCATCGATTATTTATTGAATCGTGGACCTTCCCGATAATAAAAAAAAAGTTTCGGTTAATGTTTTTTAACGATATTAAGAAACATAACTTTATATCCGACTTCGACTTAATTGCGTCACGAGTGACGTAATTCACCAGTGTACGGTGCATTTCTCACGATGATACGAACCGTCGAACCGGCAGCGGCGGAGGGTTGCGAATTCGAGAGGCGCGCACCGGACTGCTGTGTCACTAGGTGCGCTCATGCACTCAAACTCACTTAGCATATCTCGAGGCGCGATAACTCGAGCCGATGCACCACCGATCTTTAATTGTACATTAATTATGCAAGCTGCAGCCGACCCCGAAGAGAGGAGTTGAGCAGGGAGGCACGGAGAGAGGGGATTGGCTAGAAACACTGATGCTTCGTCGTCGCTACGTCACTATTATCGAGCAACATCTACACATTACATTAGGTGTCCATAGTCGTAGCTCTGTGCAGAGGCTGACCGAGGCCCATCGTCTGCACGCTACCCGTGTAGATAGTAGCTGTTCTACACGTTGGTCAACTATACTCTAGTCGGCGCATATCGTATATATAGAGATGGCTGTGCGAACACCGACGGATCGCGTTCTCCAGATCTCGACCTTCGATCTCGCGGGCTTTGTACCTTACAAATCCTCCGGCACGCATGGACACTCAGCTCCGCGGATAATGACATAGTGATTTTTTTACTTTTCAACCGATCGCTCGATCCGATTCCATTTCGTTTGCATACTGTCACAGCGCGAGTGACGGGCGTGTGATTCGATCCTGCGAGAGTGCCCGGTTTGACCCCGCGGGTTCGCGTCGTAACTTTTGTAACTTTCACCGGATCGTTAGTCGCGCCGGCGCGCGATTCGTCGGTATCGGCAGCGACGTTGGCGGAGAATTACCCGAGGCTGGACCGTTTTTCGATAGGAGAGACAAGAGAGGCAAAAGAATTCGTGCCTGTTCGCGGCCTCCCGATGTGCCGTCGGAGACCGAACGATCGCTCTGCGGTTTTCGGCCGAGGATTCGTATCTCGCCCACCCTTGCCGCCCTTCGCGCTCGCTCGGCTCAGCCGGCGAGATCGCGAGTCAAGCGAACTCGGGCGCATCGTCGGAAGGCCGATGTGCCGACGGTCTCAGGACGAGCAGTGAGAAAAGAAAGGAGGAAGGCGAGAATGAAAGAGACGGGAGGGACTGACGGTCGAGAGACCAGGAGAGGACCGAGATATCGCGGCGAGATAGAAGACCTGCCGAGCTTGACGCCGTCAAAACTGGTAGGCCTTGAGAAATTATGCGACCTATTCTCTCGCTCGCTTTTTCCCCCGGTCGAACCGAGAGAGTTCGTCCCTCGGACCTTAGCGAAGTCGCCGATCCGCGAAGTTTCCGTAACTAGTCGACGATGAGCGCAGAACGTCGTCTCTGCCACTCCCGCCTCACCAGCCGCTGTTCAACCTGCGAACAAACACGCGACCTAAACGATCGATCTGTCGCAGGGCATAAAAATGTTCGCCGCTCGCCTGGAATCTCCTCAATTGAAAAAGACCCGCACTATACGCACCGTTTAATAATATGCGTGGCGATTCGTCATAATATGAGAAACGACGTCGATTAGCGTCAGCCTATTACTAACTGGAAAGAGCGCGCAACTCGTTTTCAGCTTCTTCATTTTCTTCCTCTTCTTCTTCTTCTTCTTGTACCTCCTTCTCTCCTCCTCTTTCTCCTCGTCATCGACGTTGCTCCTCGCTCGCTCGCTACTAGTCGCCGGCCGCTTATTATTTTTCCGATTGCGCAATAGAGGTGTACACCCGAGGCTGCATGTACATAGTCGCATTCTCTCTCGTTCACTCCTCTGCCCCCCGTCCTTTTAACTCTTTTGCTAAATAAATGCTATAAACGCTCGGAGGCCGAACGTACGTACATCCAGCGTGCATAATATACAAGCTCTGTACACGGCTCTCTCTCTCTCTCTCTCTCTCTCTCTCTCTCTCTCTCTCTCCCTCTACATATATATGTACACACATCTCTACACACCGATCGTAGGCAGAGGTATACGCCGTGCGTGCGCGACTCTCTCGCGTTTCCCGTTTCACTGCCGCTGCCGGTGAAGTTGCTGCTGCATGAATTGCACTGTGGGATTCATCGGCCGTTTGAACGAAGAGGTTTGCAAAGCGGCAGCGTCATGCCGTAGCCGCATAACCGAAGTCTCGTCCTCCTCTTCTTCCTCCCGTCCACCTCGTCCACCTTCGTTTCTCGTGGGAGTCCGAGAAAAGAGAGACTCGTGTGTCCTGTCGCGCAGTCAGCTCGGCTCGTCGCGGTTGTCGTTCCTGAACGAGCTCCTCCTGACCGCCCCCTCCTCGTCGAGGTAACCCTTCCCGATGGCATTTCGTCATCATTTGCATTCGACTCTCGTACACATGCGCGCAGAATCACCGCGCGGCGTAATCGCTCGTCGCTCCGCAATGACCGTCGCCTCGAACAAAATGTGTGTGTGTGTGCGCGTACCGGCAACTTTTTATTTTATTTTTTATCATTTACAAGCAACGCAACACGCATTATGCGAGGAGAGAGACGCGAAAATTATGGTTTCGTCGTTTAATTGCCAAATGCACTCCGAATCGTGAAAACGAACGTACGACGACCTCCCTGAAGCGGGGAACCGCATTTTTTTGCCCTCCCTCCGTTTCACGATCGCTCTTCCTTTATTTCTCGTTTTTGATCGTTAAAAGAAATAACTGTACGATTGAAGGGAGAATTTGCGCTCGGAGTCCATTTTCGTACATTTTTTTCGACATGTATGTATTTCGAGGTATTTATTCACCGATAAGGCCGGCGAGCGGTACCGCGAACGCTATCGTGTCAAATGTTTATCGAGTGCGGTATGTAATACGCGAGTGGATATCGGAGAGCATGGAGAACACGATCGCGCTCCGGCTTACGAGGGTTAAAAGTGTGTATAAAGTGTAAGCTCCGAGCGTGTAAATTTCACCGCTCTTATTCTCGTATTGGGGTCTTGGGGGTAACGATATAGAGAGGACTGGCCGGGTTTCGCCTCCGGTTCTCCCGAGGATCGAACGCGGAGCACTCTCGTCGTAGATGCGAGGCACGGGGCCCCACTAAAATGTCCGAGGAGCCTCCGAGTGACCACCGAGTGAGCCAGGAGAAGGCACGGGGAGCAACGACGAGGAGACTCGGGCCGAACCACCACGTGAATTCTAAAACACGTCCGAGGGAATACCCGCGGTCACCGAGTCGGACGGTAAGAGGGTCTCTCGTTTCTCTCGGACATACTGCCGTGCGGAATGCACGACCGCGACACAATGCAGCAAGACGAGACGGTGAAAGAGAGAAATCCACTTTCCGCCTGCCCGACAGCTTACTTCGAGGCTAAGTTCGCGCGGACGAATAGTTTCATGAATTTAGATGAAATTCCGGTGGGGAAAAAAAGGGAAAAAGAAAATCGCTCGACCGGAAGTGGAACGGGGTGAGCTTCGGAGAAAGACGGTTGCTGAACACCTGAGGGGAAACCTTAATGTCTTGGTTGCGAAGTGAAGTTTCGATTAAAAATGCGTCAGGAGGAATCTGGGAAAAAGAACATGGTCTGCGGTAGATTTTCTGGACCAGAGACACGTTCTGGACCAGCCGGAACGATGGAATTGGACGCGGATCTTTTTGGTTTCGACGATGAAACGACTGGACCAGCTGGAACGATGGAATTGGACGCGGGCTTTTTTAGTTTTGACGATGGAACGACTGGACCAGCTGGAACGATGGAATCGGAGGCGGAACTTTTTAGAAAGACGCAAAATTAAGCCAGTAACGAGGACAAGGCTGAATACGATCGGAAAGTCGTACGATCGTAGTTCTCCGAAGGTAAAACAGGCGGTAGCTCTTTCCTCCTCGCTCGATCTCTCCGGCCCGATAATATCCGTGATATTGCCGCGTTACTTGTCTTGTAATTAAATATTATCGGGCTACATTAATCTCACGTGGCATCTTTCAGCCAGTGTGGCGACTCGCCTCATATTCGTCTCTCCTTCCCTCTCCCTTTCGTTCACTCGTATTTTCTACTGCATTTCATTTCTTCGTCGATCGCTCGGCTACGCCATACGCTGATTATCCTCGCTGCCGTCTCGAAGAGATCGCAGAATCGTGTCCCGATCCGTGTTCCTCCGCGCCACGGACGGACAGTCGCGACGGACGGACTTCATAAACCCGCACACGTTGAACGGCTGCGGTGCGCGCGATTATCTCGTTACGTCTATCCGCATCACGGGAACGCGTACCAGCGACAGGATTTTTTTTCCATAGATCTTTACTGTCGCCGTTGCACTCCACCGATCCACAGATCTGCACGCGCGCTCCTTCCACTCCCAGTTCGTTCGATTACGTGCCGCACAACGTACTCCGGGTGAGTCGCCGATCGTCACGTGTCCCAGAGTACACACACAGTCGGTACTCGGTGCTCGTTAAGTCGTAAAGCGAGTCAAGCAACGATCGACGAAAGAGCCGATGGAGATAGAGAGAACGGCAAAGAGATAAGAGCGATGCGAACCGAAGCGACCGGCAGAAGAGAGAGGCAGCTCACGAGGAAATCTCTGAACCGTGCCGAAGACATTTACATTAACCCAATTCTAATTGTACAGTTAGTCGGATCTCGGGCACATTCGCACGCGGATCAATTTTATCCTGGTGCATGTTTGATGCAACACCGTCGATGCAATTTGTTTTTTTTTTTTTTCGTTGGTTCTTGCGTGTCTTCCATAATTATTTCTTGCGAGCCCCTGCCCGTGTGCGGAGGGAAAGCTTTCCCGCAAAGCGATTGCCAAGTGGTCAAAGCGCTCCCGGCCATATCGCCGATCCTCAAAGAGACCCCCGTCCCGGTCGCAGTGGATTCGGGCCGTTGCTACTCGGACCACGCGCCGCTCATGAAATATTAGCCGAAATGCGTGCAGCTCTCCCGCGTCCCTTTGATCACCAACGGAGAAAATCGCCGGTGCGTTCCCGTGGGATCGGGAAAGGATCGAGGGTGCGAATATTGATTCTCGACGTCCTCCCCCTCCGCCGTTACGTTATCTATCGCTCGAGCCTTTTTTTTCTTCATCCTCCCATTTTTCGATTGCCCCTCGGTGGTTCCCTCGCTCCCGTCCGGCCAAAGCTCTCGGCCCCCTCTTTCCCGTCCGCGTCCCGCGCGAACCACCGATCATCGGCAACCGCCTTTTTCCTCGGGTCAAATTTGCTCGATTCACGTTTATTACTGTATTACGCTCCGACCGCGCTCTTTTCTCTCTGCGGCGGGAGAGCTTGGACCGTTGACCGGTCATATCTTATGTACGGCACGCCACCGTCCTCCGCAGGGTTGGAACGCCACCGTCGCACTCGGAAACAACGTTAAACGCCGAGAGAATGAGAGAGCCCGACGCTGAGGGACGCGCGGCGGTGGCGAACGTTTGGTATTCGGTACCGAGCGCTCGCCACTTTCGTGCGGATCTGACCCTGCTACGTGATCCGCCGACAACCTACGTGGTCCACGTAGTTCTCTCACGTGCACCTTCGAGCTGTCCTCTCCACACTTATAGTTTTTTTTTTGTTCCACCACCTCTTGCCTCCTCGTGTCACATGGAGTACGAGAAGAGCCTTCGCACCGGTTACTGTGTAAAAGTATTACCGATCGTCCCTCGGGTCTTATCACTTCGGGTACGATAATGCCTTATTGCGCCGCATCGGAGACCACGCCAGCCGGCCAGGTAGGCTGTTTTGCGGTGATTTAAGCATTTTTCATCAATGAGACGGATACCGATTCGACCACGGAGAGACTCGATCTCTCGGTCTCCGCGCAGCGGGGCAAGAAGCCACCGATAAAACCCTCGTGATAGCGTTAATATCTCGGGTACACTTTTACGGTTTCTCGAGTAGGTAAACGACGAGTGTTCTTGTCTAATCTGGAGGCTAAACGAGCCTTCTCGCGAACGATTATGGTGTCCGAGGGGGCGTTTATTGAGTTGCAAGAGACTCGTCCCCGTTGCCGATCGTCGATTTTCTCGGTCGGCGATGCGTCCGCGGCTTCGTTCAACTCGCGAGCCCGCCGTTGCCGGGTGGCGAGGATGCAAAATGGTACTGCACTCGTCGACCCCGTTAACGCTCACCAAGATACTCTCGCACCGGCCTGGTGCGAACCATCGGCAACCGTACGGACCGAACGGCGGTGCCTTGCGTTTTGCTTGCATAAAACCGGTTGATCGCTCGCGCGCGTTATGGCCCGAGTTATTCGCCCCGTGACGGAATAAACAGTGCTAATTGTACGATAAATTGTGAGGCTAAGGATCGCTCGACGGGCGATCCTCGAAGCTCGCGGCGAGCGGGGCAGATACCTCCTGGAGGAGGGAACCGATCTCCGGGTCCGGCGCGCCGAGACCGACTTCGATGCTGCTTCCTCTGGTCCTCCTCTTTTTTTTTTTATCATTTTTATTACCATCAGAATGTCGATGTCTTTTATTTTATTTTGATTTTCTTTTCTTCGAATATAATTCTCCGATGAGGCGTCTCGGTCGTATGTGCGGGAACGGGACGGCGAGACCGTACCATTGAGATAAGAGAATCGTTATTCGTTTTCGGTAACGGTCAATCCGACGCGCTTGGCCGGTCCATTTGGCGAATTTTGCGAGATCGATAATATAATAGTAGTCAAGACGCGGTCCCGGTTTCGGCGAGGGGGAGTTATTGTCCATCGTGAAAGTTTCGAACCGCGGAGGCGAGCACGAGCAGAGTGTTACCTTAATTTTTTCGATGGAAAAATAAGTCGGTGAATCGCTCGGGGTATCTCGACTCCGATCTCGACATTCGTTCGGGATAACGGGCCGCAATTTTGGGTATCTTAAAAGTCTCCCGGTCAACATAATCCTCTTTCCCATTGCCCCCTTCGAAGCGATTATTACTTCGGGAATGGATTATTATTATTATTATTGTTATTGGTATTATTATTATTAAACGACAAAAGTGGATTTAAAAAAATTAATAAAAATTAACACGGCGAGCGGCGCGGTGCATCCACTCTGAATGCCGTCGCGAGTGTTTCTTTCTCCGGTCACGCGGTGGGCAACCCGATAGGACGGGTGCAACGCCGAGGGCAAAAATAAATAAATCGAATGAACGGTAAGGATAAAGAGAGTCGATGGCATTGGATTACGAAAGGGCCCGAATCAAAATCCGTTTCATTTTATGAACTATCAAAGCGTCTCAGCGGTAAGGGCGGCTCCGTTTGTGATCGAGCTCTGGAATCCGAGTGCGGGGCCCTTAAACGGAGAGAGCCCCGAGAGTCTCGCGAGTCGCCGCCCGGCATACGCGTCGTTCACCGGGTTTGGCTACAACAACCATACATCTTCGATATAATCTATATATATATATATATATATATATATATATATATATATATATGCTCTACTCGATGTCGAGGCAGAGCGCGTGCGTGCACCTCGAAAACTGAGATTTTCAAACCGGAAGTGACGTATTTCCGGTATGGCGTCACTTTCGGTCGGAAATTGACATTTTCAACCCGCTTGTGACTCGTTTCCAGTATGACGTTACTTTCTGTCGGAAAATGAGATTTTCAAACCGGAAGTGACTTCTTTCCGATATGGCGTAACTTATATGGCTAGCGCAGAAATCTTCAACCTCCTCAATGAAACCGTGCCGACTTTCTTCCAGAGATCGACGGAGTCCACCGCGGAATGAAGCAATGCATCTCTTCGTTACGAAAGATGTCGGTGATCCGCGACGACAATGAGAAGATACCTGCGATGTCGCGCGCGATGCTTCCCTAAAGACGGATGACGGGAGAACGAGGGGCACGAGTGTCCCTCCGCATGATCGTGCCAAAGTTATGCGCCTCTTCTTGCAGCCCGAGGCTTCTTCAACTTCGGTAGATATTATCCCAGAAGCTCTCCCCGAGCATAAGTCTCATCCGCTCCTTGGCGCTGCTCCTCAGCCTCATTCACCGACGAATGCCGAGGTATTCCCTCCCTCTTGCCTTTAAAAGGACACTCTGGACCACAGCATCACTACGCTATTCTATATACAGCCAATACGTACGTGAGAGCATCTCAATGCGCGCTAAGACAACAGCGAGGCGGCACCAGAATCGAATCTCAAATATGCCCAATTAGCCCCCGCTGACGTAATAAGTAGATAAACAACATTAAATCCGAGATCCGCGGTGAGATCACAGGAAAGCATACTCGCGGGTATGTTCTTTTTTTTCAAATTTATTTATTTAATTTTTTTTTATATATATTCTGCGCTGCCCGGTGTGCGCAAAGCGCCGCGTGCCTCGCGTTGCGCACCCCAAAAGAACCGGACGGTCCCGAATCCACCGAGCGAGTGATAGCATTTTAAGGAACGATTTAGTCACTCGTCCGTCACGCCGAAGATTTCACGGTGTGCCCGATGCCGCCGAGAGCTCCGCGTGGCCCGCCGACTCTTCTTTCTCTTCTTCCTTTTCTTCCTCAACGTCCTCTCGCGCCCGCGATCGTAATGCGCCGATAGACGAACCACGCCGGGGGAAGTCGAATAATCCGCGAGACACGAACCGCGACTCGAGAACACTCAGCACCGAGAGACCTCGCTCTCATCCTTATGGCGGGATGAGGGGGTTTATTTTTTCTTTTTTTTTATACGCTCGGTAGTCGGGACACCCTTTTACACGATCGCGAATCCTCGAACGCCCGCCGCTCAGCTCTCGCTCGTTCAAGCTGTTTCGCCGGATACCGCGAATTCGTTGTCGTATAAATATATATATATAAATGCAACATGCAGACTTTTTGCGACGGTCGTTTTATACAATCTGAAGTAGGGAGGGGGGAGTCTCGACCCCCGGACAGTAAAATGCTTATACGACTTGCCGAGGAGTTTTAGGATCAGTTTCTTCATCCATTACGCCCACCCATCAGGCAACTCGTCGCGATATGTCGCGTCCGTAACGCGTCCGTACCCGAGATGCGTATTCGAGCACCAAAGTGTATGGTCCGTAGGATATCCGAGCGTTGTAAAACCGAGGACTCGTTTACGCGTCGGTGATAGAGCCGGCAATTCCGCGGAAAGACGCGGTAGAGGTGTGAGTTTCGCTATGAGCAGAAGAGAAAAGCACGTCCCGATTATTCGCCCGGGAGTAATTAGAGGGGAACGACGTAATTTGACGACCCCGGGCACGACCTCGGGGGCTTCTCTCATCGGGAATTAAAATCTTACGCGTGTATGACGGTGGTCAGCCGAGGAGAGTCGGCGGGGTTCCCGAGAGATGGGGAAAGACCGGTAGCGAGGTGAAAGTAAAATCGTTACAACGATCATTTCTAACGCGTGTGGCAATTAACCGTTGTTCTCATCCGGCGGTGTACGTCAACGGTAGGTCGGACGGAACGCCGATGCAGAAATACCAACACGCTTGGTACGGGCACTCCTCGCTCGGGGTTGTACGAACGGTAATAATATCACGAGATAAATCGTAAACGACGGAACGGAAGATCCCTGGTTTCGTTCCCCGTTGATCCCGCATATAATAACGTACGATACGTGCGCATGTCCTCTGCACGAGACGAGGTTCCTCTTCTCTCGGTCTCTCGGCCACGCGCCAGCTCCCGATGGACGTTACGAGGGTGGAATTTTAATGACGCTCGTCTTCCGACTTCCTTCATCCGTGCGACGCGAGCCCGCAAGCTACATTATCCACGGCATCGGGGACTCGGGCTTTTGTCCCACACTCTCCTCCCGCCCCACGGTAATACGTACCACTACGTAGATTTGATAACGCGAATGGTTACTGGATTCAGGGGTGGTTTTCGTCCCGCTCCCTCCCCGGGCTTGCTGCGGCTAACGCGTTGCAATTTCGCCAGGCACGATACGATTTCTCCTCTTGCATAAAGAGCGGACCGAGAGACCGCGAGGGTACGAGTGTATATACGTAGGTAATGGTATTCTGCATGGAATAAAGAGACGAGGAAAGGAACGAAGGAGGGTCGGGAGCTCAGGACTCTCCGGGTTCTCGGTGGATGAGTACGTGAGTGGCATGTGAGAGAGGGTCGGCGGACCTCCGGCGCGACGTAGGAATACGTACGGTCTGCGGGTATACGCGAATACGTACACCCGCGTACAATTTTCCACCACGAGGGGGTGGCTTCAGCGCCATGCGAGAAAGAGTTCACCCTCGCCATGAGCTGTAATCCTCGCACCCCCCGCCGAATTCGCCCGCGCACAAACCGCCCGGCACGTAATCTATTTGTCGGGAGACCGCAACGCCTGCAACTTCATCCAGCACGCGTTTTTCCACCCGGGTTTCCTTCGACCTCGCAGCCCGCGAGGCGTGAGAACTGGGAGGGCCCGGGGTTTTCGGTGCGAAAGAGCAACACGCATCGCGGACTGGTTGACTCCCATCTCCAGGTCTTATTTACCAGACTGGCGAGGGATAAGACCACACCCAGAAACGATTCGCTCCAAGGATAGTCGATCTGACCGAGCCTCCTCGATCGCGCCAAACGCGGTAGGCTTTTGCTTCCCAACTACCGAAAATTCCCAGTCAAACGCGACGGTGTACGTTGCCCTCCTACTGTCTGTCAACCGCCGATCCGCCCACCCCCTCGATATACACAAGTTCGAAACGGAGTTTATAGAAGGCCGCAAAGGCTCGCGTTACGCGATAAACCCGTTACCGAAGTTTTAAGACTTGTCTACATAGCCGTTCGGAGCGAGCACCCGGGGGCTTTATAGTATGCAGTTTAGGAAGTAAAAGGAGGATGAAGAAGAAGAAAAAACCGTGAATACGGACGGCGACGAGAGGCCCGCCCGCGCATTCTCATCGGTTCGCGGAATAACGAGCTATAAAAGGCGCGTCTAGCGGGCTCTCTCTACGCCGGCTTTACTGCGCTTCCAGGACCGAAAACGCATTAACACGAATGTTGCTGTTCCGCTTCTGCCCCGGTGTTTGCCATGCGGCCGTCCCCAGGATTTTACCTCCTTTACCGCTCTACTGACGGCTCTGTTGACAACCGGGGGGAAAATCATCGACCGGCAGTGTCGGTCCTTTACGCTGAGGATCCGCGGTTCTGCAACCCTTTGCTTCGCGAGCATCCGAATTTGCATTCTAATTATTGGCGAGAGTTCGATCCCGAGCGGCGAGGAAGTTCCGTTGCTTCGGGTGAACGATCGTAAAACCGTTCCCACACGCAGGAACGATAATGGTCCGGCCAGTACCGCCCTCCTCGTGCCACCGAATCTATTTATCTTATCTCGTTCCTCCGACCGTTCTTCTTCAAAGTATCATCCGATGAAGGGGGGAGGTGGCGGCAAAAGAACGGGCGATGGAGAACACACCGCGGACCGAAGGGGTTATTCAAAATTGTTTGAGAATTGAGAGGTAAATACTTTCAGACAATAGCCATTCTACAGACCCCGAGCTTGTTTGCTCACTCGCGGAGAGCCATCGAGCGGCTAGGCCTGGCCGGGCACGAGGAGACAATGGCGACGGAAATTGGGAAAACGAGAAGAGACGGCACCGACGAGGGCAAGACGAGAGAAGTATCGTTGTGGGACCTCCAAAGTAGAATCGTCACGAAAGCTGTCGGCTTTCCGATCCTGAGTGGTAGAATTCCGAAGCTAGATGAGGGGATACATTGAAATCGAATAAATGATGTGCGGCGACCCGTGTTAACGTCCCAGGTAAAAGGATTCGATACAACGACGAATAACAATGATCACTCCAAGTTATCCAGTCGGCTTTGGATAAATGGGCGTTGTGAAATTTGACTATTATGTTCGAGAGCACAGACGGTACATTGAACGAACCACACGAAATCCTTCATCGTTTATCTTTCGTACATTCCGACTCTACTCGCGGGACAACAGCGAAAGGGAAGAAACGACGCCCACGCTCGGCCCGATGGCCCTTTCTCGGTCCATCGATCTAAGGCTGAGGACACTTTGCCTTCTCTCCGGCACTGCCGCTGCCGCCGCCGGTACTCAGCTTCTGCTTCGTGTGTTAATGAATACCCCTCACAGCCGTGACCGTCAATTACGTTAAACGCGCGACCGAGTGAACAACCGAGTGCTCACTCGTTCCCGACCGCTTGTACGAAGACGTGGGCCACATGGCGAAGGCTCGTTTGTGTCCGACCACATGTCCGTTCGTGAACTCGGGCGTCCGTCACTCAACCACAGCGTACCCGCGTTCCAGTATATGGGTACACGTGTATATTGTGTACCAGAGTCCGATGAGTTTGTCAGGGAAACCGAAATTTTTTTTATCGAATCGACGAAATGAGATACTTCAAGACTTCACTCCATCTGGTCTGCCGTAGACCAGATCTTCTTACACGGAAATATTCGATGTTTGGTTCAATGTTGTTTGGAATTTGGAATCCTGAATACCTGATTAAGATGAAATGTTTCTGAAGGATTGAACCATTAAATATTGCAATTATTATTCTTCTGGATAATAGTGGTGATCGATAATATATCGATATTCACCGTTAAAGATGGGCTAACGGTGCACATTATTGCCGCAACTTTATTATTTCATATCATTCGCCGGCCGTTGCTTGTTTATTTTAGGATGCGTTTTTTTATATTTATTTTTTATTCGCGGCGCCGCAAAGAACAAACAAAATTACTTATGGAATATATTGCGACGTATATGCATTTTCAGTCTGGCAGTCGTGGTCAGCGCGCAGGGGAAGGGTGTAGAGCGCATCTCGCACGAGAGAACTCGCACGGACGGTAACATAACGCATACATATTTATAGGAAGCATCGCTCGGAAGGCAGCAGAGTATCGCTGGCTTCGGCTCTCCCGCGGATTTACCGTTCATGTATTAATTACGCGATGGCCGTTAACGATCGACGGCGAGCGGGCGAGCGCGAGAGTCAACGACGAAGAAGAGCTCCACGACGAGAGATCCACCGAGGCCGGCACGCGGAGGGCCCAGGCTAACGACGACGAAAAATCACTGGTCGATCTCGCTCGGCGCGTACCGGTTTCGAGATCGCAGACATCGCGAGGGCTTTCGCGGTCGCTGCGCATGCCTCTCGGCCACTCTACCCAAATATATCCTACTCGCCGCTTTATATTTACTTTCGGCACCGAGCCGGATCGCGAGGGATCGATGAACTTCTTTTTTATTTTCGATAAAGAGTCACGTTTGCCGAATCATATTTTACGATATCCTCGCTCACAAGTGTGACTAACGAGCGCACGGTAGACAAAGAAAAGGTTTGTACATTTAATAAACATTTCTTATCCACAAGCAGCCATCGGCGTAGCTAATGCAATTACATTTTGTTAATTTAACTACTTTTGCTAATTTTTTGCTTTTTAATGACGGAATTAATATTTTTTTATTTGACTTGGGATGGTCCAATATTTGATTTATTATAAGAGTAAATCACATTTATTGTAATCATATATCAAATGTATTATAATAATTTATCATTACAAATGATATAGCATACGGCCAAGCAGAGGCAGGATTTTTTTTGAAAAGTAATTAGTTGTGGGTATTTTGGACATCCACATCCACAATTTTGTTTCTTTACAATTTTACATTTTTTTCATCGCACCGTATTTAAAACCGAAATAAATTGTAAAATTGGCTCGAAAAAAGTGGTGTATCTTTTAGTGGACAAGAAATGTTTTCTGAATATACAAATCTTTTTAGACCATCGAATTAATAATTTTTATAATAAGAGCAATGGATCGTGTGATAATTCGAGACGAAGTATTACAAGGAGGACGAGGACCGGGGTCATAACGAAGCGGGAGATAAAGCCGAGCGTAGAATGTTAGTTTGTTAAATCAGAAACGAGGGATCTCCACTTTTCTTCGACGCGAAGTGCCCGATGATCTCTCGACAATGACGCGTTTGCTTGTCGGCCAAGAGTCTCCCTCCACGTTGGTGCGTTTTCGTTCGCTTATATACTTGCCTGGGCTCAACGCGCCAGACGATTCGCTTCGTCTGCCCTCTAATTAATCTAATTAAGAACGGCGCGGCGGTCGCGCGTTCGCTTGTTATCGCGCGATTCGCGAAGAGTGGAAAGAAGCGCGCTGTCTCACCCGGTGTGCTCCACAACGCGGTCTGTTCTCCGTGTGTTCTTCGTATGCGAAACGACTGCACGTTCAGTGCAGAGAGATCGGTCAATCTGAGAATACTTTTAAATTGGCTCGAAGCACACACATATACTTGTTTACTTAATTTCTCGAATCGTCTAATTTGTCGATTTTTTTTTTGCTCACATTACACCACCTGTCTCCAGCGTGTTCAGCGGAACGGTGTTGATTTTTCCACGGCTCGAGCGTAAACGGTATAGCGGAATTGAGGCGCGGTTGTGATGCACCCAGAAACAATAATTCATTTGACGCCCGTAAATAAATATTTATTTGTTTTAAATAAATATTAATTGAAATAAAATCAATATTTATTCAAACCGAGTAAATATTTATTTTTTATTTTTCTGGGGGTGAAAGGAAAGACGTAAGCGAAACGGCTGCACGTTCAGTGCAGAGAGATCGCCGAATCATGACCCTGAAGATATCTGCAATTGACAAGTCTTTGTCAATACACTGCTTTGTGAAGAAACGAAAAATTATTAATTTTTAGAATTTTATTCCCTATGTGAACTTCCCCGAGCGAAGTTTGTGTGATACAAATCACAGCTGTTATATAACTTAACGAAATTTAGTTTCATGCAGATATCTTCTGGGTCACGCTGAATCTGAGAATACTTTCAAACTGGCTCGACGCACACACAAATACTTGTTTACTTAATTCCTCGAATCGTCTAATTTGTTGATTTTTCGTCTCATATTATACCTTACCACCTGTCTCCTCTGTGTTTATTGGAACGACGTCGATTTTTCCACGGCTCTAGTGTAAACGGTATAGCGTTATTGAGGCGCGGTTGTGATAGAGGAAAGACGTAAGCGTTTTATGGTTAATGGCCACCGAAACGTTAATCCCCACTTACCCATGGCGTCTGAAACAGAAAAAGGAGAGAACGAGTTAGTTGGGAAGAATCGGGGGATTGTTAAATGAATGTATATGTATATATGTGTAAAAATATATATACATATATTTTTTATCTCGAAATATGTATAAATATGTATGACCCTGCCCGATACGGTAGCGAGTGTGTTACACTTTTTTATAATTATTAATGGTTACATTGTAGACATGGCTGGTATACTTTTGCTCTTTTCTATGGTACAGTGGTCACCATGAAAATCCGGTATGTGCAAAGAAAAAAAGTTCGTCATTTATTAAATTCGCCATTTCTGTATGAATTATATAAACTAAAGAAAAATGCGATATATTTTAATATATATATATATTTGCATGAAAATATATCCAAAATATACCGATTTGTCGGCAAAAATATGTTTCATAATTCAGATAAATTTTTTAATGTATTCCACGTTTATAAATATTTTTAAGTCTTGTTTTTTCTCGAAATATGTATGAATATGTATGAACCTGCCCGATACGGTAGCGAGTGTGATACACTCTGCAAAAATTGTTTATGGTTACATTCATTGTAGAGACGGCTGGTATACTTTTTGCTAATTTATATGGTACGATGATTGCCATAAAAACCCCCGTAAAAAAAAACATAAAAAATCGTAATATATTAAATTTAGCATTTTTGTATTATCTATGATATCAAACACATAAAATGCGATACATTTCATGACATATATTTGCATGTACAAATATAATAAAAAATCTACAAAAAAAATATACCGATTTTTGGACAAAAGCGTATTTCACATAACTCGGATAACTTTTTCAATGTATCCCACATATATATATTTTTTTTCTGCATGTGAGGAATAGTGTTGTGTTCTACAAAAGGAAAGCCATAGGCGAAGGAGAGTGTCTCGGCACTCGTAATTTCTCAAGATAATCTGTAGCGTGGGCATCGGTCGCTGCTGTTCAGTGCTCTTGCTGGCGAGAGAAGTCGCGGGTTCTCGCGGCTGCTTCAACATCGCCATCGAGTTTTGCTCTCGTGCGTCTATCGGCTATTTATTACTTCTAGCCGGGAGTTAACACGACGGGCCGGTTGCTCTCGCCGAGCGCGGCACGTAGGTCGAACGGGATTTTTTTCCATGGTTCGGATTTGCGATCGGCCGGTGCGTTTCTCAGTTCCGAGATCGGCCTCGTCGGCGATTCGATTCGAGACCGAGGGAGAGCTCGTCGTGGCCGGCGCTACGCCGGATCGTCCAGTGGCGGAGTGGAATTTTCGGGATGGTTTCGCCTCTCGCGATCAGGTTTAATTTGTAGCACGTTCTTGCGCTCGCAGGCGCGACCAGGCGAAGGACAGACGAGCTGGCCCGTTCGAGACGAGCGGTTAGTTAGCCGGGACTTCTGATTCCTCGGTCCGAACTGCGGCAGCAGTTCGGGCCAGTATATTTCGCGGTCGGGCCTTTTTCTTGCGACGATTTTTGTACGGTAAAGCATCGTCCTTAATTAATCGTGGCGCTCGGAGAAGAACCGTCCCGGTTCGTCTCCACTCTCGGGCGCGTCGACGATGGTGCTGTGGCCGGTTCGGGCTGTGCCGGTGTGGAATCCGTCGAATCGTCGAGGTAACGCCGGCGCGGCGTTGAGCGAAAGAAATTCGATAGGGCGCGCGGTGACTGACTGCCAACCGGGACTGACCAAAAAATAAAAGCGGAGACTTGAGAAATCATCGATTCGCACTCTCGTCCCGGTTTCCAGTTGAATCTCCCAACGGACTCTCCGAAATCGTCAGAAACCATCACAAATATACATTTTTTTATTTCTCAATGTAATTAATTTCATTAAATTGGTTTATTAAATTCTTTGAGGCAAACGATTAGTTGCTTGTCAACCGATCAACTTGTTAGCCCGACGGATTCATTTATCGGGGCAACCAATCAATTGGTCGGATCAGCATTGGTCGGTCGGCGACTGACCAATTTTTCCAGCTCGGCCGAATAGTTTGACCTGGAGCTGCGATTTATTTTCTCCGCGTAATCGCGGAATGAATAATATTGTACCCAGAAATATTGTTTATTTGACGCCGTCAAATAAATATTGCATTGGTTTAAATCAATATTTATATTTTATTTATTGAATAAATATTTACGAATCTATCTATCTATTTATTTGCGGGGCGCCCGTCAAATAAATTATTTTTCTGGGTGTTATTTTCGCTGCTCTTTAGAGAGGATGAACAATTGCTCGATAGTACGATTTCTGATTTCTCTACCTGCCGTCTTCGTAGCTAATGGATCGGGACGCTCTCCCTGTCTCTCCCTCGATCTTTCCCTCTCGTGCTGGTCGCACGAAAAAAGAAGCGGTCGAGAGACACGTCCGGGCTGCCAGACAGCTTTTCGAGTCGGGGCATTCGTCGAGCTAGCTTCGCGTTTCTGTAGCCACGGGCAGCGCACAGCGAGAAGTTCGATTCCAGGGATCCGATCAACACCGTCCGCGAGAGCCTTTCGAGTGTCACCCGAAGTCGAGAAGCGACTCCAGCGACAGCCCCTGCTGCAGCGTCTCAACGACACTTATTTTCTTCGACATTCCCCTTAACAAATTTCCGACCCGAGAAAAACTCGTCGTGTCCGTCTCGCGCCAAAGGGCACTCCTTCGGAGATCTATACAGTTCGACCTCCCCTACACACGCACGTGTAAAGTCACCGATCCGAGAAACTCAGCTCGGTATTCGGTCGCCAGCGATCTTTAACCATCTCCCGATTTTTCTGTAATTTAACCCCGCTTGTCTACACTGGGTCTTTGAAGGAACAGTCAAAATTGAAGGAACCACCGTCTTTTCCGCTTTTTCGACTATATTTCAATTTTTATTAACAACGGTTTTAAACTTCTGACTTTGGCAACTTCCGGGCCATGTAGTAGAGACTTCAAGAAGTAACCCAGCATTTTTTTTCGAACGCGACAATCCGGCGAGAGAAGCGCGGCGAGATCGACGGAAGATGTTCGATCGAGCGAAGGCGGAGTAGCCGTGAAGGCGTCCCTGAGCCGAGATCGTCACCGACAGGAACAGCGGGCAAGCGAGTTGCGCGATGTTTTTATTTAGAAAAAAAAAAATATTAAAATAAATAACGTGTTTTCCCACGCGTGGGTGGCTGAGCGACTCTTTCTGCCTGTTCGCGGGAGTAGAAGAAACGAGATGCTCGATGCCGATCGACGTCGATCCTTCCTTCTCGGAGTCTAATACGCGTAATTAATACGATACCGGCGACGCAAGCGTGTCTGGTCGGCCGTGACAGCATCTGCGTGGAGGAATACAAGTTTTATCGCGCGTCGTTCGTACCTCGTGTGCTTTATGTGCGATCGTAATAAGTACCTCGCATCATCTCTGCATTACGTATTGCTTCATTACCCTCCCGCGCACACGAGACTCTGCTCTTTCCTGCGGATAGAACGGTTTTCATATTTTTTCTTTATTTTTTTTTTTTATAAATATATTTTTTTAATCCTCTTCTCTATCTCGTTCCCGTCGATCGCTCGCGCCGCTCCCGCTCCGCGCACGAAATCATCAATCGGCGATCGCTATTAATAGGTGGCCGCGCTGCCACGAGGCGGGAAGATCTTATCGTCATCGAGGAAAGAAACGAACGAGTGTGCGAAGATCAACCATCACGCGAGATTCCACGCGAACCTTGACATTCCGGATTGCCAACGTCGAATAAGTCAAATGGTATTGTGTAGTGTGTAGACCGATGTCTACGCAAACTGCGGACTTAAGCAGACGAGTGTCAAACTTGCCAGTTATTTTCGAAATCCATATTGCACGCCTACGATCGTTTCGACGGACGGAATTTCGGTAGATGCACGCAATAACATCTAGAACAAGTGAATGGTGACGGCGTCCGAAAATACGTCACTTCCGGTTAGGAAATCTCATTTTTCGACCGAAAGTGACGTCATACTGGAAATACTCGACTTCCGGTTAAATTTCATTTCTCGACCGGAAGGAACGTTATACCGGAAATACATTACTTCCGGTTTGAAAATCTAATTCTTCGACCGGGGGTGACGTTATACCGGAAATACGTCACTTCCGGTTTGATAATCTTATTTTTCTACCGGAAGTGACGTCATACCGGAAAAACGTCACTTCTAGTTTGAAAATCTCATTTTTCGGCCGGGAGCGTTCCAGCGCGAACGAATAGTCTAGTCCGAAAAAACTCTCAGGGTGGTTGAAAGTAAGAAAAAAGAAAAAACTTTCGTATGAGCTCGTCGTGTCAGAATTGAGAGGCAGAAGAGGAACTCGTCCCAGAAGCCGATGATCAGTCGGTTGCAGGTGTTCACCACGTGCCACGGAACTGCGAAACTAGGTCGACTTTTTTTCGCCCGCGATGGAGAGCAGCGTAAGGCTCTCGTCGAGACGTGGTGAACGCGGACGAGAAGACTCGCGAACGAGTGATCGTCCGGAGGAGCGCGAGGCGTCGAAGAGCGGTTTAATTGGTGTTCTATGAATTTGGCTCGGGTTACGGAGAATCGAGGCTCCGTCTCGCGGACTTGAACGGAACGGAGACGTGATCCGCTGCTTCTTGCTCGGCGACGACGCACATCAACGACGTCAAGCCCTCGTGAAACCCGGGTAGACAGAATGGTCGGCCGTATATATACGGCTTGACCATTCGCTCAAACGCCAACTCGTGCTCTCGCTCTCTGTCGAGAGGCATCGAGGAATTTTAATGATAAATTAGTTGATTAACTCAATAGGGTTTTTGCGGGTGGCTGCGATGTTCAGCGGCCAGGGCGACACGGACACGCGACTACTACCAGCGGCTCGGAATCGTCCCTCGGAAGCGAATCTTGCCCCGCAAAGTACAGGGAGCTTCATAAAACAATTCCACGATCAAAATGATTTTTTAACGACAAAATAGGCCTTTTGCCATACGGCTGAATCCGGGTGTAATAATGGACGTCAGAAATAATTTTTTTTTAATACCACGATGTCAGAGCGCTTTGAGTACTTCAGTACTGGAAGTACTTGCAGTACCTGCCGAGCACTGGTAGGTATTGGAGTACCAAAGTGACGAGTGCTGGGTAGCACTTGAGTACCGAAGTACTCAAGGACTTGGTCCAAGTACTCGAGTACTTAAGCAATAGGTTGGAGTACTGAGTACTTAATTACTAGGTCGAGCACTTAAGTCCTTAAGTACTTAGTCAGAGTACTTAAGCACTCGGTCGAGTACTTAAGTACTTGGTCAGAGTACTAAGTACTAGGTCGAGCGCTAAAGTACTTAAGTACTTGATCAGAGTATTTAATGACTTAAGTACTAGGTCGAGCACTAAAGTGTTTAAGAACTTGGTCAGAGCCCTAAAGTACTCAGGTACTTGGTCCGAGTACTGAAGTAGTGGCGAACTGGATACATCAAGTACTCGAGTACATCGAGGATCATTCGGTGATTTTTAAATGGACTATCGTTCTACCGTCTCGAGTTTTTAAATCCTCCTGTAGTCAAGGCAGACGAAACGCGGCGATGGAATAACTCGGCCGTGTTTTCTGATGGTCGCTTCTTGACCAGAAGATGTAGACGCCGAGGAAATTTATACGGCGGTGTAACCGAGAGTGGGCCATCTAGGCAAGGTCGCGGTTCCCGGCCTACGACTGTGCCGGCACAATACATGCTAGACTAACCTCCTCGGGGCCCAGCTTGTGTGTCTCTTCGAATCGTGACTCTCGAGTCTCGTGCCAAGGTCACGACCTCGAATGTGCGCGCGCTGCCAAGTCCGCGAGGACAAGATCGCTGCCGGTTGTGGTACCGATGCGGGCCCCACGAGCCTCGGTTTACCCGGTGCATATAACTCATTCCACGAGAGAAAACCCGGTCTCACTCGAACGACCGGATGTTCGTCTGCCGCGCGGCGAAAACGAAGACGCCGTTCGCCTCTTCGGTTTCTCGTCTCGCTGGCTCGCTCGATCCTTCACCGGGAGCATCCGAGTATAGCCCAGCTGAGCAGGTGCGAAAGCGACGATCGTATCTTCGTGCAGTTAATTTCTGGAGAACGTGCAAGGACCGGATTTGCGTTCTACTCGATTGAAGAGTCTTTTTTTTCTTTTCATTCCTCGCGATGCGGCATAACGAGGGAGTTTGGAAAATTTAGCTATGAGCCAGTCGGAGCTGAACAGAGAGCGAGGACCGCGACGCGGCTAGACGTCCCGGTTGTTTAGGAAGAGGAGTGTTGCCGTCTCTCGAGGGCATGCAAGGATTAACACGGTCGGTAACAAATCATCTTTATGTGCTTTTCGAGATGAACGTTGAACACAACAGACAATTTTTGACAAGTTCGCATCGAACTGCAACCGCATTTCTCAAGACACTTGTCCTCGTCTAGGCGCGCTGGGGGTTGCCCAGGAAAAATAACGTCGGTAACAAATGCAAATTGAGTAAAGTGAAAATGGAAAAGAAAAATTGTAATTTTTTGACGATTTTGCATCGACCTGCAAGCGCATCTCTCAAGATTGCTGTAAACTCGACTTGTCCGTCGTTTCGAGCGCAACCAAGTGAGATAACTCATCTGCAGCGCGTTCGCTGCCGGATGCGAGACACTCGGAATCGGGAATCAGGGACAGAGCAGACCGAGTATTCGCAGAGAGGTCAAAAGTTGCTGGACGACGAATCGCAGCGTAGCGCATCGCTCGTTCTCTTTGCAGTCTTGATCGTCGCCGTTGTCCGCTGTTGTCGTCTCGCGTGCCAAAGGGGGGTTCCACGGTCGAGCTTCCGCGCTCCGCATACCAACAGTGAGAAGAAGAGACGAGAAGTCTCCCGGCGTATCTCTTCTCCGCTACTAGCGTCGGCAAAAAGTCTCCGAGACCGCTGTGACCCGCGCGCTCTCAGCGGAGTCCAGCACCGCGCCCGAGACCGCTTGGTTCGCCTTCGGGAACCCGCGAGAGACTCTCGACGAAGCTTTTTGCGAGTCCTATCGTCTCACTCTACCAGCTCGCCGGGGCACCGCAGAACTACGAGCCCGTCGACCACGACGCAAAAGAGAAGCGAGGAGAGACCCGAGATCAGAATTAAAAATATGCAATCCCGCGAACGATCCAGCATAGCTACCTTTCGCCCAACATCTCTCGATAATAACCGTGATCAATTATCATTATAACGACCAATTCCTCCGCCCTCCTCTCCTTCCGGAAGAGGCAATAAAATATAGGCAGAAAATATATTAAATTCGGGGTTTTTATATAATTAATATGTTAATTGTATAAAGATTGAAGATATATGGCATATATATTTGTTTCCATGTTAAAATGTTCGCCCGCGAAGGGTATGAATTAAATATGGAGGTGGATATTTTTTTTTTAATTGATGAAAGTTATTATTTTTTAGACACTGCTCTACTCTGTATACGAGTTGTTGAAGAATTTAAAATATGGAATTCTACAAACGATCCAGCATAGCTATCTGCCGCGAGGCATCTCTCGATAATAACCGTGATTAATTAAAATAACAATGATCAAACCCTCGCCTCCCCTCCTCCTTCCCGATGCGGTAAATAACATATATGCAAAAAATGTAATAGAAATAGATGAAATTCGGGATTTTTATATAATTCACATGTAAATTATATAAAAATGTAAGATATACGTCATTTTGATTTTTTTTCCATGTTCAGACGGTCACCCAAAAAGGGTGTGAATTAAATTTGGAGGTAGACATTTTATTTAAAAATTATGAAAATTACAATTTTTTTAGACATCTTAGTCTACTCCGGGTACGAGCACAACTCTCGGGGATCGTAAACTCAGTTGCGGGCTTTTGATCGAGGCAGCTCGAGGATGGACACATTCCCGATGCGACGTACCGGTAGCTGCGGTACCAAACTGTGCACAAATGCACACGCCAATGCGGATCTCTTTCCTTCGACAAGTTTCTTCTTCGCTCCGTTATTATCTCTCGCACTCGACACTTCCCGTAAACTGCTCTGCAACAGCTTCGGCAAAGTTCTTCTTGAGACCGGATAGATCCACCTCGTGCCGCGCATGCGCGAGTCACTTGCCGATCGTGACGATCTCGACGGTCAAACGCCGATAAATTTGTAAAATCAAAAATATCTCAACGCTTTTTGGCAATAAAAAGAAAAATCTCAAAATTAGTATCGTACATTTGACTCGCCCCCTGAAGATCTCTAAGATCTCCTGATCCAAGATGGCGCATGTTTCTCAGCGTGGTCCAGGGAGACTTGACACGATAAAGCGTGCACGACACGCCTCGATTCTCGCTCGGCGTGGTAATAGCTGAGTAATACACCGCGCGTTCTACCACAGTGCACGGTGAAGTTGATCGGGTCGCAAAACAGTAATACTTGCCAGAACCCCCGGAGCCAGGGACTATGGTAAATGGATCGACCGTACGGCACGAGAGCCCGACAGGTAGGGGAGAGCGGGGCAAAACGGGGCAGTGGGGCAAAACGGGACAATGGGTAAAAATGAAATTTTCCAATAAAATTTTGAACGTCCCATTTTGCCCCATCGATACATCTGGATTTTCTGTCCAGTCTCACTCCACAGTACCATCCAAAAATTATTGAAAAATTGCGTTTTGCTCCACTGTCCCGTTTTGCCCCGCTGCCCCATTTTGCCCGCTCTTCTCCATATACATGAATAAGTTGATACGGGAAGTTCGCCTCGCGCGTCCGATACTATCCGCGCGCTATCAGGCGTGGGAAATGCCTCGGCGTTTTTCTCGCTCCCCGCCGCGGGAATCCCCGCAGAAACGCGCGAAGCGTCTCTCGTAACCACTAAAAACTCTACCGGCGAAGAGTTGGAGAAAAAAATGAGCTTTTTTTCTCGTAGCTGTGTGCCACAGGCAGAGAGGAGAATGCGTCGAATATCGTTCTTTGATACTTTACTACTGGCGTCGGTGAGATTGGTCCGTGCGATAAAGCGAAAAGTCCGCTCGTGTGTGTTGTTTTCTACCTCTATCTCGCGCCTCTCACTACGTGCCCGGACCGTTGCTCCGCGCGGTCACCGATGCTCTCTTCTTCGTGTCCGCCGTTCTCTCGGTACGAGGAGACGACGAGGACGAGAGCGAGTCGCTTCTTCTTCTTATCATTAAGTGAAATGCCGTGTCCGCTATCTTCCGCCTCTCGCTGCTGCACCAGCCGTCCTCTGGCCTTCCTCCGCGCAGGACTCGTTCCTCGGCCTCGGCAGGCTCGCACAGTTGTGAGCCCAGGAACGTCGACCACTGTGCGCGCCGCTGTGTTTAACACACGTGATATCGCAGGGTCCTGGTACGTTTCTCTCAGGGCTCGGCTTGTGTCTCTGGCCTCGCGGGATTCTCTCCTTCCCGGACCCGCATAAGTATAACTGTTGCTGAGTGTATAGCTGAATACACTGTGTGTGTGTGTGTGCGTTTTGGCCGCCCGCACTCGCAATGGGAGAGTGCGCTGCACCGGGCGAAATCTCGAGTTATTAATAAGGCCGGTGCTATCTAACGCAATTAGACGCAAAGTCGCGCGCCGAGGCTCCAGCGCCCTCGACGACTCTACGTGAGAGATAGCGTCGGTCTGCGAGACTCTCTTTCACGCTTTTCTTCCCTTTTTTACTTTTTTTTTTAATTTATTTATTTTTTACTTTTTCTTTCTCGTTTCTCTCTTTTGGAATATCCTTCTTTCTTCACCTCGATCTTCGCGGCGCCGAAAGGCTCGCATTTGCGCTCCGATGCGTTATCTGTTCGGTAAAAAAAAATGGTTGCCTTGAAAATAAATGTATGGAATGAAACGAGCAATTGTTGAGGAAAAATTCTTGAGTTGCACCAACCAAGAGTGGATTTGAAGGCGTTTGCCTCAGACTCGTTTACGTACTTGGTTGAGCAACAGAAATGGTTGACACAACTATTAAAAAAAATTATTGGCGACCTTCCAAAGTACTTTTCTATGCTTCTCGAGCACATTAATCACCATTCGACATAACCCGATAACTAAAGGTCGAGTACATAATCTCGGCGGCGAGATTCTCCGTTAATTTCAGTCGCGTGGCAGCCAAACAAGAAAACGCTGTATTATACCCTACACACGGCATTATCAGCAAGTGCCGCCTCGTTACGCAAGCGAAAAAGGTTATTGTTGCTACTGCGCTTTGTCGGATAATCGAGCCGGGGAGGCGACCTTTCGGTCGTGATTGTTCGTCGCCAAGCCTTTCGCGAATGACGAACGAGACGAAGTGCCGAGGGGAGTAGGAAAAAATAAAGATGTAAGTGGTAAACCGAATTCCCGTTTAGATGAATGAGGACAATTTACAGAAAGGATCGCGAGCGATGTCTTCGCTGTTTATGGGGTTCGCCACTCGGACGATACCCGGCGTATTGTCGAGGCGGAATAGTTCTGGAGCGTCGTTAACGACCGAATGGCTGGTAAAAGCGTTCACGTTCGGTATTATCTCCGCCGGCAATACAGTCGACAAAGCCGCCAAGACACGGACCGGACGAGGTCGGGTGGCTGGATAGACCTCGAAGGAGCTAGTTACCGTAGGTGTTTCTCCTCGTAAACACTCCGGCATTTACATAACGAGTGACATCTGCGAGTCCAATCATATTAACGACGAACTCGTTCGCAAAGAGGTCCTCGTACCGTTGCCCGGAGTACCTTTCTCCTTTAACCCTTCCTCCGGATCTGCCTCTCATTCACCGTTGAAGAAGACCAATGAAAACGGTTCCCTCGAACCCCGTCGTAACCGCGAGAGATTTTGCCGCGGAGTTCCGTCGTGTTTCGTGACGCGAACTTACACGAAACCTGCGATATCGCGAGAGGGACTCTGTGCCGTGTTAACAGAACCGTGGATCCAGTGGCGGGAGTCTGCACGAGCATGGAGAGAGAGGCCTGGATCGAGATCGACGAAGGAGACCCCGCGGCATGCACCGGCTTCGAGAGTCTCGATGGCTCCAGGTCATGCCGGCCGCGATCGTTCACTTGCGTTTTCTTCCATCCACGACTCTTCCGCCGAGCTCAAAACAGTGTGCGCTATTTGATCCGAAGAATCCCACGTGGACCGCGGATTCTGAATAGAAGACGTGAATAGCGCGCTTCGGGGAAACTCGTAATCCTAGAGTCGTTTCTCCCTATTGGATCGCAGATTCTTACATCCTTTACTCCAGATTTCTTCGAATTAATAGCGATAGAATAAAGAAGATGGAATGGATCGTCTTAACATAACCATGGATCGAGTGGCGGAAGTCTGCATGAGCATGGACGGAGGCCAGGATCGAGATCGACGAGACAAACCCCGCGGCATGCACCAGCTTCGAGGGTCTGGATGGCTTCACTTGCGTTTTCTTCCATCCACGACTCTTCCGCCGAGCTCAAAACAGTGTGCACTATTTGATCGGAAGAATCCCACGTGAACCGCGGCTGCATCGCCAGATGCAATAGCGCGCTTCGGGGAAACTCGTCATCCTAGAGTCGTTTGTCCCTATCGGATCGCAGATACCTCCATCCTTTACTCCAGATTTCTTGGAATCAATAGCGGTAGAATAAAGAAGATGGAATGGATCGTCTTACCATAACCATGGATCGAGTGGCGGAAGTCTGCACGCGCATGGAGAGAGGCCGGGATCGAGATCGACGAGGCAAACCCTGCAGCATGCACCAGCTTCGAGAGTCTCGATGGCTCCAGGTCATGCCGGCCTCGTTCACTTGTGTTTTCTTCCATCCACTATTCTTCCGCCAAGCTCAAAACCGTGTGCGCTATTTGATCGGAAGGATCCCACGTGAATCGCGGCTGAATCATCAGCTCCAATAGCGAGCTTCGGTAAACTCGCCATCCCGGAGTTGTTTGTCCCTATCGGATCGTACATACCTCTATATCCCTCACGCCAGATTTCTTCGAATTAATAGCAATAGAGTAAAGAAGATGGAATGGAAGCAAAACTGTCGACGACCCGCGGCGAATGTATCGTTTCGCTAATATCTTATACGCAAGGGAATAGCCTCATCGCGACATGCACCACCGCGCGGTGCTACATCAACGAGACCTTTCAGAACATATATATATATATATAAATGTATCGCGTGACTAAAATCAGAAGGGCGTATAATCCGTGCACAAGAGTATCACACATGCTCTTCTGATTTTAGGAACGCGATATATTTCACAATGTTTCTCATGTCGCTCGGTCAGGCCCCCGGATCGTTATGGTAGGCTCGGGGCCCGATACTTTTCCTGCTCTCTCCCGACGCATCCCTGCACGACCTAATTTGTCGTTGTACCGCGGTTAATTGGAGATAAAGGCCGTGGAAGGCCGTCTCGCCTCCACGAGAAGTCGATCTCCGCGGGAACGGTGCACCATCTATGCAACTGGGTGCAGCGCGGGATCTCCCCGTGTCCGCATAGTATGTCGCGGCTCATCAGCTGGACCAGCTATCCGCGAGGAGGCAAAGAGCTGGAGGCCGCGTGTACGAAAGCCGCGAGGAAGGGAGCGGTTCACCGGGCGACTCTCGTAATCCTGGAGACTCCGGTGACGGTTTTTGTCGCCGGTACCACCTGTCGCTCTGTAGCGAGCCTCCCTCGCCCGAGCAGCTCGATACGTCTTTCTCTCCGCGCGTTCAGGCACAGAAGTGGAGTATCGTCGGTGTCCATCCGCGGTTCTCCGAGGGCATCGCGGGCGCGTATGATGCGCCATGCTTGGGCTATCTCGGCCGGTTGGAAGGAAGAAGCCGGCGGAGGATTCTTTATTCCACCGATCGAAGCCGATCCCCTGTCATATTTCTTGCCCGTTCTCGGACTCGACGACGCAATTTAGAACTCTATAAAACAAACCCGCGGTGGAAAACGAGAACGTCGCCCCGGTCTTGCTCACACGCCGCCGAGCTAGTATTCCGCCTGCTGTGCGATAAAGAGCGATACCCGGTTAGCGGGGATCATCGCTCGTCCTCCTTCACCGTCGATGATCGCTTCGCTGCACGGTTCGTGTGTGCAACCGGCGACGGTGTAATGGTAATAACTCGTTGCGCCGGGTAATACGCGGGTTACATCGATGGGAAAACGGAGCGACTCTCGAGGATTTTCCTTGCACGGCGAACCGTGGAGGATTGCCAGCGTCTCGAGGCAAGACTCGCCGGTACGGTAATAAATGGAGATCGTATTATCGGTACGAAAGAAAGTACGAATCTCCCGATGTTACTCGTGTTACACGCGCGGTTCGCTCTCGTAATTCCTCCGCCGGCGTAAACGGGTATTATCGAGGAACTAGACGAGTCCCCGGTTCGAGGTGGTGAGATAACTTAACGAGATCGTTCGGCCGACGGGTGTGGCGACATATAATTACGGTAATTAGTCGGTCTCGGTAATTAATTATGATAGCACGTCGTTTGTTAATTGCGCGCGGTCGCAGGCCTCCGCACGACTGTTACACGCGTGCGCGGTTATATGAAAATTTCTCGATCGGCTGAAATGATTAAGTTGCATTTGATATTTTGTTTTTTTCGTGCCTGACAGAATAAGTCAATACCCAAATGGCAATCGCCGCACGATTAAAAAAAAATTAACCGGTATAAAAAATTAACCAACACCCAGACAATTTTTCTACTTAACCGGTGACTTGCAAACAAATATTTATTTAATTCAAATAAATATTCATTTAATTTAAATATATATTTATTTGATTCAAACAAATATTTATCTGCGTAGCATCAGTCAAACAATTTTTCTTCTGGCTGCAACTCTCCTACTTCACGTTCTCAGATATGGAAAATTTGTAGGGAATATGTACAGAAGAGCGTGGCAAAATCGGGTAAGGGACAAAACGGAGCAGTGGGGCAAAGCGCAATTGTCCAATAATTTTTTGCTGGCCCAGTGAGCCAAAACGGGACAGACAAACCGGATGTATCGATGGAATAAAAACGGACCGTCCAAAAATGATCGGAAAATAGAATGTTGCCTCACCGTCCCATTTTGCCCCATTCGCCGCTACCTCACCCGGCGACTGCCCTACGAATTATTTCAACTCACCATCCGAGTTCGCCACCACGGCGCTCGATCCTGCATCCGCAGTACGTTGAGCATCCGCTCGTATCACTGTGTATCCTCGGCGCTGCCCCGCCGCCGTTGCCGCCCGGCAATAAACATAATGGCGCGTCGTTAATTAAGTGGATTTTCCAATCAAGATTCAATCGGTCTCGGTGTTAAATGTAAATCGCTCGTTGCAGCCCTGTGTCCGTGGAAGTTATGCAGTGCCGGAGAGAACAGCTCCGGCATTCCCGTTCGCGCTGCTCGCGCACAGCCCGGTTTTTGCCCGAGACAAGGCCGTAACGTTCCGCGACGGATCAACGCTATATATAAAACCCTCCTATCCACAGATAGCGACTTGTAGAATTTTTCATTTTTCCCCCAGCCGTTTCCTCACGACTCGCTGCTAGTCAGTGGGAATAGAACAATGTGGCGTACGCCGGTAGCCGGGGCAAGTCCGGGCAACTCGCGTGTATCGTAACATTGTATCGTTTCGTGTGTATACACCATAAACATGCATACATATATGCGGTATGAAAGTAGCGCGAACACGAGTCCAATAGGTAGATATTATGCAAACGTTCCATCGGCCCCGTTCGTAACAAGTAGAATGCGCCGGAGTATCGCAGTACCGGTAGTCGGTGCTCCTCGCCGCTGGGGGTCCATGGAACAGTCGCGAGACAAAGTCGCAGCGGGATATCCTCTCGCGCGAATCCCTTCCTCCTCCTCACCCTCGCTTTCTCTGGCTTTCTCGAATCGACTGGCCGGGCTCTCGCTTGTTCTTCGTTCGAACGAAATTTTCCGCAACATTGCATCCGAATGCGATTAAACCGGGAGAGCGAACGATACGCTGTAGCGGCGGGCTTCGCTACGAGTCTGCTACACAACGCCCGAGGCCTTTTCCACTTCCGAATTTCTCCTTTTTCCCTACCGCGGCCCCGAGAATCTGCATGTCGCACACGGAGAGACACACATGGGTATTATATTTTCTAGTGCCGTGAACTGAGAGCCTATCGAGGCGTTCCGCACAGCACGACGTCGAATCGAGCACGCGATCTCGGTCCTCGGAACTCGAATCGTGTAACTTACGTATCCGGCAGATTTGGGCCGCGGGGGCGATCGAGCGCGAGGGAGGAGGATACAAAGCTCTATGGAAGCCACCCCGTTGCGCGGGTGTAACCGGGGACGATCCACGTGTGATTCATCGGATGTGGAGAGCAAACCGGGCGCATCGTCTCGCTAATTCCGGCGCGGAGCATCGGCCGGTCTCTTCTTTTCAACGCACGCCTGGTATCGAACGGGACCAAAAAGTAAAACCTCGATTATCCGAACCGCCGCTGGTTCGGATAAAGTTTCTACTATGCGAACTATTGCGTGAAATTCTCGTATCAATTGAAAATTCATTTTCGTTAATCTACTGGTCACGCAGTTCAGTGCGTTATGGATTCAACGTCTTACAGTGGAAAAAAAATTTGAAACCCTTTCGAAACTCGATAAGGGAGAGATCAACACATTGTTAGCCCGTTCGTATGATATTTGCAAACAAACGATCTCTGACATTAAAGAAAAAATTTGGCTGCGAAAAAACGTACGACTCTCTTGCGCAAAACGGGAATTGTGGATTTCGTCACAGAGGTTTTGAAATTACTATTGAATATCATAAAAGTACACGAATCACGGTATTCTTCAAATACATATCATAATCATTTAAAATATATGGGTACTGTTATTTTTTCGATATGTATCGCGCTATATCGCTTAACGCAGCCTCAATGTTCTGTTATCCGAATTTGCGTTAATCCTAACGAGCTCCGATCCCAATTGGTTCAGATCACCGAGGTTGTACTGTAATTGAAAACCACGATCATCGCTCCATGCAGTCCACGAGCCAGAGAGCTCAAATACAGATTGCGATAAAAAAAAATGTTTGTCCAACGTTCTCTTTTTTGCCGTGCGTAGGCAAAAAGTAGAAGAAAGACGGAGGAAAAGAGATGACAAATTCGATATCCCGACCACGCGCATCCCCCGACATTCATAGACGTTTGTCTTTGGTGACGTCACTTCGCTCTCCTTCCCGCTCACATTCCCATCCTCCGAACGATCCACTTCCAGAGAGCACGCTGCCGAGGCACTTTGCCAATGACTTCGCAACTGGAGCGAGCCCGGATACACCCGAGTCTCCTCCACTCCTGGTAAAAATTCTTGGTCGCCTTCTTTCGTTTGTTTCTGTCTCATTTACTTGTTCTCTCCTCGCGAACCGTAAAACCGTCCGAATGCCTAACAGTGAAGACGTTCGAGTGCGTGGAATTTTCCCAGCACCACAGGCAACCCTCCCGTTCGCAACTGGTCTATATATTCCCGAGAAAACTACCCTCCCAAAGGAGCCTCGGAACGTACAGTAGAAGCGGCGAGCTTTTCACGGAGACCCAAGTCTATGAGAAGATAAGCCGCACGTGCGCCGGACGTTTCGGAACGGCTCTCGGGGATATAAGTGGGCAAAGGCGCGGAGATCTCGTACGTTGTTTGTCAGTAAGGAAGAGAGAGCCCCGAGAACACCATCGGCAGCCCCGCACACCTCGCAACTCCGGCGATACACTCGTCGTATATCACCTGCTGCAGCTAATGCCGCGGATAGCTGCTGGCCGGGGCTGTGCGTGAGGCTCTATCTGCGCACCATAAAACACGTCGTGCTCTCTCTCGGTGCCTCGCTCGCCGCAGAGAGAACCACGCGTGTTCCCGTAGGGGTGCGAGGCCATGGCGGTGGCGAGTGTCACCGCAGGTGCGGACATTCTCATCATAAATAGCACCGCGCGATGCCCTAGCCTGCTTCGTGTCTCGCTACACTGTGCGAAACTCCGTATCGGCATGCTCCGTGTGTGCCCGCGTGTGTGTTTCGCCGGTGTGCTGGCCCAGCGACGTCACCGCCAAGCCGTAAACCGCGGATACTGCCCGCGAGGACCTAATTGGGGCGTGGCTTTGCGGTCTAACACCTTATTCCTTCGTTCCGGCCGGATAGCAGCTCCTCTATAAGATATCCTCACCTCCCATACCTCGGTCTCAGAGCTTGTATCAATGACTTTCGCGTTTTACGCCGAGTTTATTCATCTTGAGTGCTAAACAAAAAAGCGAAAAAAATAAAAACTGGTAAGGAGACGTGTCGTTTCTAATGATACACCTGCGTGCTCCTCCGCGCTTTCCGCTGCGCTCCGATCCGAGGGAGGAACCGAGGGTGATAAAGATAGGATGGTTTCGGCCAACCCTTGACCTTAACCGTTCCAATCACTGTATACTCTCTCCCTGTCCCTATACTTTGTACTGTATCAATGACTTTCGCGTTTTACGCCGAGTTTATTCATCTTGAGTGCTAAACAAAAAAGCGAAAAAAAGAAAAACTGGTAAGGAGAGCTGTCGTTTCTAATGATACACCTGCGTGCTCCTCCGCGCTTTCTGATGTGCTCCGATCCGAGGGAGGAACCGAGGGTGATAAAGATAGGATGGTTTCGGCCAACCCCTGACCTTAAACGTTCCAATCACTGTATACTCTCTCCCTGTCCCTATACTTTGTACTGTATCAATGACTTTCGCGTATTACGCCGAGTTTATTCATCTTGAGTGCTAAACAAAAAAGCGAAAAAAAAGAAAAACTGGTAAGGAGAGCTGTCGTTTCTAATGATACACTTGCGTGCTCCTCCGCGCTTTCCGATGCGCTCCGATCCGAGGGAGGAACCGAGGGTGTTAAAAGGTGGGATGGTTTCGGCCAACCCCTGACGTTAACCGTTCCGATCACTGTATACACTCTCCCTGTCCCTATACTTATATGCGTACTTATATATATGTATATATGTATCCAATCCTGCAGAGTAACTGCGCACTCTCCTCTTCGTTTTATCCTTAATTTATAGCGTGTCGGAGCTCACCGGCTCTTTCTCGCGCTGTCTTAACTGTTCGTTGGCATGAAGCTCCGAGGGATAGAGCCGAGGCACATGTAGCATTGATGCCCCGCTTGCTGCTACTCTTTTACGATATCTCTCTCTCGCTCGGTTGTACTACGAGCCGATAACCGCTTCGACGTTCCTCCGGCATGCTCGCTGCGGCACGTACCGGTCACTCGGACTCTTCTCGCACCGCGCTGCATCGTCCGTACGTATACTTGTCGCCCGTTTAACGGTAAATTCCCGCGAAAAGAGCGAGAAAGATAGAGGAAAGGAAAACTTCGAGTATTCCGCAGTAGTTGAACGAGAAATTATTATTCTCTCGGGGTACATTCCCGCGGCGCGTTGACCATAGACGACGATACATATTCCACCTCGCGTGTGCATTACAGCGCAATTGTAGTCTACCCGGCAGTTAGGAAAATGTTCTTTACCCTCTCCCTCCCCCTTCCTCTCTTTACGGAAATGAAATGCACACGGTAAAAAATAATTTCGTAAAATCGGGATACGAGGTTTTGTAAGAATCATTTTGTTAAATAAGCGACAAACTCGTTTGTTCAGATTTGAATGTACAAAGCTGACGTTCTGTTTCCCGGGTCATTAACAATTTTAGTTTGTAGTTCTGTTTGTGAAACTAGAGCCGGATGGTTCTGATGTGGAAAATTGACAAGTAAAAGATTTGCAAATATTTTTAGTCGAAAGCAAGAAACAAACAAATACGATCCGCTGACGAAAAAGAGATTGCGAAGTAAAAGGCGAAAGAAGAAAGTATGCAAATTTTCGTCGACAAGTGATGTGTTTGTTAAATATCCAAGCATGTTTATGCCGCGTCGAAGCCGTCGCGAGGAAGCCACTACGTGTTGAATTCTATCGATTTTCACGTGAAGCCGGGATAATTATTATTAGCCTTGAGGATGAGTCGCTGTGGCGGAGTGCGGAGTGAGAAAAGTCTCTCTCGATGCCGAAGAGGACTCGAAGTGGCAGTTTCGCTTTGGCTCTCGACTTTCTTATTTCGCTCTTCGTGGCCCACGGTAGCCGGCAGACTAATTCGTGTACAGCGGAGCCAACTCGGACCCGCGCTCTCTTAAGGTTTTGTTCTCCGCGTCTCACCGTCCGTGAGCTCTGTGTGCTCAGGGTCCACAGAAGCCGAGCTCGTCTTCCCTCGGCGGAGCGGTTTTACCGTGGAAGGCGAGGAACGCCGGTCAGGACGACGTTTCACAGTGGCTGAATGGCTGGCTGTGTTATGAAGAGCCACACTCTTGCCTACTCTGCTCATCCCCCAAGATAGAGACCGACGTTGGGTTAGGCCAACAAAGTTCGGGCCAGCTATGCACGACGCGGCGACTGCTTGTCCAACCCGCCCTCGACCCGCGCCTCGCTCGCGCACCGTGTTTGAACATATTTGCTCGATCTTACGACCGACTCCTGAGAGACCCTCGAGGACATTTTACGTTGATTCTCGCTGTCGCTCCGTTATTGTGTTCTTCTCAGCTCGCGCGCTGCCCACTCGTGTTATTGGCTCCTCGAGGACTCATCTCGCTCCCGGTTTACGCAGCGCATACGCTGGCCATCTTCAGCCTACTCCGACGTTACCCCAGCGGCCTGAGGATCGTCGTCGGGAGATGACTTTTTGTAATTTAAATTAGCTTGTATGCCCGGACGTTCTCCAGCACGGTCGACGCCGCATCAAGGCGCGGGAAGCGATGCCAGATCCGCACTTGTCCGGAGATCATTGGTATTAAAAAAAAATTGGTCCTCCAACTTTGGAATTTGTTGTGTTACGAAAATTTCCACGGTCGCGATTCTAGGCCGAATTTCTATAATACGAGCCAGGCGTGTTACAGCAGTCTGAGGATGATCGACGGAAGTCAATTTAAATCAGCTTATATGGTCGGACGTTCTGCAGTTGTACGATTGACACCGTATCAAGATGCGGGAAGCGATTCCAGATCCTTTGGAAAATTGGTCCTTTAACCTTGGCCTTTGGCGTATTACGAAAATGTTTACCGTCGAAATTCTACAAATTTCTATAATACGAGCTACAAGTGTTACAGAACAGTACAGAGCACACACGTTTGACTGCTGGCCGGGCGCGCTCGAAGGCGAGATCTGTGTTCGAAGCGCGAAGAGCGCTCCACGAGGGCCGCACGAGTGAAGGAGAAAGAAAGGAGAGAAAGCGAGGAGGAAGGTTGAAGTGCCCGAAAGAAGGAACAGCCAACAGGACAAACATGCCGAGAGCACAGCAAGTTACATGGTCAAATATTTGTGTCCCGGAACCCCCGCAATCGCTTGCCCCGGCCGCGTTATCTCCGACACGCACTAGACATTTAACAGCAGGTTAATTCACACTCGCCGGCGTATTACTTCGGGCTCTCGGAGGAAGCAAGAAACAAAGAAAGTGTCGAGGACCTTATCGGAACAATTTTTTTTCACTTCTCTCCCTCGCTCGTTCGCTCTCCATCGCCCGAGCGAGCTCCATTAATGAAAGCGTTCTTTCATAAGTGGAATCACGACGGAGCGAGTAGCACACATTCTCACGCGCGCGCATTCGTCAAGAGCAGAGAGGAAAAAAAAAATGAGCGGACAATAAAACTCGCACCGGCTAACTCGTCGTATCTCCACCGGCAATTTCCTCTCTCGCGTTGACGACGGGAGAACCGCCCGCGCGTTATTGTCGTACTACCTGTGACGCGAGGAGTTGGATGCACTCCGGAAGAGAACCATAATAACGACCGGGAGAAGCTCGCAGCTTCGCCGCGCTCCGCCCGGTGGTTGGGCGTGCACTGCGCTATCCGAAAGCGTACAAGCTTTGTTCAGCCTGCGATAATCTAATCTCCGTACCTCCGCGCGGTGTTTGCACCAGCAGGCCAGAAAAAAGAGAAAAAAAGGACAACTGTGAGAGAGGAAGAGAGAGTGTGTATTGCCAGATTTTTGTTTGGCTAGGGGTCGCTCCAAATCTTTCCGTCGCGCTCGCCAAAGAATGAATGCATTGTTCTTCTCGGAGCCTGGTGTGGAGAATGAGCGGCGAAACGTACTGGAATATCGCGGGGTTTGTCGCGGCAGATTTAACGTTAAGGTTAGCATTAATTTTGCATTGACTTCTTACCTTGTGCTCCGATATTAAAATCGATCAATCGTTTTCACGCATAAAAACTGAAAACACCGGTTGTTAATTTTTGTACCTATTTTTTTTTTATCGTGAGCAGCGAGACACTTTGGTCCCATGGCTTATTTATAAGAGGTTTCTTTGAGAAAAGCATGAGAGAAAAAAAAGACCTTTATCTTTCGTGTACGCAGCGGCGTCGAGAAGAGCGCGGATTGAGGTAAGTCGAGATGGATTCGCTCGGGGTGAGAGGGGAGAAACGATAAATCGTTGTTATTAGCGAGAGATTACTCGGAGATTCGTGCTCTCTGCAGCGCGGATTTCGCGCTCCCCTTTTCTTCATTCTCTCGGCAAATCCAAAATCTATATAGATCCGTCGAGCCGATGGCCGGCGAACGGCAGCCGATAGTCGCGGAAACGCGGGGCGTGCAATCCCGGCATCGGGAAAGCTCTTCGCATATACGGGGGGGCGAAGCTCGAGGGAATGTAAGAAGATTCCGACGCGTGCACATTGTTAAGGGGAATCAGATTAGCCTCGCGGATCTATGTGAAGCTTGATTCATGTCCCTGTCACTCCACGGCGTTCGAGATAAAACGTCCCGTGTACGCAAGAGTTGATTTGTGTCTGCTTTTCCTATTTTTTTTGCCATTCATCTTTGCTATTGTTACATAATAGACAAATAAATATATACCGAAAATACGTCACTTTCGGTTTAAAAATCTTATTTTTGGACCGGAAGTGACATATTTCCGATATAACGTCGCGTCTGCTCGCAAATGAGATTTTGATCGTCCAATCGGGGTGAGTAGAGTGGGAGGAAGAGGAGGAGTAACATAAACAGATACATACTGGAAATACGCCACTTTCCGTTTAAAAATCTTATTTTTCAACCGGAAGTGACATATTTCCGGTATGACATCGCTTTCGGTCGAAAAATGAGATTCTTATTTTTCTATTGGGGTAACAAAATACATACATACACACCGAAAATACGTCACTTTCGGTTTGAAAACCTTATTTTTGAACCGTAAGTGACATATTTCCGATATAATGATCGCGTCTGCTTGAAAATGAGATTTTAATTGTCCAATCGGGGTGATTAAAATGAGATTTTAATTGTCCAATCGGGGTGAGAGGTGTGGGAGGAAGAAGAGGTAGTAACATAAACAGACACATCCAGAAAAATCATCACATCCGGTTTGAAAATCCTATTTTTCGATCGAATGTGACGTATTTCCGGTATAAAGTCACCTCCGGTCAAAAAATAAGATTTTGATTTCCCAATCGGGGTGGAGGGGAGTTGCAGGAAGAGGCGGTAGTAACGTTGCACCACGAATACCGTGGTAACGCGTAACGTTCCTGGATTAAGATCGATCCCGCTGGTAAGTAACTGGGGAGCGACCACCGTCGATGTTCTCTCGCGCGCTTAATTCTTCTTTTCACGCAGCTTCACGCAATCTCGACGTCGGGGCTGGCGGGTAAGCCGCGTTCGCTCGGATTGTGACCGCGCTCGGAGTGCATCTCGCTCTCGCCTCTGGCCAAACGAGCCTGAGAAAGATGGAGGAGAGAAAAAACTTTGGCTCGTAAAGTGCCCCGGCCGGCTCTGTCTCTCGCATTCCCCTGTCCCATCTTCCCTTCCGCTCCGCGAATGGAGTGATCTCGAAAGTCGTTCGTCCGTCCTTTAATGTTCTTCGCAAAGTCCTCTCGCCACTGCGACTGCACGGCCGCAACGACTCTAGAGCTGGGAGGCAGTGATAGAGTATCCCCGATAGAGCTTCGTTTTATACCTCGGGAACGCGGAGACGACGGAGTAGGACAAAGTGCTGCTTTCGGAATCGATACAAATTCGATAAGTCATTTCCACATTTAGTTTCTCGTCTTAAAAACGGAGAGCCGGTCGGAGAGCTGGCGGGCGGTGGAAAGCGATTCGCGGATTATCGGGAGAACCGAATGTATGGCTCGTTCGGGCTTTTAACGTACCATCGACGTTAATTGATGTAATTCGATTTTCGATATGTAATTGCGCGAACCGATGTCGAGGATTTCGAGAAGACGGATCGTTCAACCGGCACAGTTATCGTCCAGCCGTCCGTTGTTGGCCACCTCGCCTAATCGGCCTGAGCCCGGCAAGCGCTAGAGAAAGACGCAGATACGCCGATACCTGCCGATCGATCGGATCGCGGATTCTCTATCGCTGCACACCACGATATCTCTGCCCGATAGATTCGAGCTTCTGTATCGTGGTGACGTGACGTTCAACCGCTCGGGGCACCGGAACGATGATCGTTATTAATACAGTCAGGATGATGCTGTAAACTGTCAATCCTGAAGCATCCTCGAGAAACCGTGTACCGATCCTGCTCCGACCTCCGGAGATTATCGGTTGGTTATTTCGAGCTGCTTACTCGAAGAAGCGACACGATTAATAGGACGTTGACAACGCGCTTATGAATTCGTACAATCTGGATAAGTGGGTTTCGATCGAGAAGGATAAGTCATCGGCTTATTCAAATTCGCAGCGATCGGCAAGCGCGGAGAGACGGAGACCCAGCAGGAAAGGCAGCAAAGTCGGACAGGCAAAACGGACACCCGCCGACAGGTCGACGCAATTATCGTTGCGTACCGCGCGCCTCTCCGGCCTCGTGACTAATGTCTTTTTTATCTGCTTTACTCCCGCCGACTTGATGTCGTTATATTCACGGGTACATACGCGCTTCTCGCGGCTGCTTGACGTTAATGCAACGCATCTTTCGCACGCAGTCCTCCGACACTGTTTTTGTATTACATAGTGTGCCGCTTACGTTTGTGCAGCCGACAGTGCTTTAGGTAAGTACTTCGTGACCCACTAGTCGAACGAGTGCTAAATTTTTATAATTGTTTATCCAACGTTGTATGATTTATCGACAGTTGAGGAGGTTGATTTGTATTATTGCCTGTGTCGTCAACCAAGAGAAATAATAATCACAATAGTGTTGAAAGTGCAACAACTGGTAAATGGAAATTTCTATGATAGTACGTTTTTGTTGGGTTTGTTCAAAATATTATCCGTATTTTTTTAGCAATTTCAATGTACCATTGCTCATTTTGTTTCTTAAACTTTGCTCTATGAACTCACCAAGTAGATTTTTTGTAGGTTCGACCACTTGAGAAATACAACCCGATGTTTAACCGGTGCATTTTCATTCCCATAAACAAATTGCTGTCATTTTTAAACAGCCAAAACTATGTAAAAAAATCTACTCAGTGAATTCGTAGGACAACGTTTGAGGAACAAAATGAGCCACGGTACATGAAAATTGGTTGAAAAATAAGGATTCTTCTTTGAAAAAACGCAACGAAAATGTATCGTCATCGAAATTTGCATTTATCAGTTTTTGAATATTTGCGAAAACGCGAAAACATCACAGACATCACAACATTTTTGATAAACAATTGTGTGAATTTAGAACTAGTTCAACTAGTGTTTCGTGCAGTAACTACCTTAACATAAGTCTCGCCCTTCGTTCAACCGCTTCGAGTGCAATATCCTCTTCTCGTCTCCAGATAAGAAAGGTTTCCTACGACAGACTAGCAGCGAATTTTCTTTAACACGAAACAGACCCTTTGCCTATCAAAGCCCGAGCCTTCTTTAATCCTCTGTCTTCTCTTCAATTTATTTCTTTCGCACTCCGCGTCGATCATGCAATCTAAGCCGAGTGCCTCGACCACCCCCTGCGCCCTCCTCGATGCAAACCCGTGCGTCACGGCCGCAGCTAATGAAATCAATGGATGCGTGTTAAAGTTAAACACGATCAACGCCCCACCGAGCAGCGCCGAGAAACCGAGGCTACATGCGGGAGAGATTGACGACGGGGGATGCCTCGAAGAAGGGTCCTAACGGTACTCGTCCGGATAGCGAGAGGGAGGTTCGCACAACTGATCGTTTTAATTTCCGACAGACATTAGAAACGGCCGCGGCAGTCTGCCCGGAGAAATTTGCATAGAACGATTGCACCGAGCGGTCGTAGAATGTGCGTCGTTCCCAGTGAAAACTGTATGACGTCGGTCTATCAGCGATGTACGCGTGGGGTGTGATCGATCCTCCGACGTGCGAGCGGCCGCGAGCAGTCGAGATCGCGGAATCAGGGTCGCGATCCTGTCATTCTCGCTGCTCATCGTCGAGCCTCTCTATCAATGATCGCGATGCATAAATTATTTCCTTATTACTCACTCGCTATCGCTGAGCGATCCTCGGCGGGCTCGGATATATCGATCGATGAAGAATCGTGATGGAAACTTACCTGAAACAGAAAGTTAAGTAAACGGTTAAGGAGGATATAAACGGGAAAAAACGGAAAATGTCGGAGTTTGTCGTAGCCCGCAGGAGCGTATGCGGTTGTGCTAGGGAAAACGACTCGACGAGCGCGACGGTACTCGCCGAGGGCGACGGGGGTGAGAAAACGGTATTGTCTTTTTACGGCCTCCGCAGGCACCTCGGTAGAGTTTCCTTCGACGGGAGGGAGGCGTCACACACCAAGGACTTTTGCCCTCTGTACAGTGAGAATACACCGACGTGTTCCCGTCCCTCCTCGAGTTTCTCCACTTTCTCCCACGACATTATCCAGAAGAGATCACCTTTTTACCGGTCGTTGCGACCTCGTCATTTCACCCTTATCTCCCGCGGCCCAGGAGAGGAAGGAGAAGGAAAAAGGACGAGGGGGTAAGAGGAAAAGCCCACCGGGCACATCGAAGGTGCCATGGGGGGAATATCTTCTCGCTGGAGCCGGTGGCGGCTCTTCTGCGCCGATCTTCCTCTACCCGACGCCGTGACGAGGTCGTCAAATCCGAGGGCGATTGAAAATTATACAGGGATCAGCTTTACGAGCTCGACGCTTTAGACGCGGTGACGTGAACCGTCGACGATCGAGACTCTTTCTTACTCGTCCTCTACCATTATCGCTGCTCTTAGAGCCGGGGAAATTTCGGGGTATGTAATCATTAATCGAAGATAACTGATAATACAATTTTCCGTCACGAAAAATCAGTCACGGGGGATTTTTGATAGCATTTTTTTTATTACTCGATCGAAACTGTCTCTTACTCGTCCTCTACAATTATCGCTACTCTCAGAGCCTAGACATTGATTAATCAAAGATAGCTGATAATACAAATTTTCCATCGGGGAAAATCAATCGCGGCGAATTTCCGATAGAATCTTTTTATTACCGATAAAAAAATAATAAAACACTTTTTTTTTTGGGTGAAATCGATCTTTAATAGAATCAGCTGTAAGTTGAATTCTTGATGTTGGCTGTATTATCTATTTGTGTTCGATGCGATCTGCAGCGTTGAACCGTTGCCGATCGAGACTCTTTCTTACTCGTCCTCCACCATTATCGCTACTCTCTGACCCTGGGAAACATTGGAATACGTAATCATTGATTAATCGTAATCATTGATTTTCGACGGAATTTTTTTTGTTACAGATAAAAAAAATTTAAACACATTTTTTTTCGGGTGAAATCAACGTATCGATCTTTGATAGCATCAGCGTTAAGTTGGACACTTGACGTTGGCTGTATTATCTATTTGTGTTCGAAGCGAGCTGCCGCGTTGAACCGCAGCCGGAGTGGTAATGCGCTTTGCATAAAACATGGCTATACGAGGGATACCGCGTACGATGCAATTTGCGGCGGTGATCCGAAAGAAGGGTCTCTCCTTTACGATCGACTCGAACGAATCGGAGCTCTCATTTTATCGCATTTTCGCGGATCGAATCTCTTTCCCGCACGCTCTCAGAAACAATATCGCACGAATCGACGCTCATCCCCGTCCCATGAATATTTATTATTCAACCCGCATTCGAGAAATATTTCGCTAATTTTAAAATTTTAGCGGTGGATTGTGCCGACTTCGATGAGACAGGGTATGATTATTTTAACTCCGTAGAACAAGGATCATCGAGCATGCACGATGTTCGTCTTCGCCTGCAGAAATTGTCGACGGACCGCAGGAGCGCGCTTCTCAAACGAATTAATTCTCATAATTTATTCACGCCGCATATCTTGATCGGAACGGTCGATTTTACCGCTTTTCAATTGAATCACCCGCATACGGTTATTTAAAAACGGCGACCGGAGAAACTGCACCGGCATGCAGCACCTGTTCTTCTGCGAAAATTTCCCCCGCAACAGAAGAAAATAAATAAAGCCAACGAAACGTTTATTCACTCCCCTTTTCCACCTTAGTTTTTCATTTTCTTGGTTTTGTGTGTTTTCTGTTTCTTGTTCCTTTTTTTCACAATCCATCTCTCGGTAAATAAAAGTAGCCAGCATTGCTACGCTGTAGGCGTCGGTGCAACCCGTCTCCGTTATGACCGAAGAAAGAGGGCTCTTGAGAGGGAGAGGCGGGGGTGGGAGAGGGAAAATGGTACGAGAGTCTCAGACTCCATACGTTAACGGGGCGCGAGACAGCCTCAAATTGCTTCATTAGCCGGGAGATATTTTATACAAATTGGGAACTAAATTAACTCGGGGGTTGCGCTCCTGCAACGAGTAGACACGTCGGCGTGAGAAGAGGGGGGGGGGGGTGCATCGGCGAAGAAAATTTGTAATTAGAGTGGGCGGAGGCGAAATGGGTCTGCACGGTGGTCGTGGTTAGAGGGTGCGAACCCGCCGACGAGAGGGAACGGGAGAGACGAGTTGGGAGAAAAGAGTGGAGCCCGGGCGACCACCTCGGCATAGGCAAAAGGTATTTGCCCGGTGTTCTTCGGGAGGGAGAGGAACTCAGACGGCGAACGACTCAGAGGGCCCTCGGACGGTGCAATTTCTTAATTATTTACGCGTTGCCACCGTGCGTTTTGTTCTCGGGTTGTGTTCGCGTGTGCTTCACCATGCCGAATCGTCGGCTCGCTCGGGGCCCCGAAAGGCTCGTTCCTCTCTCGTCGGCAAACTCGGAACGCCGGCAGTGGCCTTTACACTTGTTCGGTTACGCAAAGCGTACTCCTGCGGCGTCAACCCATTTGCCTGGAACACATTTCCCGTCAGGCGAGGGTGAGAGCTCTTTTCTTTGGCTGAAACGCGTGCGAGCGCGCGGCGAATAAATTACGGTATCCGCCGAAGGTTATTAATAACACGTTATCGACAAAGTTCCGGCGGTGGATGTTGGAGAGGAATTAGCAGTTTCTTGCCGCCGTCTGCGGGTACCGAGCTGTGCCTGCCGGGTCATCGGTAAACGCCGAGAGGACGACGCAAGCGACCCGCATTCCTCCTCGTTACCGCCCAGCCCCGCAGCGATTATGTACGAGCGTAATAAGAAAAAGATGTTGAGTCGTGCGAAAAAAGATTTTTTTTTCTTTTTTTTTCAAGCTGGTTCCAACGACCGAGAGGGCGTCGAACGAAACACGAAAGCCGATGGGGGGAGAAACATCGTGTGCGGCACCGTTTGACAAACGCTGTCGGCCTCGAGACACCCGCTCGCTTATTTCTGCACCCCCCTTGCGAACTGCTCCTGCCTTTGACTCAATTTTTCCTGTTCCTTTACCGTGGCTCGTAAGAACGGTGCTGTAAGGTGAATTCCTTAATATCATTTTCAGCCCTCGCGAGTGACTTTTTCACCCCTGCAGCCTCCGCGACAAGCAACCCCAGTAGAAAAGAGCACCGCGACTCGAGGGACGGCTCTTCCTCTTGGCTCCTTTTCCATCGGCAGAGCCGCGCGCTCGGCCTGAAACAAAAGAATTTAAAGAGGCCTCGCCGAGCGAACGAGACTCTCACGGAGTGGAAACGCGCGGGTCGCGCGAAATGAATTGGCAACTTTTAATTAAGATGGTATCGTTCTCGTCTTCGCGGCGCTCCGCTGGCGTTGCACACCCTTCCAGCTCGACAACCGCGACGAGGACTCTTTCCGCTGGAAGGCTATCGGTCGCGCCGAGAGATACCGCGCCCGGGGTTCGCACTCGGCCCTCGGAGTATCGAGGCGGTTTCGAAAGCGGAAAACTCCTTCGGTATTGGAGGAAGATAGAGTAACGGAGCGGGCGGCTGGAGGGGCCGTCCGAGAAGGGCGGTTAGCATTCTTTTTGTTCATGCCAACTATTCATCATCGGTGACACTTCTCGAGATAGAGGGAGTTCTCTCTTTCGCTTCGCTCCGAGAGACCCTCGGGGTTTCCTAATGGACCCGGACTCCGCTTCGATCAACTCTCACACCAAAACCACCCTCCACCCATCCGCCCCGCCCCTTCCCAATTTCCACGTCCTCCCGTTCCACCGCTTCTTCGGGTTCTCCAGTGTCTCATTCTCGCCCGACGTCTTCGAGCGATTTTAATTTCTTCCTCTCTCGAGATATCGTTCCAATCCTCCGACTATGACGCGAGGCTCGGTAACGAAACTTGCCGAGAAAACGGTCGGCGGTGGGCGAATTATTCTATTGACTGGACTGGACGACGCGTACGAAGAAAATGCGAGCTTGATCAAATGTATTAAAACATTATTTAACCAAAATGTATAGATTGTTAAAATAAATTGTAAATTTAATGTACTGGAACTTGAAATTTGCTTACATGGATTACATTAATTGAACATTAATGTATCTTTTTTTGTAAAATTAAAATACCAGCTATTAAAATTAAAATTCATTTGCTTGAAATTTGCAAAAATGTTGCATTAAAAGTACAAATTTTACTGCAAAATTGCAACGCGAATTGTGTTCGAAATTTCAGAAACAGTTTATGTAAAAAAGCTTCCAATACCGTACATTAATTTTCAAAAAAAAAAAAAAAAAAATTTTACAGTGTACAAAACTGTATTAAAAAATGATTAAAATTGTGATAAAAATGAGCAATTGGTCCGAAGGCAAAGTTCGAGCAGAGTATTATTGTTAGAGTGCGCTACTCCGAGTTTGAAGAACCGTAGCAATGAAGGTACGCAAAAAGGGCCGGAGTGTCTAAGCAGCCGTCACCGAGAGCAAAAGCCCGCTCGTAGAAGCAAGCCGGAGACATCTCGCAGTGCATGAAAATTTCACAAAGTCGCGCTTTTGCTGCAGATAATGGAGAGCGGCGTCTCTCGCGTACGGGGGGTGAAAATAAATTTGCGCTCGAAAGGACCGTGTATCAGATGCGAGGAGGTCTCGGGGAGCTCGGCCGCTGGCTCACGTACCGGGGCGCGGGCGTACAAGCGAAAAAAGAAACAAAACGGGTGTAAGGGAAGGTCTGCGCCCTAAATAACGAATGAACTGTGCAGCTCGTCGGAGGGTCGCGCAAGACTAGACGTACCGCGAGGTCGAGGAAGGGGGTGAGCGCGTGGGAAATAACGTAATCATGCTACGCGTCACGTGTGACGCGACCGAGCTATCTCGGCGTTCACCGTACGCGACGTACTTTTTCCTCCGTGGCCTCTCCTCCGGCGGGAGAAGCAACGCGACGGTGTAGAAATAAGAGCAGCGGTGTTTCAATCCCCTTGGCGAATAAGTCTCGCAGCGGCATAGGCTTGAGACGCGAAGGAAGCAGCGGAGAGGGGTTTTCGTTTCCTTCCGAGTCAGGCGTCACCCTCGCGCAGGTCCCACGGGGCACGTCGGTGGAAGCGCGCGGGGAATCCCCCGTACCCCGCGCGCAGACCGCGACAGACTCTTTGCCTATTTTTTTTTTTTTTTTTTTTTTTTTTTTTTTTATTCTCTATCACCGTTGCTTGCTCTAAGTTTCTCGCCTCCCGCAGAAACGTGCAGCGGCAGCCTTGTGTGTACCCTCCGTCGTCTCCTTCCGGATCCTCCGGTTCGCCGGCCCTCGTCCCGCGGGAGTCGCGTGATAAAAACGAATGGCGCAGAGATAAACAGACGAGAGAATGAGACGGAGAGGGGCCACACACAGAAAACGAGAGTGCGGTTCGCCTTTCCCACACGAGACGAATAAAGAAATTACTCCGGAGCGGCACAGGGCGCGCGTACAGGGACGGGGGTTGGACGGGGGTGGCAAACGGAGCGCGGAGCTCAATGAATTTAAGGTAAATTAATATCGTTCAAGGCTCGAAGAGGTGATAAGACATTGGGAATCTTCGACGCGCTGACGGGCGATGAGACGGAGATAAGAATGAAAATTTCTACGGGGGCATGGCGGGGAGCGGCGGAGCGTGAATAAGTAGAGTCCTATAAATACTAACGCTCGTCTTCTGCGGGGTGGTTCGTCGCTACGCCCAATTCCGAGCGCGTGTAACGCGAGAGAGACCCGCGCGCCCTCGCCCGTTAATAAAGTTAAGATTGCATTATAAGAAGGGAATCAACCGGGCAAGATAGCAATATAAAAGGCGGTTTTCTCCGTGGGCGCGCGAGCGTTAGCGGGTAACGATGCTTTATAACGGTATCAAAGGGAAGGGGGGAGGGAGAGGCCTCCACCTCGTCGCCTTCCCCGATGTCCGGGGGGTCCCGAGCCAAGTCTCGACGACACTCCATGGAATATTTAAGCCTCGATTTCATATCTCAAACAGAAGCCCGCCTCTCACTCTCGTTCCCGACGCGATATTAAACGAAGTCGCCGGAAGAGAGCGAAGATAGAAAACAACCGCGCACATCGCGCAGCGACGATGACTCCGCGGCGGTGAAGATGTCGTTGGCGGAGGAGTAAGAAAAAAAAATTACAAAGCTACCCTGCCCCGATATTTGACACGTAATGGAACGAGCAACACCAGCCCTAAGCGACAAGAGCGGTTTCGCTTCACAATTCTTTCCTTTTTTCTTATCCTGCCTCCCTTTGCCCCACAATACACACCGGGCAACTCGGCGAAATACCGTAGCGATGTTGTATACATAGAGTCTCGTGGTATTATGACTGGAGGCGAACCGATTACCTTTCTCGCGTTACTTCGAGACTCGCATACGAAAAAAGTGTATTACGAAGTCGCTGGAGCTTATGGACGGGCGAAATTTAACCGATGAGTGCATTTTGTAAATAAAAAGAAATTTTTGGACCAGCAGTGACGTCGTTTCCGTATGAGGTCATTTCCGGTTAAACAAATAAGATTTTCGAATCGAAAGTCGCCTCTTCCCGTATGACGTCACTTCCGGTTGCAACCCCAGATTTTCAAACCGCAAGTGACAACGAAACTTTTCTAACTTTTCTCTGCATGAAGTCACTTCTGGTTTAAAAGTGAGATGTTCAAACCGAAAGTGACCCCACAAAGAAATTAACAAATTTTTCTCAACCAAGTAGGCCGCAGAAGGGCCGACATGGTCTTTTGGCTTACGGGAACCAGTGCATTGCCGGCGATGTGCCGTTCTTCCAGTGACTGCAGAATCGCACCTGGGGAGGCAGGGATTGATTGGATCAACAGCCGTGAACGTTCTTCGACGAAATTTCGTTTAATCTCCTTTCCCTCCCACCCACTTCCGTCTCACACAGTTTCTGATTACAGGGATGAAAGATAAGTATAGGTATACACAGCCTGTAATACACCTTGTTAAGATACCTTCCTATTAGTAAACTGTGTCAGAAGGGAGGGGCGAGAGAACGGGAGCGGGGATGACACGAAGTGTAAAACAGAACGAGAAGGTGAAGACCGTACAGTTGGAGTAAGACCCGTACCCACGTAGCTGTCACCCGGGGCGAGTCTTCTCTTCATCAGATATCGTGACACGAAGATCGACCCCCGTTCTGTTTGGCTCGACGGTTTCCTTCCTCTCTCGCTCTCCCGATCTCCTTCGCTCTCCGCCAGCGCGGAAGACTCCGAAGGTCTCTTCCCTGCACCTCGCCGACCTTAAGATATTAAGTACTTTACCCGCGATTAGATCTCTCATTGTGCCGGGCGGTGTCAGACAAGCGGTGCTCCTCGCTTCTGCGGCCTCGAGGGGATTGCCCGAACAGGCAACGAGTCGTCGAGTGCAAGGAGACGAAGTGAGACACGACGACGACAGACAATGCCAGGCTAAGAGACAATTCCTCAGTGCGAGACGCTCTTCTCTAACTGCTGTATAATTTCCTGCAACGACACCTTCATTGTGCCGGGGTGCCTCCACGGGCATTTCATTCTTATCGCCCGGAGAGAGCGGCCTCCCTCTCGGGTCCCTCGTCGTGTTCGGCGCGAGAAAGCGAGACGCCAAGGTGGAACCCTGGCAACGGGCGATGGAGAGAAAGAGCCGGAAACGGGAGAATCGCGGCCCGCACGCCGCCCCCGATTGCGAGAGGGTTGAAGAGACTCACTCTACTGCCACGGCGCTGAATGGAAAAGGACCTCGGGTGTAAGTGGGCGAGTCGCGATATGCCGGGTAAGATTCCGGTGCGTGTACGCCCTCTCTGTGTGTGTACGGTAATTCCGGGTGATACGGACATTTTTTTTTCCTTTTGATAAATTTAATAACAAAATATCACAAGCTCTGTGCATATTTTATTTTTTAATTATTTATTTTTATTAATTTTTATTCTGCTGTATTTTTATTTTATTTTGTATTTCTTGTTGGCTTATGCGCGGATTGGCGGTATTTGTTCGCGTATGGGATGTCGTACCTCGGCACGGTGTTCTTAGGGGGCTGAGGCACCAGAACACGAAATAAACGTTTCTATCTATCTATGCGGTATGAAAAATATCATATGTGTATGAGGTTTTTTTCGTTTGTTCGTGTTTCAAATTGCTTATGTCGAGAGCTCAACTCCAATGCCGACCAACTACATATCCAGGTGGTGTGACAATTTTTTTCTTTTGATAAGATGATTAATAAATATCACAAGCTTTGCCCATATTCGGTTTGAAAAATATCGTTGTATGAGTTTTTTTTTTTTAGTGTTTCGAATCGCTTCGGCCCAACTCTCCCACGATCCCGATCCATGCGGTCTCTCTCGACATAATTGTGACGATGAGCGCAACTGTCGTGTCTCGTCGTCACACTCGTCGAGGGCCTGAATGGTCCCAATCACGAGTAGATGATCCGGCGTGTCCGTCGGTGCTGCGAGCAACGAAGGGCTGCTGCTCTCCGCTCTCTTCTAGCCCCCTCGGGTCTCTTTCCCCGCTCTCCCCATTCAAATGTTTGTTTTCTCAGTGTGGCTGAAAAATTCCACTCGAACGACGACGCCTCGATAAACGTGACAACAAACATAGGGCGAAATAACGTATCTCCGACAGCACCGTCCCCATTATTATCGCACTCTCCAAAACGATTGCTGTAATCGATCCCAAATGGCCGAGATAGCGAATCCGATCCTCCGTTCGATTGCCCGGTAAATACTTTTTTTTTTAATCACAGATCCGACCGATAAAGTACGTTGAGAGGAGCACGAGGGGGACCAACGTGAGTTCGGCGCGCGGTGAAATTCGAGAATCAAGAATCATCGGAAAAACGCACGAGAACGACAGCGGGAAAGATGAAGAGCCGGGTGACGTCGATTCCTCTCCGCTGTTTTTCCTTTCTCTACCACATTTATGCGCTCGTGTCGGTATGTTCGTTGAATATCCACTCGTATGTACGACATCCATGAGGGACCGAGTTTTCTTTTTTTTTGTGCATTCGCTACGCAAGCCAACCGCAAAATCAGGGATGAATGAAGAAGTGACACAATGCAACCGACCACGAGTTGTTGCATCGATGGGCCTTCCATGGTATCGTCGCTGATCGTCATCCCCCTTGGATACCGTGCATCCCGCTTTCTCGGGGGAGCGTGAGGGACTTCCAGCCCGTGGAGTCTCGACTCTCCTCTTCCATTCATCGAGAGTCGGGTGGCGAATAAAAAAAAGGAGCAGGTCGCTTTGAAGAGCGCGGCGATGCGTGGAACTTTCTGCCGACAGGGTGGCGAGGCAACGTTACGCTCGCTCCGTCTTTCCCACTCCGACGTATCGCTTGAGCCGTCATCTCATTGTATCGGGACGAACCTCGGATCTTCCGTGCACCAAGGGAGCAAGCTACTCTATCCTTTATTTTTATTATTTTTTTATTATTATTATTTTTTTTTCTATCACCGTTATACACTGCAGTAATTCGCAAAAACCATCGTCGCTATTTGTGGAGGTGAAAATTTATTTTTCAGAGTCAGTGGCAATGTCCGAAATGAGGCCGGTGCGCCGCAATAATTCGATCACGATATTCGTTGTCAATGCCCGGTTTAAATCTGGCTACGTGCATTTAATAATTGACGATTCGATGAATTATTTTCCAATTTATATAGCAACGTGTCGTGTGCGAGCCCGCGGTGTTACCGACCCGACGGAAATAAATTTTTCGGGAAAAGCTCGAATCCGTTTCTGGCTCCGAATGCATATCTCGTAGGGAGATTTATAGAGCCGCGGTTGTGCATTAGAATGCCCGCGAATAGTTATGAATATTAAGTTTAATCCGAATATACGGCCCGCGTCTGTCCGTATGTTCGAGATGTGATCTCTCGATCATCGATAAAATCCCCCTCGGTCTATAAAGTAAACGAACGAACGAGCCGGCGACGATGGAAATTTCGATGATGAGCGTCCCGCAGTAATAGTTTGTGACGTTTATCGATATCGGTACATACCTGCCGTACCTCCCTCGCTTCGCCCATCCGTTCGATTATTTTCCTTCGCGCTCATCATATTGTAATGGATTATTAATTTTCATTTCGGCTCCCCTCGTTTTTATTTTTAGTCATCTTTTCCCTACTTTATGGATGCCTTTTCTATCGGTATTTTAATTTCTTACTGGCTGGGCAATCCCATTGTAATCAAGTTTTAATGTTCTATTTTTACGCTTTTTGCTCCTACTTTGCGCCAGTTGCGTCTGCTTTTTATAGTTTTAATTGCACTCTCCGCCGCTTTTTTTTCTATCGTTACTGTATTTTTTTGTGTTTAATTTCGCGGGCTTTTAATTAAACGAACGATTGTCGCACAAAAAGGATTGTAAAATCAAAAAGAAAACAAATGTATTTAAATTTACGAAAGTTTATCACCGTGCGGAGGACCAATAATTCCGGCGCATGAATAAACATCAATCTATCTATCCATCCATCACTCAAACTGCACGGCAAATGCGCGATTCCACCCCTAACGTTCGTACTCGCGTCGATAACAAACCCACGGCGACAACGCTCCCTCAGACATTCGCCCGGCTCTGCCTCACGTTTTCAATCATACACATCGCTGACTTTCATTATTACCGAATTTGGAGGAATTTCGTTTCCAACCCCAGGCCTTTCCGATCGCGTTCGTTCGTCTCCTCTCGTTTTGTCACTCCACTATGCGCCTCTTCCATCTCTCGCTTCAAAACCACCCCCCTCTTTCCAGAATCTCTCGGAGATCGCGAGAACGTTCCCGGTGATTCTCGGTATTGAGGAGCAAGTGGCAAAGCCAACCTCGTAACTTGGTCGCGTAATAAGTTTTGCGTAATCGATGAAGAAGAGGCCGATTCGGGGGAGGAGGGGGGGGGGAGTACTCTCACTTTCTCCTTCACTCCCGATATCGGTGGCTGAGCGGAAATAAATTAAAGCCACCCTCTCGGGCCAAAGTCGAATCGCCCTGGCGTTCCTCCGCCTTCTCGTCTCGCCGAGATCGAGCCGCTTTTTGACTTTACGAGGTAATTTCCGACGGCGTCGTCGCTCGCCCGTTACTCCCGGGAGGAAACCCTTCCCTTCGTTCCCTCTTACCCCCCTCCCCCCACTTCCACCCCTTCACCCCCTACGTTCGATAGCTATTCGCGATGGAGGGTTCACTCCCATTTTATCTCGTCTCGCGGGCAACTCCCTTACTATGAACTATAGGTTACTCTCGATTAATCCCGAAACGAATCTCTGTGACGTTTACTTTTGGCACATGGTGAAGAGAGGATCAGCGACGAGGTAAGAAAAAAGTTTATGCATTTAAGGAATATTTCTTATTCGCGAACACCCACACACTACTTCGTTTTATCATCTTTTTTTAGTTTTATTTTTAACTACGTTTAGTGGCGAAAAAAATGGTAAAACTGGAGAAGAAAAGAAACTTGTGCAGGAACGAATATTTGTTATTCTCGGAGACTCACATTTTTTCTACTTTGTTTTACCATTTTTTTTTAATTTTATTTTTAACTAGATTCCTTGACGAAAAAAATTGTAAAATGAGAGGAAAAAGATGGTGTACGAATAATCGAGGTTCTCTGTACGCTGTCATTGGCCACTTAAGTGACTTTCTCGTGTTCGAATGAATCTCTGTGCCATTAACTTTTGGCACACGCCAAAGGATCAGCCACGCGGTAAAAAAAAGCTTTGTACATTTAACGCATATTTCTTCCTCGCGAACACCTACATTTTCTTCTACTTTATTGTACGATTTTTTAGTTATATTTTTAACTATGTTCTTTGGCGAAAAAAATGGTAAAATTAAAGAAAAAACTAAAACTGTGCACGATTAATCGAGGTTCTCTGTTAGCTGTCAGTCGCCACTTAAGTGACTTTCGCGCGTTCGAATGAATCTCTGTGACATTAACTTTTGGCACACGCCAAAGGATCAGCCACGCGGTACAAAAAAAAAGTTTGTAAATTTCTTGTCCGCGAACACTTACATTTTCTCCTACTTTATTTTACCATTTTTTAGTTATATTTTTAACTATGTTCCTTGGCGAAAAAAATGGTAAAATTAGAGAAAAAAAAAAAAATTGTGCACGAGTAATCGAGGTTCTCCTCGGTACGCTATCGCTCGCCACTTAAGCGACTTTCTCACGTTCGAATGATAACCGGTCGACGGGTGCGGGAGAAATCATTTATACGCTCCCGCGTTACCACTGTATCAGGGAGGGGGGGGGGGGGGGGGGGGCGCGCAGTTATTTCGATGTCTCACTTATCCATGTTTCATAAGCCAATGAGGAAAAGACCGTCGGAGAAGTTACCTCGCGTGTATATATGGCATATCTGCAAAGTCGCTCGTAAATCGAATTCGTTTAATGAATTCCGTTGCGTCGTTGAACGTCACCGATGTACGCACAACCGCGGTGAAATATAAGTGGTGTCGGGTAGGCGTGAGAATAATTTCTCACTTAAGTCCGCGCTGTTCCGACGCCCGAGAAGTGCTCGGTTCGGTTCGCTCGCCGCATATCCGATAATGCCGCTGCTACCGTTATAAAGTATAGGTAAAGTGTATAATTAATTCGCCTCACTCTCGAGAAAGAGTCCCCGAGGAAATCGGCAAGATCGCATCTACACGCACTGACGACGACATCGTTTTCGTTCCAGATCGAGTTTCCTCGCTTCGACGGCGCGATTTCGCCGATCGAAAGCCATCCCCGACGTGGTTGCAACAGATTCGAATGCCTCGGAGTAATATCGCTACGCCGGTAAATGCGGCACCATCGCTGTATCTTCTCTACGACGTTGTATTCATAAATTCTCTTTCAATCACGTGCCCTCGGCGAGTCGTCCCGGCGACTACGACGACTAACGAGATAGTCTCACTGGGTGCCTCGGCGAGGCTCGAGTTTAACGGCGCATTTACGCGGTACGCGCAATAAAAGTCACCGGCTCGGAGGTCCGGGCGCGACAAAAAAAAAAAGCAAGAAAAAAAATCTCTGTCCGCATGCTGCCTGGCCGAGCGTCTGCCGCTGGTGGAGGAGAAAAGCATGTAGCTCCGCGTGCATACGGAGACGACGAGGATAGCGCTGGGGCGAACCAGACCCAGAGAGACGGACGGAGACGAGGAATGAAAGACCGATACAGCACGCTGTCAAACTTGACGAGAGCGCACGAGGCACGTTTTACGGTCGTAATTTGTGGTTTTTTTTTTACATCTTTTTTTTTATTCTTTCGAAAACTCCGTTTCTCTATCTGTTTCTCTTATTACGGAGCGATAGTTGTATATTCGACAATAGCGCGATGGTTCGAAACTGCGCAGCGGTTCTCATTTTTCGTCGCGCGATCCGCGTTTGATTCGAGGGATAAAGACGGACGGCGATGCTTATGAATAAAAAAAAAAATGTGTATAAACCATCCGTCATCGTCTTCCGCGGACGGTTGATTCTGAGAGTATTTCTCTCGATGCCTAAACGCCAGAGAGCATAGGAGAGACGAATGCAGCGACGACGAGCGCGATGCACCTGTCGCGGGCGCGTTGGAAGGACGCGATAAATTTTGCGGGCAAGCATCGCGGCGGTTCCGGGCGACACGTGGAAAGCAGAAACGCTCTCGGTGGCTTCCCCGAGCTTTACACACGGTCGTGGACCGGTCCGCCAGCAAGTTGCAACAGTCACGCGCGATGATCGAACGGTCCGCGTCAAGTCGCCGAGAATTTACGCCGACTCGCCTGGTCACCGCTCTTCTTCTCGGCGTCAAACAATGTAAAAGACACGCACTCTTGTCTCATCTCGTCTTCTCTCCGTGTCCATTCGGGCCTTTAATCTTTTCGTCTCTCCCACTGTCTCTAGCTCAATGTCGTTGCACTTCTATATTATCCTTACTATACGCTCACTTTGGTCTCTTATCTTGCGCTATCGCTGTCTTGCATCTTGTACGCTGCTGCGAATGTACCAGCCTGGCGAGCTCAATTTTCTTTACCATTATTGCCATTTTTCTATCTAGATTCTATCTAGATTCCATCTAGGTTCGATAGTACTTTTGATTAACAAATAACAGCCATTTGATTATCCATCGGTGAATTCCTTCATAAACAAACAGCCGACGTTTTTAAACCGAAAATACTATCGGATATTTAGACGGTGAATTCATAGAACATCTTTCAAGAAAGAGAATGAGTCGTAATACATCAAGATCCAACAGAAATTATAGCTTATTATTTGAAAAAACTGAACGAATATGTACCTATTCAAAAATGAACACAAACCAGTCAATCTTTTTACAAATCGATTGCGATTACTGGTTTTCTATGTTACGAACATTTGCTCTGATAAAAATAACCATCACTACAATCAATAGTTGCATAAAAGTTTGTATAAAGGACTTTAAAAATGTAGCATTCATTTGACCAGTGTGAAGCGCTCCAACCTCCTTAATGTCCTTGCAGTATTCGTGCACGGTCACCGAAGCAAGAATCCTTACCGAGGGTTATCCAAATGGGGGCGGAGGGGGGGAGGGGGGGGGGGGGGTCGGGGTGCAGGATGAAGGGTGTATGATGTGTACGAGGTATACGAGACAGAACTCTCCGCAGCCTCGGTTCGCCTCGCTGCCGCTGGCTGCGGTTATTTTAACAACGTGGCAACCTCTTTGTAGACCACATGCTTGTAAACCAAGAGCAAGAGAGCAAGAGTCTGTTCGGCACCGCGGAATATAAAAAAAGACCTCGACCGCCCGAGCGTAGCTTCTCCCCCGCGGCCCCGCAGCTTTTTTTTATCATCTTCCTCTTTCGCTATGTTTTTCCTATCGTCGTTTCTTCCTCTCCGTCTCCCTCCGGCTGCCTTCTTCCTCAGCTGTGATGCCGGCAGTGCTGATCCTGCTCACTCGCGTACCCGAATAAGACCGGTCTCCGAATTTTCAGGGATGCCTTTCCGCGATCGCGGGCCACGCTCATTTCTATCCGTTTCATCCATGAATGTTCCGAGCTTCGTTGACAATTCCCCGTTTCCAATCTCATCCAATCACTGACTGGGGAGGAAAGACAGCCCAGACGATTTTTAATCTTTTACATCCGCGAACGGATGGAAAACGCGTCGATCTCGTGTAAAACAAAATCTGGTCTAGGGTACCTTAGTGGGAATGCGATACAGGACCGGTACTGGCCGTCGTTGAGTGAACACTGGCCAGCGCCGTGCCACAACTGGCCCGGTCTGGCTCTCCCGCCAGGGTTGGGACGCGGTAGATCTATCGATGAGTGAAATCTGTATCGTACATCTATGATTGACACGGCCGGCGAATTTTTGATAGACGCCCATGATAGATCCGTCGCGAGTAAACGGTGAAACCAGATTTTTTTTTAACACGAGACTTCTCGTGTATTTTTGCCTCCCGAGCGTATTCTGACTCAGAGGTTTTCGTGTTGGAGCCACCTATATTTAGCGAGCACGGGAGCAGAGACACGCGCAAAAATATGTCACACCGGGGTCTCATCTTTATATCGAGACGGGACTCGGAGCCGCGCGACTGCCACCGGAACGATAGCTGTGTAACTCACGGTGCCCGATGTGTGAGGTCCCCCATGGATGCGCCTAGCGACGCACGCTGAAGACGTTAAGAAATTTCTTGGCCCTGCCCCGGGCCGCGAGGTCCGTGTGACATTTACGACATTCTCGTTTGGAGGAATGAGTGGCTCTCGCACGAGAAAAAAAAAAAGAAAAAGAACATTGGGATAGGTAGACATAACTCTGCGTCACGCTGTATCCGAGAATTCGTGAGAGATGACGATATCGAACGAGGAGAGACAAAGTCACAAAACAGGAAAAGTGACTTCTGCAAATCGCGTCAATGATTTCAGCGGCAGCGACTTTGCCAGCTAAAAAGAACCATTAGTTGCTAGTTCGGTTCCATGCAAGAGTGTCGTGTCTCTGGATGGAGCTCCTGGCGAAGAGATTGCCGATTTCCCGATAGCAGAAGAAAAAAGCCACAAAAAGCAGCGAAACAACCGGCTGGTGAAAATTCCCTGAGGTTGAGGGTTGATATATCTTTGCGTGACACTTTATCAGAAAATTCGTGAGAGATGACGATATCGAACCAGGAGAGACAAAGTCACAAAACAGGAAAAGTGACTTTCCCTTTTCCGCAAATCTGCAAATCTCGTCAATGATTTCCGCCCC